>OZ022397.1:1200000-1720300 GCA_963989295.1 Ametastegia equiseti
CCATCACAGAAATCTCAAACAGTGTCTTTCGCACGGATTGAAATTAACTAAGATACATCGCATTCTGGAATTTGAACAGTCAACCTGGTTAGGATCATACATAGATCTGAATACAAACTTACGCAAACAAGCTCGAAATAATTTTGAGAAAAATCTTTTCAAGTTAATGAATAATGCAGTATTCGGTAAAACGATGGAAAACGTTCGTAAGCATGTAGATATAAAATTAGTAACCAAATGGTATGGACGATATGGTGCTAAAAATGTGATTGCAAAACCAAACTTCCATCGATGCACAATATTTTCAGAAAAATGTGCCGCAATTGAATTGCGAAAACTAAGGGTTAAGTTCTTCAAACCAATCTATGTAGGAATGTGTATCTTGGATATATCTAAAACTTGTTTGTACTCTTTTCATTATGAATACATGCTACCAGAGTTCAACACCGATTGTAAGCTGTTGTACACAGACACAGATAGTTGAGTATACGAGATCGAGTGTCGTGACATTTATGAAATTATGAAACGAGATGTTGATAGATTTGATACGAGTGACTACTGTTCCAACAATGTGTATAACATACCCCTTGTCAATAAAAAGGTTCCAGGATTGATGAAAGATGAAAACAATGGAAAAGTGATGACAGAGTTTGTAGGTCTCAGATCGAAAATGTACTCTATTCGGATTGATGAAAATGAAATCAAAAAAGCTAAAGGTGTTAAAAATTGCGTTATAGAACGTGAAATAACATTCAACGATTATCTCGAATGCTTAAGAACAAATTGCGAAACTGATAGACAACAGCAATGTGTGCGCTCCAAGTTACATAAAGTATACTCGATAAGCGAAACAAAAGTAGCGTTGAGCCCCCATGATACGAAGCGGTACATTCTCCCCGATTTAATACATACATTACCTTGGGGTCATTATGACATACCGACAGCCAGGGAGTCTTCAAGCGATACTGAAATGGGTGGGGATTAACCAAAAATGTAATTTAATTGTAATTAGAATTGATACATTTTATTGAATGTAAATAAAAAGATTACAATACATTATTTTCATCTATCCATGAATTATGTGATGAATCGAACCCTCACCACTTGACATATACTTTATTCCCTTTCCTTCGTAAAACCTTTTCTACTAGGTGTACATCGGGATATTTAGCTACTTTTAATTCGTGCTCGTAAAAGCCGCCGGTGATTGGATGCCCACGAGAATCTTCAAGCAAATACGTTGCAGGATTAGTAGTCTGAACTTTGATAATTTTGAATACTTCAGTGGACCAATTGGGTGTAAATCCTCGTGAGAATACAGTTTTGTATTTGCTGATACGGACAGAGTCACCAATCTTAAACTTGGCTCGTCCTGCGATTTTGATATTATTATATACGGTGGAGAGAAGTTTCTGAGCAACGCGCGGTGTCACCTTTTTTGGCGCCATGCCTATTGTTCTATGCTTGCGATTGTTGTAATCAATGACTAACTGCTGTAAAATATCAATCCATCGGTACGAGCCGTTCATAGTAAAAGCCATCCACATTGAATTTTTCAGCGTTCTATTCCAACGTTCAACTACTGAAGCCTTTAGCACGCTATAGGTGGAATAGTGTTTAATCTTATGCTTCGATAAAAGCGTTTTAAACGACGCGTTATAGAATTCTTTGCCGTTGTCGGTCTGCAGGTTAACCGGTTTTCGACCCTCGCTGATGATTGCCTCAAATCCGCTGCGCACATCTTTAGCACTTTTACTCTGCAACGGAATTGCCCACGCGTATTTAGATAAAACATCTATCACCGTAAGAATATATTTGAATCCTTTATTAATTTTTGCATAAGGCTGCATATCAACAAGATCCGCCTGCCATAAATCATCGTAACCATAGGTGATCACTCTTCTGCGCGGATAGTTACGGCGTGCCGGTGAATGCAACTCTTTAACGAGTTGCTGTTTTTGCTTACTCATGATAATGCAGTAAATTTACCCGATCGACAAGTGTTCTCAATTCACCGTGTACACGATCAAATAATCGATCAATGTATTGCTTGTTGGAGGCGTCCGTGGGTTCAACAGGGTTGTGTACGTGACGTAGTAGTTTATTTTCAAAATCAAAGTTGCCCTCAAGATCCACCGAGTCAGTGTGATAGATAGCTTGAGCAACTGCTCTATCTACGTACAATTTGGTAGCGCCGTCCGAGCCTTCAATTGGATCATCGATGGAAGTTAGTCTTTTATTATCGAAATCATAATGTCCATCGTACGTACGATTCTTCGAATCAACATATGCTTTATTCACCCCATCAGACGGTGCATCAGGACTGCCCACATTTTTTAATTTTTTATTGTTAAAATTCCATTCATTGTTGGAATCAGGCTTCAGTAAATCGTTGCAAAGAGTATCAATATACTTTTTGTTGACGGCATCGTCATCTTTTAAAGGTGAATCGATTCGAATTATTCGACAATTTTTTGCATCAAACTGTTCCTTGGTAAGAGCATCATGTTTAACAAGCTTAAGCGTGCGGAGATTTACATCGTCGACATATTTTTTATTCGCAGCGTCACTTTCAGTTAGTGGTGTGTGTATGTGCTTGAGCCGTTTATTCTTCAAACTGAAATGTCCTTGGTCCGTAGCGGATAGAAAATTGCGATCAATATAATCTTTGTTAGCCACATCACTTGCATCGATTGGCGCCAACACATTCACTAATCTCTTGCCGTGAAAGTTGTAATTGCCATTCAGTTTTGAAATATTATCACCTTGATTACCTACGCGTACCGTGGAGACTCGTTTTGAAGCGAGATGGCGTCCAAATTTGTCGACTGACATTTCCATACTGACAAACGGTGTCGCAAAACATATCTATTTATTCAATTACTCCAGCCTCCCTCATTTCTTCAATTATTGACATTAATTCATTGTCAACGCCTGTGTGACCCGCCGCCTTGGAATTCACCAGCAATCGAAATCTATCAACAAGCTCATTTGGATTATTCCAGTATATGTAGTCTATAGGATTTTGCGTCACAACCATTTCGTTGGGAATTAAACTTTGAGTCTTGTTTGCAGCATTTTTCCCATTTAGGACTAGACCTTGCCCAGTAGATTTGCTTCGCGTTGGATTGAATAATGGGCCAATAACTTCACGCCATTTCCAACTTTTATTTCCATTCATTTGCTCGGTAGGATGATATCCGCGTTTATGTGCGCTGGATGTTAGTAATATATGTTTATATTTTGCTAAATCATCCGCATTATAATCAACGTTGTCGGGAATTCTTTTGAAAATCAGTTCGAATAGACCTGGAGTTCCCTTGTATGTTATACCATTCACTAAAATATTATCTTGTCCATCCACTTCCACTTGAGAATTACCAATCTGCCAAACACCATCTACGAGACGTATTCCGTACGTTGTATCAAACTTCCTACCCGTATCCAGAATCAAACCTTTGAAATATTCTTTACTCAATTTGCCAAAGTTTTGATCGATATAGTCCATAGCGTATTGTCGGCCATCGGGAGTTTCAAGAATTGAACGCATCAGAGATTCGGCCGATTCTTCAGGTTCCGCAGGAGTTTCGGCAACAGTCTCCAAGTCGAGGAACGCGCTGTTGTCATTATCAACGGGAGGCCGATCAGTTTCCATTGTCAAAGAATCATTCTGAAGAGATTTATTTTGCAGATCTTTCTTGTGCGGAGTGCTTGAAGGTTTAAAACGAATTAATGGTCGACCATCCTCTTCGAGATTCCACCCTTCGACGGCCTCGATCTTACGTTTAATCGGTACTAGAGGTTTTCGATAGTGTGCGGCTATATTAGTGTTATTGTTATTTACCGGCGACTTCAGCGGTTCAACAATAGGTGCTAAATTTTTTTCCAGAGCAACTTCAGCCTCAGATTGACCAACTTTGAGTGCCTGATATTTTGCACGGATAATCTTGCTCGATCGTGCAATTGCCTGTTTAATTTTCTCTTCTTTAACTTTGCTCTCCTCCTGCTTTACGTTTTTTACGGGGTCTGCTTTTGCTCGAACCATCTTGATCGTTATTCGTCAAAGGACTGAGGACAACTGAGCAGCTACTACTACCACACGACGTATTCATTGAATCCTTTGCGATATCGGCCCGCGTTTAAAGGACAGTCTTTAACAATTACAAGAAAGCCGTATTTTTTTCGCCAGCAAATACCGCACAACGCGGTAAATTCTTCATAGGTCATATCCGTATTCACATGATCATCGTAAATGTGTTTAAGATTCAAATTATCCTGTTTGAATAAAATGAGAAGATTTGCATTATCGCGTATGAGATGTTTAGGGATACGTGCATATGTCTGACACAAATAAAAGCAATCAACGTGCGCGTGTCGCCCCATGGAAAAGTATTCGCGAACTACATCCTGTTTATCGCATGCTACGTCATCAAACACAAACACTGAGTTGGGTAGCGATTCACTTGGGGAAATGACGTCGCAGTTATTTGAGAATGGGAAAAAGCCAATCTCATCAACATTCGACAAAAGTCTCTCAAGATATCGATACTTGGGCTGCTCCAGCGACTTTGAATAAAGATAAACATTCTCAAATCGAACGCCGTTGCAACTCTCCAGTAAACTTACAACAACATTTGTCTTTCCACAATTGGATGGGCCACAAATTATACATCGAATTGTATTAGGTAAGAGCGCTCCATGGCGTTTCAACCTATTCGGTTCAGTTTTGCTGTCAAGATTGATGATTTGAATAGCGTGAGACTGCTTTACGAAACGCATATTTGCGTATGAGCAAGATTATTTCTGGACAAAGGTATTTATACGCTTACGGGGGAGTTTATTCATTAGTTTGGAGATGTTCATCATCGTTGATTCATCGTCCGGATCATCATTTCCAAATTGTCAGCAACTTAGTGTCGAGGAACAATTGGAATATATACCTAAAATCGTATTGCTGAAATATTTTGGCCATCGGGTACATGAGCTGTGGGACAAACTTCCGCCGCATATCACCGCTGATGCAGAAGTCTTCGGATATCGACTTTGCCTGCAACATTATAATACCGACTGCACGACTGATCACGTTGACGGCCCCGCGATACAGATAAGAAACTGCCGCCAATGCCAAAGAAGAAATTAACGGGGCGAGGTCTATTGAATCGTGCAATCAACGCTCTACCGTTTGAACTACATATACCGGGCTATCAATACTGCGGTCCGGGAACGCGTCTAGAAAAACGATTAGCGCGCGGTGATCCGGGTATAAACCCGCTTGACGCGTTTTGCCGTGAGCACGACATCGCCTACTCGCAAAGCGAAGACCTTGCGGCGCGGCATATCGCGGACCGAAAGCTCGCGGAACAAGCCGCACTCCGCGCTAAGGCGGGAAACGCAGGTCTCTTCGAACGGGCGGCCGCGTGGGCAGTTTCGCGCGCAATGAAAGCTAAAATTAAAATGGGTGCCGGATTGAAGAGAAGTAATCGAAAGAATGTAAAAACGGGATCGAGCCTGGAGACGACAAAAAGTAAAAGGCAGCCTCGAAACAAAAGAGGTGGTAAACCCAGAACTTTGCCGTTAGCTAAACGGGGGGGATTTTTACCCTTCCTAGTACCATTACTAGCAGGATTATCGGCAGTTGGAAGTTTAGCTGGCGGAGCTGCAGGTATTGCTAAATCGGTCAATCAAGCCGCCAACGCACGAAAACTATTGCTCGAGACTGAGCGACATAATCGTGCAATGGAAACTCATGGTCAAGGGCTTCGCTTAACCCCGTATAAACGTGGGTATGGCATGAAAGAAGCTGCAGGAAAGAAAAAAAAAAAAACGAAATAATCGTTCTCCCTCGGGGTGCAACGACCAACGTACAACTACTTTCGTACGCAAAGCGTTTGAGAATTCCGCACTTTAAAGGGGTTTTCATGCGATCGGAACTTTCTGGAAAACGGAATCGAGTTTTAAAGAATGAGTGCGGAATAATAAATTTGGACAACATGGATGGCCCTGGAACACACTGGGTTGCGTACATAAAACGCAACTCTATCGTCAAGTATTTCGACAGCTATGGAAATTTACCTCCGCCTATCGAATTAATTGAATATTTTGGACCGAATGTGCAAATCAAGTACAACTATGAACGATATCAAAGATACAACACCGAGATTTGCGGACAATTGTGTCTTAAATTTTTAGCGGATCATATATAAATTGCAATCGAGTTATACATTAGTATAGAAGCGGCCGCGTCATGTCTCTGACGTTTACACTCTCGGGATCGAGCTCGATTCTCAGTGCAGATTATTTTCCCCCGATTCTTTTACCCAACATCGATGGCGCTCAATACGTGCTTGGATTGATAGATTTCGAGACCTTCAACTCTATACCCAACGTCGACGCATCAAATAATACTTTCTACTATGGTGATAACAAAAAAATTGTCATACCCGAAGGTTCCTACGAAATTGATGCTTTGAATAAATATCTAATGGATGGAATGAACGTGGGAGCTACTCATGAATCCTCACCACCAATAACGTTACGACCCAATAATAATACGTTGAAAAGCGAGATTTTGTGCAAATACGAGGTTGATTTCACCAAAAACTGCAGCTTGGGTCCGCTATTAGGTTTCACCAAGCGGCGGCTAGCACCTAACGTATGGCACGAATCGGATTCACCTGTGAATATACTCAAAGTGAATATTATAAGAGTCGAGTGCAACATCACCGCGGGAGCCTATAGCAACACCAGGCCCGTTCACACCATTCACGAATTCTCGCCAAACGTGCCGCCTGGCTATAAAATCTCCGAGTCTCCTCATCATGTCATCTATTTGCCTGTGAACCAGCGCGTGATAGACAACGTAACAATTCGTATCGTTGATCAAGACGGCGATTTAATAAATTTTCGAGGTGAAGAAATAACTGTGCGCCTGCATGTGAAAAAGTCTGAATAACTGATCGTCATGTTGATCTATGGAGATTTGCACAAATATCCCGTAAACGTGCCACCTGTACTCAGTATCCAAGGGTCTGTAAGACCGACAACGTCGCACTCGGGACGTCGAACGTTAACCCCTGAAAACGTGAAATTCCTCAAGTCGCAAGGATTCATTGTAAAGTCGGAAAATGGCACATTTACTAAACATTAACGCACGCCCCATCTTCGATAATAGTATCACCCGTGTCGAAGTCCACGCTCACGCACCGTACGCAAATACATCGTACGAGAATAATGATGAAATACGAATTCCAATCCAGCAGCAGGATTTGTACGCGCTACCGTCCAATAGTTTCCTGTACATCGAAGGCACGCTTCTGAATTCTACAGCTAACCCCCAAGGTGTTTACGAGCCAATAAAAGATACTAAACTTGTAAACAATGCTATGGCATTTCTGTTTGATGAAATTCGATATGAGCTGAACGGCATTGAAATTGATCGATGTAAAAATGTGGGGATAACGACCTCGATTAAAAACTATTTATCGTGCAACGAAAATTCGTACAAAGCGCTGGAGGTCGCCGGCTGGTCCTTATCTGGAACTTTGGCTGAATTGAATCACGGTCATTTCAACTACTGCATACCCTTGAGAATTCTATTGGGATTTTGCGAAGATTATAAACGAGTAATTGCCAACGCTCGTCACGAACTGGTTCTCATTCGTTCGAGAACTGATGCAAATGCGATCTATCAAGCACCAACGGCTAATGCAACGGCGAAGCTGAAATTGACGAAATTGCAATGGCGTATGCCTCACATTCGTGTTGAGGATTTGCAAAAATTGGAGCTCTTACACCTTCTCGAGAGCGGTACGACAATACAGATGAGCTTCCGCTCGTGGGATTTGTACGAATATCCCGTACTTCAACAAACTACTCATCACACCTGGTCCGTAAAAACTGCTATGCAATTGGAGAAGCCGCGCTACGTCATACTAGCACTGCAAACTGATCGAAGGAATAAATTGAACGAAGATCCCAGCATATTTAACCATTGTCAATTAACTAACGTCCGCTTATATCTTAATTCCGAATCATATCCGTACGACAATTTAGACTTAGATTTCGCGCGAAAACGCTACGCTTTACTATACGACATGTACACTAAATTCAAATCATCGTATTACAACGAATCCGAAGCCCCACAACCAATGCTTGACCTGACTAGCTTTGAAACTCACGCTCCCATAGCAGTCATAGATTGCTCACGCCAAAACGAGTCTTTAAAGAGTGCATCCGTGGATATTAGACTAGAATTTCAATGCAATGTCAATGTCCCTGCAAACACTACAGCCTACTGTCTCATTCTGCATGATAAAATTGTCGAGTACAGCCCTCTGACAAATGTGGTTAGAAAAATGGTTTAATCACATATTTCGCAAACCGGTATTATGAGGAGGTGAGCGCGATTCAGGGCTCGAGAGCTATAAACATCTTCTCGAGTTACCTTTTATCGCAGAAAATTCTATATCGCCATGGGACCTACATTTATCGATATTCAAGGATTTCATGGTCCGAACAGTACGTTTGTGGTGAAGGAATTTGCAGTTCTCAAAAGCAATTATAAGTTCCAACATTATCTCTTCAAACCACCGTACGCTTGGTCGGTTTTACCGAAAATTATGCAGTGTCAAGCGCTTGGTAGCAAAAGTTGTCACGGATTCAGTTGGAACGATGGATATATACCCTATTCCGAAATGCATTATCACGTTCGACCACATCTTCAAAGCGACTCAACGATTTTAGTAAAATATAAATCTGTTCAAGTTATTTTGAAGCAATTGTTTAACATTGACTCGGCATATTTAGAGAAAAATCATATAAATGATGGTGAAATATATTCTAAATGGCAGCAGCCAAGATGTGCTAGCCATCTCGGAATATGTGCAATGGAAAATGTGTTTTCGATGCGAGCAATGATTGGACGATACTTTTCTACGGCTGATGGATTGTAATGCAAAATAAAAAAAATAAAAAAAAGTTTTTATACTACTGTAACGGTCTGCTTTTTTAATGGCGAGGAAAAACCACGCAGGTTACTCTTCGGCTTTCTCTTTTCACTTTTTCTACCAAAACTTAACAAACGATAGGTTGGGCGCCAGATACGCTTCGTATCAGTTTTACAAAATTACCAAAACATAACATAAGCCATAACACAAGATAAGCGATACTAAACCAAAAGATAATTGACTAAAACATGACGAGAGAAAGGTACGGGCTAAATGTCCGCTAGCTCAATTCGACAACTTAAGGTAGAGGGGCAGGGTACACCATAAAAAGAAATAAAAGATAATTAATCCTTCAATGAATCTTTCGACCTTATTTTCTGGATTTTAGACACAACCATTAGAGAAATAATATTAGCAAATAATATAAGAAAATAATCAAAGAAAATAATCAATTCGAGAGGTCTTTCTATTAGTAGAAAAGATAGTTCACAAACAATTCATTTACCAAATTCAATTTTCACAAAACATAATATTTTTCAAGACAAATCTTTTCCAAATCAAACAATTCTTAATTTAACCTAAGCTAACCTGAGCTAACCGCGAGAAATTAACAATCGTATAATTTGCGAGAGAACGCGATGATTTTACTGTTTTACGAGATTAATTGCACTTCACCTAACAGACTCGATACACAGCAAACTAAATCAGCAAGACAAAAAGTTAGCTATCACAAAGCGATACGATACTCGACTTAATTTGACAGCACAATTAATCCACAATAAAACGTAGTTTTCTTTAGATAATATACGAGATTCTACCTAGACAAAATTTACGAGAGAATCCGTTATACACGAGATTCACACAATTTTTACAGATTTTCTTTACCAAACTTGACTAAATTATACCAAACTATAATAAACTCTATACCAAAACGCTATAAACGCTATTTTACATAAGAAACGAGACTTGAATACCAAAAGATACTATTAATCTGTGATTAATTTATTTTTCCTAACCTAAATGCGCTGTAACGCGGAGCTTTTCGCTCTCCGCGGCTATCTACGCTCGGGATACTCCAAGGAAATCGGACACACTTTATAACACATGCAATATTCAATAAAACATTACCCAAAGGAAAATAATATCTTTCAATTATACGACAGGCTCTACCAAAAGATAAAGATAATTTCCAAAAGAAAAATTAACGATAGACTCGACCAAAAGACAAGATACTAAAAGCCTGGATTTTCTCCACTAAAAAGATACGTAATTAGTCAACCACGAGGTCGTTCGCGAGAACTACACGAGATACGGAACCACACGGTCCAACGTACTCGGCCAAAACCAAAATCCAAACGATAGAGAACGACTTCGTGATTTTACAAAAGATACGACCTTACCTTACTAATATGGCTTCAGTAGCACAAAACGAGATACTTGTCCAAAACAAAAGATACAATATAATAAAACTTTACGGGATAATTTGAAGTTACAGAGAATCTATACGAGATCTTCTTTCAACACGTCTAGCTGCGTTGATCGATGAGCGTAGAATAGGTCGAGCCAGTGTCCCGGCTCGGTCTCCTTACCGAGGACACGTGACCCATTTCTTCTTACGGGACGTATGATTGGTCTAGTTGCAGTCACCTGACTCTTTCTTCCAGTCGTCCGCAATTTTGGCCAATTAGGATGTAAAGAGTCCTAACGGCTGTCGATGCGTGGCGATGACGTCAGCTAGCGAGAGGCTCTCGCTACACGAGGGCGAGACTGCCTCGGACGAGACGTAGTTACACGATGCAATGTTGTTGTAGGATCATTCTCAGGATTCTTCTCCGCTGCAGTACTCTTTAGCCAAATGCTGTCCTTCGATAGGTCTCTGGCGCAAGATCCATTGTAGAAATCTGGCTCGCCAGAGGGTTCTAGCTGGAGGTCGATGATACACCGGTCACCGACGCCTCCACCAGTGGCGTCGTGCTGAGCTACAGTCTGCTTCTGCTCACGAAAGGGTTGTCGAAGGACCTGACGTTGTCGAGGGGCTTTCCTGGCCAACCTCCGCTCACATTTGCTAAAACAGTTAGATAATTTGGGTTCTAATTCAACTCCAGGTTGATAAGTCAAGATCCGGGAGACTTTATTTTGTGTGTGTTACGACACAGTCCTGTACGCCGATCTCTTGGCATTTAGATGCGTAGGCGGGATTTTCCAGATGACGGGAGGAGTTTTTCGAGCTTCACGCTCTTCCTTGTACGCCGACAATCTGATACAAATTTCCATGAGATGATCCTGACGAGAGTAGGCGCTATCCGTTGCGCTTTCTTGGCGAACCGGGAATGCACGCCTGTCGAGACGTAAAGACGAGATGACCTTGGACGAGATGACTGCAACTAAGACCGTAGCTTCCCTTTTTCCGGCTCATCCGTAGGTTTCCCACGGCGGTCGGGATCTGGGAGGCTCCAATTATCCGTAGGTTACATAAATTGTACACAAAAAAAGCTATCGTTAGTTTATCCTAAATCCTTAATTTTCTAGTGTTTTTCCTTGGAGTATCGACGCAACCAGACGTGTTTTTGCCCTAAAATCGAATTCCGTTTGTAACGCGGGAATTTCAAAATACCACGTTACACTACATATGTCTGAATATTATTTATTACCTCAGGTCTAACTCAACCCCATATCCCATTCTTCGTTGGAAAGACTCTGTATGTGGCTCGCATGTGCATCCGACACATCGTTCGAATTTTAGTGGAGTGGTGCGTCATATGCAGTCTTTCAATTATCATAACTCTCATCAGCATGATTAATCTGGCAGAAGGGTTGGCAATAATTGGCACATTTTGAATTATTTATATCAGACTGGATTGATACATTTTTTAAATTTTTCTCAATCATTACTGAATGAAAACTATGGTGTTGTCGAATAATCAACAAATACGGGGTTAGTCGAATGTAGAAATCAGCAGTAGGGGGTTAGTCAAAACTTATGTGCATAAATAGCGCAGGGGAAAATGGTTAATTGTTGTATTTCATAATGTAGTACAGCTGAGATATATACAATGTAATGTAGTATTCATAATAATGAAAAATGAATGAATATATTTCAAAACGATTAACGCTATATTATTCTAGAGTATCAACATCGATCATTGTAGCCCGTTCCCTCGCAGCCGCCTTCATTAAGATGTGTAGACCACCTCCAGTCAAATCGCAGTCAATTATTGATTCCACATCAAAGTCGTCGCTACTCATTATTACTTTTTTTGATTCTTCTTCGTCACACGTATTCTCCTCCATCATCGTTGCAAGCCGGTTGACGTAATGATTTACGCGCAATTTGACACTTTCCAATGTTTGTGTCAATTCCTTAATCACTGCATCAATGCTAGGTGTATGGTTTCGCAGATTCATATATGTATTCGCCATCATAGCAATATTAATCGCTGGATCAGTTGCTGATGATGATACAACTATTGCACATTTTTCATACATCTGGCGGCATACAACATATAGGCTACCTTCTCGATTCAGTAGTATCGTCATTTCAAGCTCTGATGTAGGTAATTTACCTGTTTTCAAATATTCTGACAGAATATCGCCATTCTCTCGCAACTTTTGCCAGACGCGGGAATTAAACGTTATACTTCTATTTCTACTGTTATCAGTCAGGAGAAAAACGACGTTGCAGGTCAAATTGCTTTCTATTTGAACTCCAATCTCCAAACTTTTTGATCCACATTTATTCAAATCATATTTACGTTTGAGAATAACGTAAGTCAAATCTGTACACGCTTTCGACGTCGGCTGAATTTCCACCATCCGCGGCTTCTTTGCACCTGGAGAGTTTGCAGTATTTGAGGAACTCGAGCGTTTACATCCGGGTGGGTACGGTATTGCAGTTTGTGTTTTCTCGAAGGATTTAGGATTTGAGCAGAGTACCCAATGTTGAATTCCATCGCACGTCTCTTCATGATATTTATTAGCATGATCTTCAAAAGTCATGGAAGCCATTGCGCTGATGTAAAAGTTAGAAACGTCTACACTGGTAGCAGATGCTGATATGAGCGGGTCCATGTCATCTCACTCAAAAAAAAAACACTCAAATCGCGGATTTTTGCGCCCTTCGAGGAATCTTTAGTACTATGGGAAAAAAAAATAGAAGTTCACGGATTTTGAAAAATTTTCAAAAATGGCGGAGTTACGGGTGTTTGAATTTTTTTGCACTGCTTAGTTTGAAAATTCATATCTCCGAAACCATCAATCGTAGCGCAATGGTCCTGGACTCATTTCACTGACAAAAGAAAGGGCTACCGTTAAAAAAATACATTGGAAACAAAAATTAATTTTTTCAAGTTTTTTTCGCCACTTTTTTCCAAAATTTGGCCGCCATTCCGAAAGGGTACGGTGAATTTCATGGAGACAATTTTTTTTAGATAGCTGCTTCTTTTCCCTTTAATTTCGTAAAAAAAAATTTATGGAGACCTTACCAGGTCCGGAGAAAAAAATTAAAACGTCCGGCCGTGCGTCGCCGCGCGCGCCGTTCCACGGTAGCCGCGCTACTCCGGTAGGCTCGCTGTTTCACGTGCTGTTGAATTTCATTCAATGTTTCGCTATCCACCAGGGTTATCCTTTCTAGGAAAATAGTTATTCAACTACTTTAGACTCCCAGAATATTTTCACTGGTTATTTCCGCTCGGAATTATACCTGTTCCGAAAATTTCTCCGCGGTTATGGTTCCTTGAACACACCTGTGCTGCAATGGTTCTGGTTCTTAGAAATCTGAATAAATTCATCCCCGTCATCTGGGTCAGGACATAGTTCTTGAAATTCTGAGGTCAGTCGGAAAAGGGAAATTAATAAAACCTAATTGTCTATTGCAGGAAAGATTAAATGGGTTCTGCGGATCTATTGTTTTGCATAGCTCAAGCGAACCGGAAAAGTCGATTGGGTCGATTTGGTCCCTTATGCATGACCCGTGCGAAAATCAAGTTAATCCCTTTACCTGTCGTATACGTCAAGTGCAATGATACCACGAAATTGCCCGCCCCTGCTGTAGGGCATTTGATGCACTGATTTTCAATAAAAGGCTCCGTAATTCCGTGATTACCTCAGTCTTACGACAAACTTGCAATTGAACAGTCAACAACTCTCTCGCTATAAAAATGCCAAGGGCGTACTGTTGTAATCCATTCAAGCGGGAAAAGCATTCGCAAACTTTGCGCCCCGTAACACAGTGGATGTGCGATAAAGTGACTTCGATCACACACGATTGTGTGATTTGTGATACGTGCCGTCTGAATTTGAAGAACATTCCGGTGCCAGGTTCATCAAAAGAAACTATTCCAGAAATTGGTTCAACATCGTCATCAAGTGAATGTACATCCGGAACTTCGTGTGTGAATTTTCCTGAGATTGATAGAGAAAATATTCTTTCTGGTATCAATTCAGCATTACCCAGTTTCGGCGAAACCCCAATACCCTTAAAAAAAATGAGAACATCTTCGGAAAAAGTACAGGCATTCCAAAAAATTTCAACTGCAGTTGAACTACATTTTTCGGATTCTATATCTATGGACAAGAAGAGTGCTGATTACAACGAGTGGTTAACTCAGTTAAAAGAGAGATTCAACCAAACAGATGATAAGGCATTCAAATTGACCATTCTCACTGCTCTTCCAAAGAGTTGGAGCGTGCGTCAAATTGAGGAAGAGTTTGAGGTCACGAATCATATGGCTCGCACAGCAAAAAAGTTGGCTCAAGACAAAGGAATATTATCTTCACCAAATCCGAAGCCTGGCAAGGTGATATCATCAGAAGTTGTGTCATTTGTCGAAGACTTTTACCGGAACGAAGAGGTCAGTCGCATAACCTCGGGTAAAAGGAGTTGCGTGACCGTTGACAGAGATGGTGAAAAAGTATCAGTTCAAAAGCATCTGATGTTGAATAATTTGAGAGAATTGTACCGATTGTTCCGTGATCGTTATCCAGATAAAAAGATCGGTTTTTCTAAATTTGCTGAGCTGCGCCCGAAAGAATGTATTCTAGCAGGACCAAGTGGTACTCATACTGTGTGTGTTTGCACCTATCACCAGAATGTGAAGCTGATGATGATGGGTGCAAATATGAGTGATTTAGTTAAAAAAGGAGCTGTGACTTTTCCGACCTACCAGCATTGTTTGGCTCAAATGGTTTGCAATCCATCACAGCCACAGTGTTGCTTAGGAGCATGCCCGTATTGTCCCGGGGCAAATATCATCAAACTATCGTTGCAAGAAGCCTTCGCCAATGATTTCATCAACGACGTGACTTATAAACAGTGGGTATCAGTAGATCGAACGGCTCTAGAGACACTCACCAAAGCGTCCGACGATTTCATAGATAATTTTTGTGATCAATTATCGAAATTAGTGACACATGATTTCATTGCAAAGCAGCAAAGCAGTTATTGGCAGGAAATGAAAGAAACCGTGAAAGTTGGTGAATTTCTAGTCGTGTGCGATTTTGCTGAGAATTATGCGTTCGTTGTACAAGATTCCACTCAAGGGTTCCACTGGAGTAATAATCAGGCGACTATCCATCCAATCGTAGTTTATTATAAAAGTCACAGCGAGGGAGAGTTGAACCATTTTAGTTTTGTAATAATTTCAGAGTGTCTGAAACATAATACAATCGCAGTTCATTTATTCCAAAAAAAATTGATTGACTTCATGAAAGAGAAGTTTCAAGGTTCGATTCCCATAAACAAAATAATTTATTTCTCAGATGGAGCAGCTTCCTAGTATAAAAATAAAAAGAATTTCATTAATATAACACATCACTCCGAAGACTTTGGATGTCAAGCTGAGTGGCATTTTTTTGCGACATCACATGGCAAAGGGCCATGTGATGGGGTAGGTGGAACTGTTAAAAGATTAGCTTCACGGGCGAGTTTACAATTGATTGGTAATTCAGATCCCATTCAATCACCGCTGGATTTGTATAATTGGGCATGCTCTTATTTCAAAAGCATATCTTTTGCCTACTGCACGTCTGCAGAACATACAGCAGAAGAGGCTATTTTACAAAATCGATTTGATGAAGCTTTGACGGTTCGCGGTACTCTGAAATTACATGCAGTCATTCCAATTTCTGATAAATTCATCAAAACGAAATTATTTTCCGCATCAGAAAATTTTGAACATGTGAAAGTTAAGAATTAATATTCAACAGGCGTGTCCAACTAAGCGCCATCGAGCGCAATTTCACTCAAAACATCGGCCCTTTTCATTGCATTGCAGCACAGGTGTGTTCAAGGAACCATAACCGCGGAGAAATTTTCGGAACAGGTATAATTCCGAGCGGAAATAACCAGTGAAAATATTCTGGGAGTCTAAAGTAGTTGAATAACTATTTTCCTAGAAAGGATAACCCTGGTGGATAGCGAAACATTGAATGAAATTCAACAGCACGTGAAACAGCGAGCCTACCGGAGTAGCGCGGCTACCGTGGAACGACGCGCGCGGCGACGCACGGCCGGACGTTTTAATTTTTTTCTCCGGACCTGGTGAGGTCTCCATGAATTTTTTTTTACGAAATTAAAGGAGAAAGAAGCAGCTATCTAAAAAAAATTGTCTCCATGAAATTCACCGTACCCTTTGGGAATGGCGGCCAAATTTTGGAAGAAAGTGGCGAAAAAAACTTGAAAAAATTAATTTTTGTTTCCAATGTATTTTTTTAACGGTAGCCCTTTCTTTTGTCAGTGAAATGAGTCCAGGACCATTGCGCTACGATTGATGGTTTCGGAGATATGAATTTTCAAACTAAGCAGTGCAAAAAAATTCAAACACCCGTAACTCCGCCATTTTTGAAAATTTTTCAAAATCCGTGAACTTCTATTTTTTTTTTCCATAGTACTAAAGATTCCTCGAAGGGCGCAAAAATCCGCGATTTAAGTGTTTTTTTTTGAGTGAGATGACATGGACCCGCTCATATGTCTGATGTCTACTGCACGCGTCGTGGCTGGTTTTATACTGTTCTCGAAAGATTTTTGTTCAAAAAATACATATTTTTACAATATTGAAACTATGTATCGCCTAAGGTGATTGAATAATTTACGTATGAATACATACAAACTGACTACTTCTTCATCCAAATTGAAACTATGTATCGTCTCAAGGGTAATTGACCAGGGTCGTTCGCCTCCTATTTGAGGTAAAAATGTGTATTTTTATCTACAATATTGAAACTATGTAGCACCTAGGTCATTCACCCTGCCCATGCAAGTCTCAACTTGTCACCCCCATCCATGCAGGTCTTGACTTGTCTCAGATCATTCACCCTGTAGTCGTTCACCTCGTATCGCAGGTGAGGAATATATATTTTTACAGTATTGAAACTATCTATCGTCTCAAGGGTAATTGACCAAGGTCGTTCGCCTCCTATTTCAGGCAAAAATACATATTTTTTTCTGCAATATTGAAACTATGTATCGCCTAGGTCATTCACCCCTGCCTGTGCAAGTCTCGGCAGATCATTCACCCTGTAGTCGTTCGCCTCCTATTTCGGGGTAAAAATACATATTTTTTCCACAATATTGAAACTATGTATCGCCTAGGTCATTCGCCCCTGCCTATGCAGGCCTCGACTTGTCCAAGGTCATCGCAAATATTCAAAAAAATATTCCAATTAAAAAATATTCCAATTAACATACCTGGTGTCTGGAAAAATGCGGTCAATCAATATACCCGGTGTCTCTATCGGCGAAGTGGTCCAGAACCCGCCTATGTGGTAAAATCGTCAAAAGTGGTCCAGAACCCGTATACCTTCACTACTCAAGTGGAATAAAGCAATTCAAAGACACAAATAAAGTGGTCTAAATGAAATTGATTATATATTTGAAATGACCAAGTGTTCGAGTTAACGTCTGGAACAAGACTGTTTATGAAACAAGAGTTTGGGTAGAGGCAGGGTTCCGTTATTTCATAACATTTGATAGTTTTACAGTCTTATGTCTTTAAGGTGCTACTAGATCGGGTGGTTTAAATATAAGGGTGATTTCGCCCATTGTAACAATATCTTATATGTTGCAGAATAACGAAATCGTCGATCAACGAAATGAATTCATGTATTTCTCATCGAAATCTCGTTTCGGTGATTAAATTCGACGCAGAGTGTTCGAATTCGGCTTCTAACATTACGAAATCACGTTTTGGATCAAGTTTCAACGAATCGATTGTAGAACAACGGAACCGTCGATTAACGAAACAAATTCATGTATTTCTCGGCGAAATCCTATTGCAGTGGTTGAATTCGACGCAGAGTGTTCGAATTCGGCCTATAACATTACGAAATCACGATTCGAATCAAGTTTCATCGATTTGATAGTAGAATAACGGAATCGTCGATCAACGAAATGAATTCATGTATTTCTCATCGAAATCTCGTTTCGATGATTCAATTCGACGCAGAGTGTTCGAATTCGGCTTCTAACATTACGAAATCACGTTTTGGATCAAGTTTCAACGAATCGATTGTAGAACAACGAAATCGTCGATCAACGGAACAAATTCATGTATTTCTCGGCGAAATGCCATTTCAGTGATTGAATTCGACGCAGAGTGTTCGAATTCGGCTTCTAACATTACGAAATCACGTTTCGAATCAAGTTTCAACGAATTGATAGTGGAATAACGGAATCGTCGATTAACGAAACGAATTCATGTATTTCTCGGCGAAATCTCATTTCAGTGATTGAATTCGACGCAGAGTGTTCGAATTCGCCTTCTAACATGACGAAATCACGTATTCGATCAAGTTTCAACGAATCGATTGTAGAACAACGAAAACGTTGATCAACGAAACGAATTCATGTATTTCTCGGCGAAATCCCATTCCAGTCATTGAATTCGACGCAGAGTGTTCGAATTCGGCCTATAACATTACGAAATCACGATTCGAATCAAGTTTCATCGATTTGATAGTAGGAAAACGAAATCGTTGATCCACGGAATGAATTCATATATTTCTCATCGAAATCTCGTTTCGGTGATTGAATTCGACTCAGAATGTTCGAATTCGGCCTGTAACATTACGAAATCACGATTCGAATCGATTTTCATCGATTCGATAGCAGAATAACGGAATCGGCGATCGACGAAATGAATTCATGTATTTCTCATCGAAATCTCGTTTCGGTGATTGAATTCGACGCAGAGTGTTCGAATTCGGCTTCTAACATTACGAAATCACGTATTGGATCAAGTTTCAACGAATCGATTGTAGAACAACGAAAACGTCGATCAACGAAACGAATTCATGTATTTCTCGGCGAAATCCCATTCCAGTCATTGAATTCGACGCAGAGTGTTCGAATTCGGCCCATAACATTACGAAATCACGTTTCGAATCAAGTTTCAACGAATCGATTGTAGAACACCGAAAACGTCGATCAACAAATCGAATTCATGTATTTCTCCACGAAATCCCATTTCAGTGATTGAATTCGACGCAGAGTGTTCGAATTCGGCTTCTAACATTACGAAATCACGTATTGGATCAAGTTTCAACGAATCGATTGTAGAACAACGAAAACGTCGATCAACGAAACGAATTCATGTATTTCTCGGCGAAATCCCATTCCAGTCATTGAATTCGACGCAAAGTGTTCGAATTCGGCTTCTAACATTACGAAATCACGTTTCGAATCAAGTTCCAACGAATTGATAGTGGAATAACGGAATCGTCGATCAACGAAACGAATTCATGTATTTCTCGGCGAAATCTCATTTCAGTGATTGAATTCGACGCAGAGTGTTCGAATTCGCCTTCTGACATTACGAAATCACGTATTGGATCAAGTTTCAACGAATCGATTGTAGAACAACGAAAACGTCGATCAACGAAACGAATTCATGTATTTCATGCTCAAATTCATTTCATCTTTCATGTAATTTGATCTTTAGGTGCCTAACCTTTCGATTTGTCAGAGTTCTAGCCTTTTTTGAAGTAAAAGTCATCTTCATTTTTCAGGTGCGATACGTTGACGTCCGTACGGTTCAATGGAAGTCAGAGATTAATTTTACCAAGTACGCAATTTCTTCTTCCGTTGGCTAGCCTTTCAAATTTAAAGAATTTTCACTTGAGTTTGTCATTGATTATTCTGTAGCGGGATCTATTTATATTTTCATATATTTGTCTGTCTGTCCGTCCGTCCGCTCGCCCGTTCGCCCGTCCATCCGTTCGCCCATTCGCCCATTCGCCCGTCCGTCCGTCCGCCCGTTCGCCCGTCCGTCCGTCCGCCCGTTCGCCCGTTTGCCCGTCCGTCCGTCCGCCCGTTCGCCCGCGTCCGTCCGTCCGCCCGAGGACGGGCGATCGGACGGACGGACGGACGGGCGAACGGGCGGACGGACGGACGGGCAAATGGGCGAACGGACGGACGGGCGAACGGGCGAGCGGACGGACGGACAGACAGACAAATATATGGAAATATAAAAAGATTCTGCTACAGAATAATCGATGACAAACTCAAGTGAAAATTCTTTAAATTTGAAAGGCTAGCCAACGGAAGAAGAAATTGCGTACTTGATGAAATTAATCTCTGACTTCCATTCAACCGTACGGACGTCAACGTATCGCACCTGAAAAATGAAGATGACTTTTACTCCATAAAAGGCTAGAACTCTGACAAATCGAAAGGTTAGGCACCTAAAGATCAAATTACATGAAAGATGAAATGAATTTGAGTATGA
This sequence comes from Ametastegia equiseti, assembly GCA_963989295.1. Classification (NCBI taxonomy): domain Eukaryota; kingdom Metazoa; phylum Arthropoda; class Insecta; order Hymenoptera; family Tenthredinidae; genus Ametastegia; species Ametastegia equiseti. Next base: position 1,220,666 of record OZ022397.1, read on the forward strand.
CTGCACGCTTGTATACAAGTATATTGAGCATAAATACATATACGTACGCATTGCATATGCGATTCAATTAAACAAAATAAGAATATGAATGCAGGCACTTCCGTCGCGCTGTGAAAGCGGCACGGCGTGCACGCGACAGCCAATGGGCATCGCGGAAAAGCGGTGACAGCTTCCGTTACAATGACTTTTTTAATGAAAGGATCGGCTCTCGGCCCCACAGTTGGTCGTCGTTTGTTAGGTAGCACGCTGCCGCGCGATGGGTATATCGGTGATGACGTGCCACGCTCGGTTCGACTTTCCGCGCGCGACCGGGAGATGATTTTAAAGATGCGCAAGGATTGGTCGAACTATGAACGGCTATTACTCGAAAACCGGGCGATTAAAAAAAAAATGTCACTTTTGATTTTCGTCTTATTTTTTCGAGAGGAATCCGACAGTGCCCGGTGGTGCCTTCAATCTGAATCACTCTGTACGTAAAAAATACCTGATTAAAACGGAAACATAAACTGAAATGATAAGACACGTTTCTACATGCATGGCATATATTCCGAACTTCACTGAACGATCTTTGAACGTCGCAGAGTAGTTATCTGCACACCGATTATAGACGTTTACGCTATCCGCATTTAAGTCGGTCAAATATACGTCAAAAATACCTGACTAAAACGGAAACATCAACTTGAATGATGAACGATTTTTCTAGTATTCAAACAACGAGTGAAATACGTTTCCAAACTTGACCAAACGATCCTTGAACGTCGCAAAGTAGTCATCTACACATCAATTATATACGTTTATGCCTTCCGGATTTGAACCGGTCGAAAATACGTCCAAAATACCGATGAATAACGGAAACACAAATTTCAATGGAAAACTATTTTTCCTGTATCCGAACCTCACGAAACGATCTTTGAACATCATAAGATTATAGTGATCGGTATACCGATCATCCACGTTTATTCGGTCTCATATCAGATGGTAGGTTTGACGTCATTGATCACCATCAAATTCGAAAAACGGGACGTTTTAGTGAGCGAAAGTCAGAAAAGGTGCCCGTTGAACAAAAACACGTTTCAAAGACGTTTTAATACGTCTCATGAAACCGCCACTAGGCGGCGATCCCACTATAGTCCTCCTGCGAGTAAAAACACTCCGCGATTTCAAGATAACCCCATACGTCAGCGGATGTATGTTCAATGACGCTGTCGCGTTTACAACTATCGTTCATGAATTGATTAACTACCCAAGAATTAATTATATTCTGCTGTATGCTTGGTCAGTTCATAAAATTTTTGAATAATTCTCTGATGTAGTCGTATACTGAGCTATAGTATCGACTACAAATTAAAAACGTATAATTGCATTTTTATTAATTATAGGAAAAATTGCAAATTTCAGCACTATCACTATTTTCTACGTTCATAAACCCACCAAACAAATTTGTTAAATACATTCGATATTCAGATACGTAGATGGTTTAATATACGCATACGTAGCGTGGTCTTTGTTCTGACAGAATCGACCACAGATTATCCGACTATATTCTACGTATTTGAAGTGTAATGGGTAAACGTTAATATTTCCGTACATCACGCGGACATTTTTCAGATTCATAAACGGTAATTTCTAGAGCAATCTGAATGTAGGTGATCGACCATAGATCATACGACTACATTCTACGTATTTAAAGTGTATTGGGTAAACGTTAATATTTTCGTATATCACGCGGACATTTTTCAGTTTTATAAACGGTAATTTCTGGAGCATTCTAAACGTAGGGTTGTGTCCATTTTTAAACGTTTATTCGACGAACTTGTTCTTATTGGGTAGGTATATCATCGTTTTTATGTTCGTCATTGATCGATGGTTATTGCGGATGTTGAGATTGTTCCCAAACAATTAGCCCGGCGCGATTATCTGCTTCATTTACCTCCGGATAATTGGCCTCCCTTTGAAAACGGTTTTTCAGAAAAATGATGCGGCTGGTCGGTGGCCAGTGCGGGGACGACGCGTCAACGCGGTCTTCGAAAGCGCACGTGAGGCTGGTTTGGCCCAGTCGAGGGTGGTACTGCCTTCATTCGTGGCCTATCCGTAGATGCAACATTTGGACAGCCGAGGAACGCCGAACACCCCGAATTGTTGCGTAAAGGGCAGGGGGCGAATGGACCGCCGCAATTATGTCACTGGCCAGCTCACAGTTCAACCTGTAAGTATTTCAGATCACATTGTCACTGAACCCATGCTGCAAAAATCCATTGTATTTCGATACTGGAGCATTTTGAATTCGCGATTGTCCCTGAATGTCTGCTGAACGTGTATTACGCCGTATTCTTTGAAAGCCAATGACATGAGCTCCGAAGGCCACAGCGGAGGACCATTCACAAGCTCGACGGAAGCTTAGAATCTGATTGAACTGCCTCCAACTAGTATAATGATCATGATTTGACAATAATGACCAGATTCTAACTCAATTCGATGAAGAACAACAAAGTATGGGAATGATGGTACTTTGTTACCTGCTTGAAATACTCATCTGCCGCTGGATATCACTATCAAGCAGGGCGCGCCATGAGAACAAAGGCCCATTCTGGAGAGTTATATGTTACATGCTTTATACAACCATGTGAATTTAGCAGACAAGACGGATCAAGGTTGCATATAATATGCGACTGTATCTAATGTACGCTCTTGATAACTTTATCAAGAGGAAGAATCGTTCTCCGGATAACATACAGTTGCGTATTATATGCAACTTTGGTCCGTCTCGTCTGCTAAATTCACATGGTCGTATAGTAAGTCAACGGACGATAGAGTCATCACATACAAAAACTTACATGCTTTATATTTAGGTACAAAAAATATCCCTCAAAGTTTGGACTAGATCTGTTATCCGGCGGTCTGGTCGACTCCTGGTCAGACCCGTGCACCTTTGTCTGACCCTTGCTGAAAATTGCCCATTTTCACCCCTTGTTACTATTTTTTCAGACATCTCCGAAACCCCTTACATAGTTTGCAGTTTATATCACTGATTTTTAGTTGCACGAGATACGATCGTACAATCTGACTTTTCCGAGTTACGACTTTTTACCTGGAGGGCATGGATATGTCATTATACAAATTATGAATTTTCATCCAACCTGTCAGTTCCAATGCACGCAACAGTTTGTGGCGGCTACTCTGGATCTCCCTCTGCCTACGTTAGCTCACACGTTGCCTCGAGGCTTCGACCGCCCGTCACAGCGCTGTGTGTGGCTACGTACACGAGCGAGCGAAACGGAACAGTTTCAGGCCCCAACGCGACGTAGTTGGCACGTGCCCCGTTGTCGTCTGTTGTCCGTCAGCTCTGTCGAGCGAAGGCTCCAGCATGCCTGAGATGACGATGACAGGTAGAGCGAGAAAGAGGAATAGTATCGAACGCCCACCTCCTTCTCCGGCCTGCTGTATTTTTACAGGATCATTTGAAACTGAGGAGCAGAACGTTAATTTTCTCGTGCTATAGCATGTCAAATAATAGATTCGATCTCTTGGATGTGAGTTGAAGAGCCGGCAGTTTTTACACGATTGTGCTCACGCTAAGACAATTTTTCGATCAATATTGAGATTATCAAGTACAATTACTGCAGCTTGCTACATTACCCTTCCTTTGACTTGTATTTTTCTTCATCGTTTCCGCGGTATTTTTCTCGTAAACAAAAACAAAAAATGGCATTCGCCGTTTACAGCAAGCACCGAACGTGAAACGGGTAAATAGTACATTTCCGTACGACTACGGAAAGGCTTTCTTGGCGAAACGAGAGGCTTACTGAACGAGTCGAAGGCGAGTGCTGTAACAAGCTTTGCCAATGAGCCTTTACGTATGAGTGATGATCAGTGTTTTTCCATTACGAAAGTCGAGAAATCGCGACGAAGTTGCGATTTTTGAGGTTAGAGTGATGAAACAAATAATGAGATGACGAACCTTGTACAAAAAATGGCTCCGATTACACGTCTCGTATGTACCACGACATTCGAGTGTCTCGAACGATTGAGTTCAATATGAGAGTTTCACAGCCAAAGAAAGTGATCCAAATATAGGGATCTATATGGATACGCTCTGCCCCGCGGTCGGGTCCGCACTGACTCTCTCAGCGCGAGTTCGGGTGTCCTCGGCTCGGCTCGGCGGAACTCGTGGTCCCGACGTTCGCGTAGAGTCCCACCTCACACCCCACACTATGCATTGACTATGCTTGTACACCCAGGGACATTGATTCTGTCGCGCCTTATGCATGCAACCGGAGTGACAATTGAAAAATCGGTTGGCAATAGTGGCGGTAATTAGAGAGCAGCTGACTCCACTGCGCTAGGCCATTGACTGTCAACGGCGAGACTACGCGAGCGAAGCTCGTGGTCGCCGCGATTTGCAATTATACCCTCGATCCATATAACCTTAAATATGAAATGCCATGGTGGGAATCTGGTGCTTCCAGTAGAGGAAGGCGGGCACGCGAGAGTCTGGTCTTGTGGTTGAGCGAATTACCAGTTGCTGACGCTGTCCCAATTATTGACCGTTTTCGATGATTTCTTTTTATCCATGAGCTGTGAAATTATAAAAAAAACGACGCGTCTATCAGTCCGGTAACTGGACGAATAACCTCAAATTATTCGTCCGGAAACTCAAATTGCCGAAATAATAATAAATAAATAATGAATAATAAATAATAATTGCGAATCGCGGCGACCACGAGCTTCGCTCGCGTAGCCTCGCCGTTGACAGACAATGGCCTAGCGCAGTAGAGTCAGCTGCTCTCTACATTACCGCCACTATTGCCAACCGATTTTTCAATTGTCACTCCGGTTGCATGCATAAGGCGCGACAGAATCAATGTCCCTGGGTGTACGAAGTATTGTACGATAGCCACCGCATCAATGAGACATGTTTTGGGTATTCTATTTCACTCCGATTAGCTTTGGAAAAATGGAATTTGAGCTTCTTCTCCTCGGTCACGAAGTACAATCTACATTCATCGACTGTTCGTTGACGAACAACGACAAACTCACGCGACAGAGGGACCCAATTTATCCATTTTGACGTAATACGTGCGAATGAACCGCTGACACCATCGGAGTGCTCCCCCCATTTCATGCACTGATTGCGTCTATAGCACACCCACGTCTGACGAGCAAGTCTCGCAGCTGATCGGCATTTCTTTTTCATCACGGTAGTCCAAGATACTCAATTTGGCCTGGGGTTCATCATCGGGCATGCGATATTGCATAACACTTCGTTATCCTGCAATTTTATCGCTACACCGGTGCATCGAGACCTTGCGTATGTCAACGGTTCGGGACCAGGTCCGTCGCAATCGGATTTCTCAAAGGAAAGTTTCGCGGTAAGACGAGAGTCGTTCGCCCAACCCTGGCAACGACTCCGTCGGGCCCGGATTTCCGTACGCGCGCATCCGTAGGTGGCGCTATCGGCGGAGGCCTGAGCTTATCAGCATATTCGAAACATAGGGTACGTTTGTTAATGCAGCTAGAACAGCAGCTGCATGCTCTCATTGGTCATTTCCACTCTCTTTGATCCGATTTGGTTAGCAGAGCAGATCTGCTGCAGTTACTGCATAAACGAATGCAGCCGTATATAACTTTCGCCTATATATATCAGTGATTTCCGTTAGAGGGTCTCAGTTGTTTCGAAACGTCTGACGTGGTAAGTACATTGTATGTCATTTTAATCTTTCGACTCTCGCGAAACCTCGTTCGTACATTTTTCGAAGATGTGCGATGAGTACTAGCATCACTTCATGATCTTATAGCTAACTTTGTGAAGTCTCAATTTATTGCTCATTGATTGCATAATTTCAGACGTAACATTCTTGTTGATTAGATGTTAAACACATAGCGATATGTGATTTGCCTGTATGGTGCACAACTGACAGCCAACTAGAAAATAGATGCCGCAAAGGCGAGGGTTGGGGGTGGGGGTGTTAATCTGCAGCGCAATACAAAAATTACGAACGAAGATCCACTGCATAGACTCCGGATCGACTGTAGTTTTATCATGCGATATACGTTTGTCTCAATCAGAAAATGTCCGCTGAAGAGATCCAGGCGAGATTGACGAAGCTGGAGGCAGCGCAAGAGCTCGTCGCGCGGCAGCTCCAAGAGCTCGTTGAAAGGAAGGCGGAGGTGGAGAAGGAGCGACAGGAGGTGGAGAAGCAGAAGCGGGAGGTGGAAAAGCAGAAGCAGGAGGTGAAGCTGGAGAAAGAGAAGGCTAAGAGAGAAGAATTACAAAAAGCGAAGGAGAAAAAGGAGAGAGAGAAGCAGAAGACAAACGAGTTACACAAAGAGAAGGAGAAAAATGAGAAACGGGAGCACAAGATAGACGACGTGGGAAAAGAGAACGAGAGAGAGCAGCAAACTAAAGAAGAGTCGGAGAAACGAAAAGAGAAGGAGCGAGAGAAGTTTGACAAAACAACGGAGGACAAGAAACGACGAAAACAAGAAGAGACGGAGAAGGATAGAAAGCTGACGAGACCCGGGTGGAGAGGAGAGAAACGAGCGAGGGAAAGGCGGGGAAGCGAGGAGCAAAAAAGAGTGGAGGTAATTATTCATTTGACCCAAGTATTTTCTTCGGGTTCAAAACCACAAAGTCTGACAATTTATAGAATCATGTATGCGTTTTTCGAACAGACAATGTGCAAAGATATGTATTTGTTGTTCGCAATTCACTTCATTACGTCTTGGGATGGAAGGGTCCGTTCTGCAACACTGTAAATGTATCGTTCGGGAGTTCGAGGTATTTTATTCTGACTAGACCTGCTATTGTTTTCCACCACTTCTGATTTCATTCTACATTATGAATGTTGTAAATCACGGAATCAAGTTTCTTTTCACTGGTTTCAAGTTTGCCTCGATTTCATAACCTGTTTGATGTTAAAAATCATCATAATATTGAAATTCACTAATAATATGACGTAAAAGGAACGAATTATCAATGAAGATTCAAACTATCCGAAATCATTGGGTGAAATCGGAATGTGAACATGAGCCATAATCTGTCAGATTAAAATTTAGCATATTCACGGACGATGTATTTTAGGAGTCAAGTAGATGTAACTGCAGATTTTCGTTTGATGAAAAAATCATTCGGGCCCTAGATAAGGACCACCCCAATATGGGGCATTCCACGTCAGGCGGGCCACTGTTTCAGTTGTATTTTTTTGAATTTCATGAAAATTTTCTGGTGTCATCAGAAAATCCAAAAAACATGTTCTGAACAGTTTTCAACGTCGAAACTCAAAATTTCACAAAGCTTTTCGGAATCGGCGATTTTCCACGTTTTTTGTTTTAAAATAATTCTGTCGCAGTGGAACGGAAGTGAAAAAATCGGCGGATACATGTATTCTCAAGGATTTTTTCCGTACTTTCGTTTGAAAATATCGGCTTCATTCCAAACGAAGCGCAACATCGTGAAAATGCGGTTTCAAAATTTCAATCACACTTTTTTCAAATTTCGGCCCGATTTAAACATTTTGAAAAATTCTTTAAAAACGTCAAATTTCATCAAGTTTATTCCCCTCAATGGGAATTATGGGTATCGGATGGGTTCTATGTGAAAATCTCGTTTTTATTCCACTACGTCATGAAAAGTCACCGGACCTTTATTCGATTGAACTCCGGCAACCTATTTTCCTTCGAAGGAATGTCATTGAGGACGCTTATTACTATAGAGAATTATATTACTTGTCGAATTTTTTTTTTTTTTTTTTTTAATTTTTTTTTTCTTTCAATTGTTTTTTTCTTCGCCCTATTCATCTCGTACAGAGCCCGTACAGAGCCCGAACGAGATAAATGGGGTGAAGAAACAAACAATTGAAAGAAAAATATAAATTTGAAGAAAAAAAATCAAAAATAAAACAAACAAAAAAAATAAAAATTCGACAAGTAATATAATTCTCGATAGTAATAACCGTCCTCAATGACATTCCTTCGAAGGAAAATAGGTTTCCGGAGTTCAATCGAATAAAGGTCCGGTGACTTTTCATGGCGTAGCGGAATAAAAACGAGATTCTCACATAGAACCCATCCGAAACCCATAATTTCCATTAAGGGGAATAAACTTGATGGAATTGGACGTTTTTAAGAATTTTCCAAAATTTTTAAATCGGGCCGAAATTTGAAAAAAGTGTGATTCAAATTTTGAAACCGCATTTTCACGATGTTGCGCTTCGTTTGGAATGTAGCCGATATTTTTGAACGAAAGTAAAATTTCGAGTTTTGACGTTGAGAACTGTTCGGAACATGTTTTTCGACCTCCTGAAGACACCAAAACATTTTCATGAAATGCAAAAAATACAACTGAAAAAGTGGCCCGCCTGACGTGGAATGCCCCATATGTTTACTGCTGTAGACGTCCGCAAAATATACTGTAATTATTTCCCAAATCAAATGAAAACGTTTGCACACTAGCTGTCACCGAAACGGAGAAAATCGGAGGAGGAGCACGGCGCAGGTTCGGCCCGACAGAGGAGAAACGAAATGTGAGAATCAACCTAATTACATCAGCAAATTTGCTATCGCATACTTTGAGTAGGAGTACGATACACATAATTTAAATGATTATTAGTTCAATTCGATGCTTCATTCAAATCAAAGTAGCTTCGCAATATTCCACTGTCCACTAACAAGGAATCGGCGATATACAGAGAGCTTTTGGTGAAAATTAATACTCAGTCACTGCCAACTCAGCGCGCTCCAGGATTTTCATCTGTTTCTTGCAGGCTGGCCATCTCCGGTTTTTCATCTCCCGATGCAGAGAATATTTCTCATGATAATACAGATTTCTATAGCATGGTCAGGAGTCGAATGTCACGGTTTTTCGTATTTGGAAACCCAATTAGCTACCATTCGGTCATTTCTGCATGGCATCTGATGAATTTAGATTCCAAACGTGTATTTTTTTTCAACGCCGAGACGCATGATACGCAAGAGAACGCGCATATTCCTCTTATTTAACGCATTGTTGTGGTGGAAAGTGGGGCAATGTTTCGTTCATTTCACAGGCTGGATATCGACTAGAGAATACATTTGATTATTCAGAGCTGCACTAAATAAGCGTTCTCTTACGTAACATGCCACTCAGCGTTAAAAAAACACACGTTTGGAGTCTACGCGTTTGAATTTATCAGATGCTATGCAGAAAGGAACGAATGATAGCTAATCTGGTGTTCGATTACGAAAAACATTGACATCCACTCCTTACCATGCTATAAAAATCTGCATTACTATGGGAAATATTTTCTGCGTCGGGAGATAATTCCAAAATAATGATAATGTATTGCTCTTCGTGGAAAAAGGAAGATTTGATATCAAATTTTTGTATCGTGATGGTGTTTGATTTATTGTGATTCAATTTTTGGAAATCTTTTACAATTGTTAACAATTGGATCTGTATCAGGTACAAGTGGTCCAATCGCCGCCCCAGCAGCTACTCTGCCGCGCGCGAGCAGCGCAAAGAGGACGGCGGCTGGAGGAGCGGCGGCAGGAGTGGAGAGGGGAGTGGCAGCGGTGATGGTGTGGGTGGAGGCAGCGGGGGTAGTAAGGGCAGGGGGGATGGTGGGGGTAGAGGGGGTAGTACGGGCCGGGGGGATGGTGGGGGTAGAGGGGGTAGTACGGGCCGGGGGGATGGTGGGGGTAGAGGGGGTAGTACGGGCCGGGGGGGTGGTAGGGGTAGAGGGGGTAGTAAGGGCCGGGGGGGTGGTAAAGGCGGGGGGGGGGGGGTGGGGGCAAGGGAAGCGGTCAGGCGAAATACTTTGTTTATTTCAGATAGGGGGGAGGGGGGAGGGGGGGAAGAATGAATTAATTTCTTATTTAAAAAATTCTTGTATTATTTTCTTCTTATTGAACTTTTCCCCATCACAGCTTCGAACACGTCCCGCATTCAATTTGACGAGCGATGGCGTCTTACGGTGATTGTTGTTAGAATGTCAATTATTAGCTACTCACGTAATCACGAGTATTTCCAGGAGACGCCACGAGGAGGCTAATTGACTGTGTCTCCCACAAGGTTTCCCTCGTATTACACAGCTCGATCACCTCCGTTAGGATATGCGAAACTGCGAACTTCCGTGTACATGATAGTATGTGAGTCAGTCAGCTCGAACACCTCCGTTAGGATATGCGAAACTGCGAACTTCCATGTACATGATAATATGTGAGTCAGTCAGCTCGAACACCTCCGTGAGAATATGCGAAACTGCGAACTTCCATGTACATGATAATATGTGAGTCAGTCAGCTCGAACACCTCCGTTAGGATATGCGAAACTGCGGACTTCCATGTAGAAATAACACGCCGTTTATGAGATCAACAAATTTAGGTAATGGAATATTCGACTTTGGATGGTTGCTTATAGTCGTATTACACGACAAGAAGAAGTAAAACCGGGAGTAGTTTTGGTAGGTCATCCCCCTCGCGTGACCATAACGTGAATCAAGAACCAAATTTGAATGAATTGTAAGAAGAAGTAAAACCGGGAGTAGTTTTGGTAGGTCATCCCCCTCGCGTGACCATAATTTTGTTAAAATCACATGTACCATCACATAAATTTGTTTTATCACATTTGGGCGGCAGATTCATTCAGGCTTTACTACAAGCTTCCGTTCTTTCAACTCCGAAGAGCTGGAAGGTGTTGCGGTTCGAACTCATATAGGACTGAAAATTAAATATTCAACTGATATTTGTTGCACAATTATTGGAAGCCGTGGAAGTTTTGAAGTCATGTGGTAACTATGAGCTTGGAAACGCACATAATTCCTTACTTCGTATTATTTGCATAAGATGATTCCTCAGTCTCATCACGTCTTTGGAGTATATCTCATGTGAGGGATCTCTTGCCAAAGCTACCGTTGTAGCGAAAGCTGTAGCGAATACTCCGCAGCTGAAACTGTCCGGTTGTCTTTGAACTACTGGAAACGCGACATTTTCGATTCTCAAATTCGGCCACCGTAAAGAAATGAACCTCTTTTCTTCTTCTTGCAATGACTGATAGCTAGTACAGCCTAGGCTGTCGTATACAAATAGCTGAGCTCCATCAAAATGAAAACATCGCCAATGTCTGTGTGCATTGCCACCAATAATGTGGATATCTTGCGACGTCCACGTAGGCTTGATAAACTGCGGATGTACTAGCCAAAGTGAAGTTGCCGTATTGAACTGGGTTGTTCGTTTGATTACCGAAATAAATTGATCAATCGATGTATCATTCAGCAAAGAATTTTGTGATAATACATCTATCTCGATATCGGCGATATCGACATTCTGATTAATCGATTCTAAAATGTCAATTTCAGTTTGGCTTGGATCTTGCGTGACACGATCGTCCGATACAACAACCCACGGATTGCCCGGTCTACACAGCTTTGTTGCTTCAGTGGGTGCTGACGATCGTCGTGTCGACGCGATCGGTGGGATCCCACGTGATTTTCGGTTACGATGCGCTGACTCCTGATCATCTGCAGACGATGAAACCCAAGAATTTTTGCGTTTCGAAATGCGTTTCAGTTTAAGCGGCGGAACGCGACCCTCGTCCTGCGATCTTGTTTGTGACGAATCGCTTTGTTCAGCCGAGGATGATACAATCCAAGATACCCCGTCTTCGGAAGAACTCTTCACCAGCTTCAGAGGCATGATTCTCGATTCTGTACCCGATAAGTGGGATTCCTCGTCCGTCGACGTTATGCTCCACGAATCCGGGTATTTCGGATCTCTTCGACTTAGCTTCAAGGGTCCAACTTTGAGTGGTTTGCAAGTTTCTCTATTTTGCGAATCGCTATCGCTAGTTGTCTCTCGCGCTTGGTCGAGTAAACCATCGTCGTTATCTTCCCCTGGTACTGTGCCTGAGTTGAATGTCACCGTCGGTCTTGTACCCTGTATATCGCTTCCAGTATTGAATGCTCCGACAGCCTGGCTCCTTGCTTCACGTGCCTCCAGAACATATTTCGGTTCTCGAATGGGCATGTTACGCGTCTGACGGGGGTCTATAATTTTGGGCAGCAAGCACTCTTTGTAGAATCGAATTAGATAGGGTTCCATGTGCTTACTCCAGAATGCATCGTCTCGCGGTACCGTCACGTACTTCAGACCCGAAGGCGACCACACAGCGAAGTAACAAGTATCAGCACGCGTTACGTGTAACTGTCCCTGCACCTGGTCATAATAGTAATGAGACCTGTTCATTTTCGTCGGATCATTCTTGTCGAAAAACTTAGGAATTTCCGTAACGTTTTGTCGAATTGCATCTTCTGGATGGTAAGTTCGTGCAGATTTTGGACACTTCACTTCGACGATGGTGGTATCGTCGATAATGCCATCCGGACTGGCTGCCAAAAATTCCAAGTTCGGATCGATGAACAATCCACATGGCCTAACGGTCACAGGATTTCCTTCCTCTGCTAATTTACTTTGTAGCGCTTCGATAGCCTTAGCTTCGTTCGTCCGACCCCAGACTATAGCAGGTGTACTTTTCACTGTAGGGTACAGTATGCTCATCACGGTGGCAGAACATGATGTGGTGTCACGCAGTCGACATACTCTACCGAAGTTCGAAGCCGTAAGCATATTCTTTCGCACGGTTCGCCAGAGAGGGTTGTCGGCTTGTCCTCTTGTGCAGATCTCGATTTGGGTACGATTTTTTTTATTTTCTAGTTGCCGATCCTGATACAGTAACTCGAGGTCGTCGTACACACAAGAAGGCTTATCCACCTGCTGTGCATTTCGACCGTAATTCTTATCCTGACCCCGTTGTTTCCTATTTTTGTCACAAGATAATGCCCTTGACGCTCTTCGTGCTTTCTTAGTTTGTGCGTTGTTGCGTATTTTACGCTTGCGCCGAGTTTCTAAAGTAGTCACAGAATTGGGTGGTTCCTTACCCTCACTTTCGTGAAGCTTAGTTAAAATATTTTGGGTGTTGTGTTGCAGAACAGCTCCAGCACACCTGGCTTGGAAAGATCCCTTCAGGCCGAAGTTGATCCTTTTGCCACCGATCAATTTGCACACTATGGCATTGAACGATTCTGCGATATTGTTGGTTGCGTTATACAATAAGCTATCGGCATGAAAGCTCAAGTATGTAATCGCATCTTCAAGCTGCTGGAAAAGTCCTGCTCTTTTTAGATCTTCAACGGCAAGTATTCCTTCGTTGGTACTCTCTTGATGACAAAATCCGTTCAGCTGACTGCATTGCCTGTGGTCACCAAAAACGTGGTACGGTGCGTTGAGGACGTCTTTCTTCAGAGGATCAACTTTCGTACGAGTTTCTACAGAATCATCTTCATTTTGCTGCCGATGCTGTATTGCCTTCGCAATCGCCTCCCTGAATTTCAGCACGCTCCCGTCCACTAATTTCTTCAGCCGGGAAATTTGGCGGCCCTTTGTCTTGGCCACGTCTTTGATCTTCCTCGCCAAGTTTCGTAGCAGGTGGTTGACGCATTCTTTCTTTTCAACGATAACACCATACTTTGAGTACGGGTCATTGTCTACAATTGTTTTATAAACACTACTGTCCCCGTCTGCTACCAAAGTCTTGTATATGAGACCGTGGGTTTCAATGCTCTTCTGGAATCCTTCAAGGAGCGCGTCGCTTTCCATCCCTGTAGATGCTTGATCGCGGCCCCAATTTTTGAAACACACGTGATCTTTCGGTGTTACGTCGTGCTTTGTAGCCAGTTCGCAAATACTACAAAATTTATTCCGGACGCCAATGTGGATCACTTTTTTTGTATGTTGATCGACGATCGCACCCACACCGGACAGAGAGTCGTATTTTCCCGTCTTGTACGACCGCTTCATCCAGCCACAATCTGCTACAATGGTGATAAACGGAATTTTTATGCCATCGTGAACAATAAAATCTCCCCTTTCGAGAGCTTGTTTCTTGGCGATCTCCCCGGCCTGCAGCATTTCAGTGCGAGCTGCCTTCTCAAATGCTGTTATCATCTCCATGTCGTATTTCCTATATGTCTTTATCGACATGTAGGGAACACTCATGGAGGCCAGGAGTTCTTGCAATTGTGAAAGTCCTATTCCCATAGCAATGGTTCCGGCAACAACGCTTCGATTAATGTCCATTGTTTTGCCGTCCTGACGATCGGTCCAGATACTATCTTCAAAATTGCAGATCTGACACTGAAAGAAGATTTGCGTTTGCAAGCCGTGGCGATGAATATTCGTTTGTTTCAACTCTCGGAATGTACAGAGCGAAAGCGGATCATGATTGTCGAACTTTTCATGCATCTGCTCCAGCATATAAGCGATGTTAACGATGTAACGGTCTTTGCTGTTCACCTTCTCTCCACCCATACAATCACTGTCTCTGTCATCTGATCGATCTGAATGGGACACTCCGTGTGGCGCTAATTCTTCAATTGCTGGGTGTGATTCAACCCCTGAATTGACATCACCGATCAATCCCTCTTGTGACTCCTCTCCGAGCGGAGGGGTTGACTGGACCTCTAAATTAACAACGGTGGTGCATTCTTCATTCGATGTTAATGTTGCAGCTCGTCTCTGATTCCATCTAGTATGATTGTGAATTCTAACGTTGTAAGAATTTCTAGTATATGAATATTGCCAACATTTTATCTATACAAAATTCGAATAGAAGCAATCAGGAATGCTAAAAATGATTTATTGTGTGAATGCCAATAAGGTGAATATGATGACGCAGAAATGGATGTACATACTTGCTTATTTTCAACGACTTCTTCTTGTCGGTTTCTTTTCATAAGGATAAAGCTATTGAATTGAAATCATGGAAACAACAAAAATATATCGCGTTTCTAATAGCATAAGGTCGTATGCGCTATTATACGACCATATTTGCCTCTCGTAACATATAAAGGTCGTATAATTTTTTTTCATGTATTTACGCGAATAACGTGAAAATATGTTGAAAGACGTCAATATTGAAAATTGGTCATTTAAAACCAGAACGTCGTAAGTCCTGGCGCATACGACCTTTTTCACCTAACGTCCACAGAAATAATAATGAATGCTAATTCCAGAAGGTCGTATAGGCCAATGAAAATTTGTTTTTACGGCATTGGCATGAAAAAGTGGCTTTTTGGAGACTGTTTTCGGTCGGTAAAGTGGCACTTTATGCAGCTGCTCTCAGAACTGCCATGGAAAGACTTTATAAGGCAGTTTTGATGCGCAGTTCGAAGTGCGCATCTCTAAACTGCCACATAAAATCTTTTCATGGCAGTTTTGATCGACGCATGCGCGGTAGTGCTAACCTACAAACTTCTGAATTTTGTACTTTTTCATACAAATACCGCAAAAAATATGGTATGTGGCATGCTCGTAGACTGCTTTTCGGCTCGGATGATTTTTCAGTATTCGCCGTCGGCTCGCCTTTGGCTCATACTGAAAATATCATCCTCACCTGAAAACAGTTTGTTTACGAGCATGCCATATAATATACTAAATCTTTTTTCACCGCAAAATGGAATATTGATTTATTCATGCGTTTCGAGAGGTTCTAGAGCATTTCCGATAAGAAAAATGAAAATAAAATAGTGAAAGGAAATCTTAAAAGCAGGAGGTCGTATCTACCAAGATACGACCTTATGCTTTCAAGTTTTCCAAATTGTTCATCTGGAATTATCTATGCGTCTTCATCATTTTCATAGTGATTGGCTGAAAAAATATATGGGGAATTCCAGCCCAACCGGGACAGCTTTTGACCCTCACCCCTCTCGATTTTTCTCATTTTCTTATTTTTCTGATATTCGGTAGACTGAAAGGAGTGATTGTGATTTATTTCAAATTTTTATCTCAATTCATTTTCGATTTACATATTTTTGAAAATTCGCAATTCCTGATGATCGTCAAACGTTTAAACGCCTGTATCTCCGAATCTATCAGTCGGATTACAAAATGTGAGCATATGAAATTCATTGGAAAAAAGTGTACTTTTCGAAAAAAATATTTCTGGATAATTGTGCCTCGTTCTTCATAGTGAAATCTTCGTTTAAACATGAAAAATCGATTTTTCTCAAAGTATGACATAATCCAAAATTTTCGAAAAATTCTCAAGAACACTTCGAGAAACGACAAAAATTTTGAGCTATGGCTGATCGTGGGCCTCGACTGATTTCTATTTTTAACAGAATTTTAATCCCCTCTGGCCCTTTGGTGGAAAAACAAGAAAATTCGAAAAATTATCTCCAAAAATAGTCAGTGAGTTTGTTTCCAATGGCAGCATATTTTTTCTCGAAAAGCGCGAGTCAAAATAAAAATTTTCGTGTTTGAATCGTTGAAATCAAACCAGTAGTTCAGAAGTTATGATTTTTACAAGATTGAAACTTGGTTAATAATTATTTCGAGAAGCAACAATAGGGAGGGGGGGGGGGGGGGGGGGGGCTGAAACTTCACCGAAATGTCATCGATATATTGATGTTTGAAATGCAAATACTAAATAATTTTTTAGGGACGAGAAAAAATACGGGGTGGCTGAGTTGATATGAACTGTCCCATATGTAGAGTCTACTGTATGTACATACGACCTTATGTCGCTAAAATCGGCTTTTTGGCGCTTACGACCTTATGCCATTAGACACGCGATATAGGCAATTGCGTGGACGCTTTTCTATTGGTGTATACTGATCTAAGAGAGCGGGGTTGGGAAAAAAAATCAGGGTCAGTGACTGGAACACTTTATGAAATGCTGCTTTGACAATGAAAATTGCTTTCGAAAATTGAATTGTTGAAAACAATGACAAACTGTCGTAACTATCAAATTTCTAGCAAAATGGGATGAAAGCCTGATCGCAGCTTTTGGGAATGAGCCCAGGGACAAATTAATCAAACACAACCTAAGATATGGAGATTTGAACCGGTCCGTGTTGGGCGGTTCTTGCTTCGGTTCTTAGCATGTTTTGCAATTATCAATGGGATGTAACTTTTTCAATACAGCGGGTACACGGAAATAAAAATTGTTCGATGACTCTATTTCATCCATGGAATTCGTAAAAAAAATTCACGATGATCGAAACGGTGGATAAAAAAAAGTGGCCAAGTGACGTGAATCGGCTCATATACACATAAATTGAATTGCACCAAACACAGAAGAAATCCACGGTTAGTCTTTGACGGGATAGAGCGAACAATTTTGTATGAATTGTTTTTAGTCGCGGTGCCATTAGCAGGCAGTCGATAATCGAATAAAACCGATGCAAAGATGTATAAAATATGTATACATGTACTTACCGGTGTTTGGCCAGCTGCTTACATGACACCCGCCACTGAGTTAAGCCTTTTCTTTTACGGTTGCCCATTTTTTCTGCCACGGAAGCGTAAACACAATGGTACTCGATTAGATCCCTCGCAAGACTGACAAACAGTTCAGAAGTTCTAGTGGTCGAGATTCACGAACTCTTGGTGAATATAATTCTCCGACACAGTTTTGCACCGAGTATTGTTTCGCCTCAAAACAATTTTTTCCTCGCGATACGTGTGTTTTGGAAGTTCACTATCTGAGCGCAAAAAACAGATCAGTGAGAAAACCACTTCCGTCGTTGCCAATAGCGCCACCTATGGATGCGCGCGCACGGAAATCCGGTTGCGACGGACCTGTAGAGCGATTCTGTAACTCGATAACGCAACTTGCGGTATCGTTATCAATTTTTTAACCCCCACGCCAATTTCCCCGCCAGCCCCGCTAGTGCCACTGTGTTATTAAAAATTGCGAATCTAGGGTTGCCTTGGTGTTGGCGGGAAAATGCATTGGCGTGGGAGTGGAAAAATTCATAACGATAGCGCAAGTTGCGTTATCGAGTTACAGAATCGCTCTACTGGTCCCGAACCGTTGACATACGCAAGGTCTCGATTCACCGCTGTAGCGATAAAATTGCAGGATAACGAAGTGTTATGCAATATCGCATGCCCGATGATGAACCCCAGGCCAAATTGAGTATCTTGGACTACCGTGATGAAGAAGAAATGCCGATCAGCTGCGAGACTTGCTCGTCGGACGTGGGTGCGCTATAGACGCAATCAGTGCATGAAATGGGGGGAGCACTCCGATGGTGTCAGCGGTTCATTCGCACGTATTACGTCAAAATGGATAAATTGGGTCCCTCTGTCGCGTGAGTTTGTCGTTGTTCGTCAACGAACAGTCGATGAATGTAGATTGTACTTCGTGACCGAGGAGAAGAAGCTCAAATTCCATTTTTCCAAAGCTAATCGGAGTGAAATAGAATACCCAAAACATGTCTCATTGATGCGGTGGCTATCGTACAATACTTCGTACAAGCATAGTCAATGCATAGTGTGGGGTGTGAGGTGGGACTCTACGCGAACGTCGGGACCACGAGTTCCGCCGAGCCGAGCCGAGGTCACCCGAACTCGCGCTGAGAGAGTCAGTGCGGAGCCGACCGCGGGGCAGAGCGTATCCATATGGATCCCTATATTTGGATCACTTTCTTTGGCTGTGAAACTCTCATATTGAACTCAATCGTTCGAGACACTCGAATGTCGTGGTACATACGAGACGTGTAATCGGAGCCATTTTTTGTACAAGGTTCGTCATCTCATTATTTGTTTCATCACTCTAACCTCAAAAATCGCAACTACGTCGCGATTTCTCGACTTTCGTAATGAAAAAACACTGATCATGACTCAAACGTAAAGGCTCATTGGCAAAGCTTGTTACAGCACTCGCCTTCGACTCGTTCAGTAAGCCTCTCGTTTCGCCAAGAAAGCCTTTCCGTAGTCGTACGGAAATGTACTATTTACCCGTTTCACGTTCGGTGCTTGCTGTAAACGGCGAATGCCATTTTTTGTTTTTGTTTACGAGAAAAATACCGCGGAAACGATGAAGAAAAATACAAGTCAAAGGAAGGGTAATGTAGCAAGCTGCAGTAATTGTACTTGATAATCTCAATATTGATCGAAAAATTGTCTTAGCGTGAGAACAATCGTGTAAAAACTGCCGGCTCTTCAACTCACATCCAAGAGATCGAATCTATTATTTGACATGCTATAGCACGAGAAAATTAACGTTCTGCTCCTCAGTTTCAAATGATCCTGTAAAAATACAGCAGGCCGGAGGAGGAGGTGGGCGTTCGATACTATTCCTCTTTCTCGCTCTACCTGTCATCGTCATCTCAGGCATGCTGGAGCCTTCGCTCGACAGAGCTGACGGACAACAGACGACAACGGGGCACGTGCCAACTACGTCGCGTTGGGGCCTGAAACTGTTCCGTTTCGCTCGCTCGTGTATGTAGCCACACACAGCGCTGTGACGGGCGGTCGAAGCCTCGAGGCAACGTGTGAGCTAACGTAGGCAGAGGGAGATCCAGAGTAGCCGCCACAAACTGTTGCGTGCATTGGAACTGACAGGTTGGATGAAAATTCATAATTTGTATAATGACATATCCATGCCCTCCAGGTGAAAAGTCGTAACTCGGAAAAGTCAGATTGTACGATCGTATCTCGTGCAACTAAAAATCAGTGATATGAACTGCAAACTATGTAAGGGGTTTCGGAGATGTCTGAAAAAATAGTAACAAGGGGTGAAAATGGGCAATTTTCAGCAAGGGTCAGATAAAGGTGCACGGGTCTGACCAGGAGTCGACCAGACCGCCGGATAACAGATCTAGCCCAAACTTTGAGGGATATTTTTTGTACCTAAATATAAAGCATGTAAGTTTTTGTATGTGATGACTCTATCGTCCGTTGACTTGCTATACGACCATGTGAATTTAGCAGACGAGACGGACCAAAGTTGCATATAATACGCAACTGTATGTTATCCGGAGAACGATTCTTCCTCTTGATAAAGTTATCAAGAGCGTACATTAGATACAGTTGCATATTATATGCAACCTTGGTCCGTCTCGTCTGCTAAATTCACATGGTTGTATAAAGCATGTAACATATAACTCTCCAGAATGGGCCTTCGTTCTCATGGCGCGCCCTGCTTGATAGTGATATCCAGCGGCAGATGAGTATTTCAAGCAGGTAACAAAGTACCATCATTCCCATACTTTGTTGTTCTTCATCGAATTGAGTTAGAATCTGGTCATTATTGTCAAATCATGATCATTATACTAGTTGGAGGCAGTTCAATCAGATTCTAAGCTTCCGTCGAGCTTGTGAATGGTCCTCCGCTGTGGCCTTCGGAGCTCATGTCATTGGCTTTCGAAGAATACGGCGTAATACACGTTCAGCAGACATTCAGGGACAATCGCGAATTCAAAATGCTCCAGTATCGAAATACAATGGATTTTTGCAGCATGGGTTCAGTGACAATGTGATCTGAAATACTTACAGGTTGAACTGTGAGCTGGCCAGTGACATAATTGCGGCGGTCCATTCGCCCCCTGCCCTTTACGCAACAATTCGGGGTGTTTGGCGTTCCTCGGCTGTCCAAATGTTGCATCTACGGATAGGCCACGAATGAAGGCAGGACCACCCTCGACTGGGCCAAACCAGCCTCACGTGCGCTTTCGAAGACCGCGTTGACGCGTCGTCCCCGCACTGGCCACCGACCAGCCGCATCATTTTTCTGGAGAACCGTTTTCAAAGGGAGGCCAATCATCCGGAGGTAAATGAACCAGATAATCGCGCCGGGCTAATTGTTTGGGAACAATCTCAACATCCGCAATAACCATCGATCAATGACGAACATAAAAACGATGATATACCTATAAATGAGAAAACATATTCACGGAATTATATAATTACTGATAATAGGTGTGATTAGAAGTGACAATAATAGCTTCAGGAAACCAGTCTTCATCTACGGAATATCACGATTCTATCATTCTGACGAATGCTAGATATAGAAATACTGATGAATACTAGAATACTGAATAGAAAAAGCGTAGATTGCATCATTTAGATACTGCACGCGGTAGCGACATTCACAAAATTGTATGCTGATGATAAAAAATAAAATTGCAGCACTCAGAGAGATACGAATGGCCTCTTGGAGTCGTCTTCATTGTACTCAAATTCCGAGCCTCGGACGATGCTGGCCACTCTACGATGGAAAAGTCCTCCGCAGGTCACGATTTCAGTTGCGAAAAAGGTTCCCTGCTTGCCAATAGTTGACCGGAGAAGGTTTGAGTTTTAGCAAATTATTATCCGATATAATGTTGGCTCAATATTTGCAATAAAACAATCAGAAAGAAACGAGAAATGGTTATCCGAATTGCTAATCGTTTTAGTCAAATTTCAGACGGGACAAGGGAACAAGTTGAAATCTTCGAAGATGAAATCATGGGACCCCCGAAGAACTGTTCCATGGCAGAGTCTTCACTGTCACCAAATGCTCAAGAGCGAGCTGATGAAAATAATTCTTTAACCACACGGAAAAAAAAAATTGCCTCCGTGACACCTTGGGGCAAACTATAGCCACGTGTTGGTTGGCGTGTGTTCGATTCGAGAATAGTCTTGTATGAAATTTCTGTTCATTTCAGATAGACATGGTTCAAACGGATTGGATTTTTTCGGCTATGTGGGACCACGAATACTGGAATTTGAAAAATTAGGAACGCTGGTGTCACGTGAGGGTGAGTCCGAGCGGTGACTAATATATAATCAGTCTGAGATTATGGTCTCACGTAATCAAGGGTATCAAAAATAAAAGAAAGACCTACCTTTCGATAAGTCGGTATATGGGATCGTTAGTTGTACAGCCCAGTACAGGACCGCTCCAATAGATCTTACTATGAAATGAAGTTAGATCGGGGATTGGAGTTAAATAATTAATCAGTAAAGGAATAAAAGAATATTGAAATTAACTGGTAAAATCATAATATATTCTGAAAACGATCATTTTAAGTATGATCGGTTCACAAAGATTAAACAATCATTAAAGAATTCGAAAAATTATCAATTAAAGAAAACGTTGATTTGGTTAAGATTAAATGTAAAGTCAATTGAAACAGTGAGGGATATTATCTTGTGTACTCGTATATGCAAATCTCTCTCTCTCTAAATGTTCTTAATATCTAAATACGTCTATGGTCTATTACACAGATTATGATGTTATACGTATGAATACATATAATAGAAGTTAGGAGAACAATAATATATGGCAAATGATATGGCACGTACAATGAATTTAGGTCTATCCTGATTAAATTGGTTATAGTGGAATATGTTTGAACTTGGATAAAATGGCTTTTATAATTATTCTCACCTGACCGGTTGGTCTCACTTTGTAATGCACTTATTTGGATTCGTTTAATTCTTATTTATTAGGTTTTTATTTATGAAACTATAGTTTGGATTTGTTTGTATTGTTTTTGTGTCTCTGCACTGACGCTACTATTCAAAATCTCTGTTAATAACTAAAATCTTTTGGGCCGTCACTATAAAAGATTTTGGGACACCAACTCTAACTTTTGTTAATTAACTTTGATTTTAAATTGAACTGAATTTAGATTTGTTTTACGAGAACTTGAGTCTTTGGGTCGTCACTATAAAAGATTTTGGAACACCAACTCTGGCTCAACAATATTAGCTCTCGGGCCAGTACAACCACGCACCTCGCGACTTGACGGAAGAAAGACGCTGTTTCCATTTCGGAAAATGCGAAGAAGCGCATTTTGAACAAAATCATGTATTACTCCGCTCGACGGTTAACCAATCAGGCGTCCCGCTGATCTATGATTGGTCCATGAAAGAAAATAGGCCTTAAGATGCGGAAATGCGTCCTTCGGTTTCCTTCACGTCCTATAGTCTATTGCTAGTAACTCTGATAATCTACTTTC
Source organism: Ametastegia equiseti (assembly GCA_963989295.1). Classification (NCBI taxonomy): domain Eukaryota; kingdom Metazoa; phylum Arthropoda; class Insecta; order Hymenoptera; family Tenthredinidae; genus Ametastegia; species Ametastegia equiseti. The sequence continues at coordinate 1,243,432 of OZ022397.1, forward strand.
TAATCTATTGCCTTGATTTTTCATATCTATCAATTTTGGTATTGTTCAATCCCTATTCAATAATTGAATATGTCATGCTTTTAGTTATTGCTATTGTTTGTTCTTATAAAATTTTCAATATAACGAGAGGAGTTACGACGAACTGACTATACGGGTTTTGGTAAACTCTAAGGGTCAGCACACGTGTTGCTAGGGCCTGCACTGTTTCACTTGACACTTAAGGTTTATTACCTAAACTTTCCAATACTATGCCTATGCCGAATGGGCCCAGGCGCGACAGTTTGGCGCCTTCTTAAGGGAGAAAATGTTTATATTCTGGTTATGAATTATAGTTTATTGCATTATCTATTTAGACTGTGCGATACTGTATTTTGGAATGTATAGAAAAATAATGAAGTTGAAAACAAAAGAAATTATAATTTATAAAAAATTATATTCGTTAGGAAAAACTATAGTTGAGACGTAACACTGGGCAAAGTGGGGATCTAATTAACAGCTTGTAATTGGCGTGACTTCTTTGAACGGTTGCAGATGCTATCGCATACTTGAGTTTACCGTACCGCCAGCTCAATTGTGTCATGCAACTGTTGCAATGGCATGGAATTTGAGAAATTATCAAAATTCCGCCATTCCTTTTTTTTTACATAAGTAGACATCTGCTTTGAAATACGTTGAACGAGGTGTTGCTCAATTTAAAAATACCAATTACTATCAGTACCTATTGCCACCCAACCTTCATATTAAAATGTGGCATCCATTAGAAATCAGTCAATCCTTGACGGATGATATGCACAATCTAACTTGAGAACAATGAAGCGGCATCTGTTGTGCAAGATTTTTGTTCTATGAATCGTCTATCATATTGTTTTCGTTATACGTATGATCTGCGTTCTATTATTCTATTAGTTATTACTCGTAATGCTCACTTCGAATCTTCGTTTCGAAACGAATCGAATATTCGTTTGTGCTTTATCAATCAAGCTTATTCCGCATTCATATACGTCCGCTGCCATTCGACGTATCAGTGTATCATGTATCATCTTGACCGACAGCCCTCGGCGAACAGTTTCTCATCTAACAATAATAAATTTCTAAGTATTCTGTACTGTGATGTGATTTTCATTCAATCTCCTCTAGTAATATACGAACACAAGAATCTGGATATCCCTGCCGGCGAGAACAAAACAGGTATTTCCAATCTCCAAGAACAATTTCCAAATAGTGTTAGAGCATACGAATTGAAGAGCATCCAGATTGTCATGAAATCAATTCGGTTGTGAATTTAGATGTCCAATCCGTGTTTTTTTATACCGGAATGAGGGAACTGAACAAATCGAATGAGCATTCGGAACATAATTCAATCTTTTCGCTTCTGAAATCCTGTAAGATTCATGGATTATCAAACTTTACGTATTTGCACGGAGTTTGGAACACAATAGCTTGAAGCTAACGATGATCTTCTCAAGATGCGTTATATACGTGACACTGGATAATACGATAATATGTAGGTATCATCGCTCTATTGTCCCCAAATTCAAATCATACGCAGAATAAACCTTATGAATTATACCCTCTCGAAAGCCAGTTCAGCTCCTCTGGCTAGGCGCCGCCAAGCAGGTGCGTTAGCGCTACGATCGCACTGCGCCGACCACGCGAACTAAATAGGCCCATTTCATCGTTCCTACTGGCGAAAGGTGCGCTTAGCTCTATCTCTCGGGTATTGCGGAGACCCTGAAGTATTATGGTTCCCTAGCTATTTACGATCGCAAATTGTCACTAATTACGAGAATCGAGATTAAGACCTCATTATCGCCTGAAACAAAGATGTTTTAGGCTGGACGCGTTCTACACTTCCCATAGAATTGCAGTCTCAAACGCTTTTTTGCATCAGTGACGCGTAGGCTGTGATATTAGTCGACATACGCGGCCCACCCACATTCCGAAATTTCCGAAAGAAACAAAAAATTTCGATTTCCTTCGATTTTACGTGATGAATCGAACCCATTGGTCTTCAATCGTCGGATCCCCAAAGGAAAATCCATTCGGTACCCCCGTTTCGGAGATATTTGCCAAAATCCAAAATGTCGGTAAAAATCGAGTAAAGCATCGCCTTAATTCATCTTTTATTTCTTCATCAAACTGGATCAAGAAACCCTTTAGGGACAAATAGAAATTTAGATAAAATCCCTTTTCACCCTTACTTTACTTTTAAAGATATTATTGGATTCATTATTATAATAATAATATTAATTTTATTAATTTTAATTATACCAAATTTATTAGGAGATCCTGATAATTTTATTCCAGCTAATCCTATAATTACCCCATTTCATATTAAACCTGAATGGTATTTTTTATTTGCATATGCAATTCTTCGTTCTATTCCTAATAAATTAGGAGGAGTAATTGCTTTATTGATATCTATAATAATTTTAGTAATTTTACCTCTTTTTCATATAAAAAATTCCAAAAGATTAACATTCTACCCTATCAATCAATTCACTTTTTGAATATTAGTATCAAATATTATATTATCAACATGAATTGGAGCTAGTCCTGTAGAATTACCTTATATTATCATTGGCCAATTATTAACATTGACTTACTTTCCTTATTTTTTTATAAATCCACTAATTACTAAATTTTGGGATAATTTATTAAATTAATATAATAAATTAATCAATGAACTTGAATAAGTATATGTTTTGAAAACATAATATAAAAGTTTAAATCTTTTATTGATTTATATATATATATATATATATATATATATTTATATATATATATATATATATATATATTTATATATATATATGTCAGGCGGCAGTTTGGGGGACATTTTCTGACCCATATAATTTCAACGCTCGTTTTATTATTTAATACATCCTGAGACTAACCCTATAAATTTTTTCAAGTTTCATCAACCCCGTACAGAAATACATGAAAAAACATATGCATTGTCAGTTTTCGGGACTGTCATCTGATCGGTTGTTTTGGAGACATTATCTGATTACACCAAATGAAAAGTCCTCAGTATGGCAGCTTTGAAGACTTCAAAATTTATGGTCGTTTTCAGGACACGGTATATAACAGTAGCTTTCAGGACTTTGAAATGTATGGTATCTTCAAAATGTATGGTTGTTTTCGGGACACTGTATATAACGGTAGCTTTCAGGACACTGTATATAACGGTAGCTTTCAGGACTTTAAAATGTATGGTCATTTCCAGGACACTATACGGGGTGAGTTTTCTCTGGCTCCGAACGAGGGAGGGGCCTAATATACTTATAGTTGTCATTGTCGGGATAAGAATTGCTGTTCAGATAATCTCAAATAATTACAGGTATATCTGTTTATGTGGTGATTGGCGTTCGGCATTGGCAGGCGATAACAAGTATGGGTAAAATAGGCTCCTGCCTCGTTCGAAGCCGGAGAAAACTCACCCTGTATATAGTGCTAACTTTCGGAACATTATAGTCATAGTCTTTACTTCGATCAAGCCGAGTCAAATACAGCAATAATCTACAGAACATTATAAATCCACGAGCACTAATTAATTTGTATCAGTATTCTTTCCTAAGGTTTGAGGATTAGTAAAAATAACTTCTGGACCCGATATTGACGTTATAGATTACGTTGAATTAAGTAGTATACATGAATAGCCCCGTTAATCGCATTTCCGAGCAGTTAGCACCCTCTCGCTAGCACTTGCCCTGGTTTCTTTATATTTAATCAAACTATATTGACAGGTAACAGTGGTACAGATCGCCAATTGTCAATAATATACGCGGGGAACCTCTTATACTCACAGCTTGGTATGATAATTCAAAAATGAAGAAATCATAGCTTTGTATTCAAATATTCGAAAAAATGAATTAACATTACGCACGCCCATCAAGTTGTCTAACTTCTTGCGCAGAGGCCGATTTAGACGGTAAATCGGTCTCTGCGCAGTAGACAAGTTAGCCGGAAGAGGTAGGCATGCATGCATATTATCGTATTTACACACATACAGAATATTCATTACCTGTAACGACAAAAGTAGTCGTTATTTGACTATGCTTCCATCGAGGGGTCAGAGTCGGCCGAGGTTTAAATTTGAGCCAATGAGATGTAAGATTTGAAAAGACTACCGTAATTTCTTTTCAAATCTCACTTCTTATTGGCTCAAATTTGAAACTAACCCGACTCTGACCCCCCCATGGAAACATAGTCATAGAGTCAATCCGGCTCTCCAGCTTCCGGCCTACTGGGCGGGAAAAGTACACCGCCATATTGCAATTGCGACGATCCGCCGACGAGCACACGTCGATCACTCACGTGCTACCTTCAGCTTTTTTCACTTTAATATTCAATTACCAATAAAAGTTGACGCTAATCAACACACATTTCACTTATCAGACGTATATAAATGGGTAACTATGTTTGCGCTGGTACAATTCGACGATGGTGCGTATTTTATATGCCGAACAAACCGCATAACCTCCAAAAGTGGCGACACGTGCTGCGTAAAATATACAGATGGTGGCAGATATCCTGCGCGTCAATTATCTCTTAATGGTAAGTGAGACTACTTCATTTGAATACAATTAACAAGTATCGAAGAAAATTTCCAGCTCGATCACTCAACCAAACCTTATTCGCAATCTCTGTACATGTATTTCTCTACACATTTTCTTCGAAAATGGGATCAACTTCTCAATTAAGGATGTATTGGACGTACCTTCCCAACCAAAAGTGACTTGTCAACAATATTGCATACCTTATGATAAGATGAGAATCTGAAAAAAATCAACTTCAATAAAGACGAGGAGAAAATTGATTTTAAATAATAATAATGCCCGAAAATCATCAACAAATCTTTCGCAGAAAATTTCCAGCCTACCACTGAGAAAGGTTCCTTGCGTCTCTACTTTCATCGCAGAACCTTCATACTTTTTTTCAATACACATACTAACACTAACTAGCTTTTGCTGGAAGCGATTTGTCATCAGATTTTTCTAAGTCATTTTGCAAATAAAAAAATTAGTTTTATCCAAATTTCACCGGAGTCCCCCCTTAAACAAAACATAGTTCAATAAATTTTTAGAGAATGTTTTTTTTGTCGTGTGAAATGAATTGGTTGATCTTTCTAAATACACAAGAATTTTTGAGGAATTTTTGTACCATTCTGGTTTTTGGATATGTTTTCCTTAGAACGTTGTATATCACAGTCAAGGAGTTTCCGAGGCATCGAACGAACAGATTTGCAAATACAGCCTTTACAAATTTTTGAACACGGAAATTTCAGAATGCTATGAAAATTCTTCAAAAATTCATGTGTGAATATAAAAATGAACGTATTCATTTCACACGACAAAAATGAACATTCTCTGAAAATTTGTTAATCAATGTTTTGTTAAAACAATTTGTTGATAATTTTCGGGCACTATTATTATTCAAAATCAAGTTTCTCATCGTCTTTATTGTGGTTGATTTTTTCAGATTTTTATCTCATCATAAAGTATGCAATATTGTTGGTGAAAGTCACTTCTGGTTAGGAAGGTACGCCCAAACATCCTTAATGCTGTTTAATTTATTAGCTTTAGTCTGATCTGTATGAAAAATCTTTTTTTTTCTTCACGAAGCATTCAACTGAATACTGAAGTTCAAAACTCATTTTACGCAGAGAAACAATTTCACAGAAAAAAAAAAACCAATGATAAGTTGGTTCTGTCCAAATTTATTCTGGTTTATTCACATTCACAGCTGATCGCAAATATCTTGAAGATCTCAAGATAACAATGCAAGCTGACGATGAGTCTAAAAATAATCCTGCCATTCCGTCGACCATGGATAATAAGAAAAGAGATAAGAAAAATAGAACAAAAAAGAAGAAACAACTAAATACCGATGAAGTTGAAACCGACACTTTACAACCAAGCAAACTAAAGAATCAAACTTCCAATGAGAAGCAAATTCACAATAGTGACATAATTGTTAGCGATACTAGTATCCAAAACAAGCGAAAAAAGAAGTTGAATGCATCAAAAGAGAAAAAACAGCTAGATAAAGGGGAAGTTAAAACCGACACTTTACCACCAAACCAACTACAAAATCAAATTTCCAACGAGAGGCAAATTCACAGTAGTGACACAATTGTTACCGATACTACTACCCGAAACGAGCGAAAAAGGAAGTTCAATGCAGCAAAACAGAAGAAACATCTAGATAACAGGGAAGTTAAAACCGACACTTTACAACCAAACCAACTGAAGAATCAAATTTCTAAGAAGAGGCGAATTCATGATAATGACACTTTTGTAACCGATACTACTACCCGGAACGAGCGAAAAACGAAGATTAATACAGCGAAAAAGAAGAAACAACGAAACGACAGTGAAGTTGAAACCGATACGCCGCAACTCAACAAACTAGAGAATGGAATTCCTGAAGCGAGGCAAATTCACGATAATGACAAAGTTGTGATCGATACGACTAACCAGAACGAACAAAAACATGAGATTTATGAAGCAGAGAAAGAGGACATTCTTAATAACAATAGAGTCTCAACCTTTACCTCTAATCAAAATGAACTGAAAATTAAAACCGATGTAACGAAAGATATTCTTAATAACAATAGAATTCTAGTCGATAGTTCAAAACAAAACAAGCGAGAACAGAAAATGAATAGCGATCGTGTATGCAGAAAGTTGCATTTTGAAAATGACAGCAAATTATTATCAGATATTTCGAATCAAAGCAACATAAAAACGAGACTTAATACAGCTTCGACGAAGGAAACTGATACTGACAATAGCTTGAATGATTCTGACTGCAACAATATAGCTGCGCCCACTGGTTTTGTACTAAACAACACTCCTAGTATTACCAATGATCATAAAACATATGATGGGCAAGATCTTGCACAATTGAAGGCATTCCAAGATGAAATAATCACAGTTTTGCCTGATAACTCTGACCTCAACAATGCTTCCAATATTACTGTCCATGATAAAGCTTGTGATGCTGACGCACACGGTACATTCACTATATTCGGAGAACAACAATCTGTGGAATTTGTCTCACTCGATGCTATAACTGACGTCTGCAATCTAACGTCCCTGACTACAAATCATCAATCGTATTCTGTAACGCTTCCGGACAATATTAAAGTTGATGAGCTTTCCATTAAAGTACCTGAGTAAAATATAACAGGCAGTAATGTACGAAAATTGAGGATAATATCAGATGAGATAATAAAAATATCCAACGAAAATGAAACAACTCATATCTCAGAGTCGGATCTATCCAGCGATTTAGGAAAAACATTCCATTCTGGCGTTAACGAAGAATACTCGCTGAGTTGTCGAACACCGTTACCAGTCATAGACGCTGATAATATACCTTTAACCAACTCAGCTTTAGAAAGAGTATTTGATGCTTCACATAACTTGGGCGCGACCAGTACACCGCTACAAGAAAGTCCAACTCTCGAAGGCACGAATGAGGATGGTAAGTCTGATTTTGAAAAAAATACTTTTTCACCTACATCTACTTGTCTATCTGAAATAACGTTTGATCTTCATATTCAGAATATCGGTAAAAATGTCATGTATTTTTTCTCTTCCAAAAAATCAGTGCGAGTTACTGTATGGGATTTGCAAAGTTATGGAATATTTAGAATTGGGACAGACATAATTAGCTGTATTTTGTACTCAATTTCTTTGAGAAGATGAAACAAAACCTATATCGTCGAAAATAGATGATAACTGATACTTTTCCATAAATTAACCAGCATTCAATCTCAGAGCTAGTCTTACTGTACAGTAATTATGGTAGACGATGCTATTCATATCATAAGTTTTCCTGTATACCGCGCCTGCTGATACTATCGCTCCAACTACTACACGCATACCTTGCATATACGTGAGGAGCTGCCAGTGACACCGTTTCGATTATTTATGTAGCAAGCAGGGTGGTATATGGCAGTCAGTAGTAAATTTAATAAATTAGGGTTGAAATTCATCGAATGAATGTCATTTTGGAACAGCATCATGTATTTCAACAACGCTGGAACTAACGGACCGTTTTGGCAGATGCAACACAGTAACCGCAGTATTATCCACTCGCCGCAGTGTTCCATATGCCACAATCTTTGATATTATGTGATTCATTCTTGAATGTTTTAATGAGTATCTTGGGATATTTATAGCTCCTCATTTTGGATACTAATACAGAAATCCCCATTTCCAAAAGTCTAGCATAACAATAAAAATGCATCTTTGATGTATCATACATTACTTGGTATCTCATTATTTCATACTTTTAGAAGTTCTAAGATTATAATATACATAATATTCCCTGAAAGCACACAAATACTACTGTTTATTCCAATGAACTAATGATCCTAACATTATGTATTGATTGCAATTGAATCTGGACATCAATTTATTGAGTTCATCATTGTGTGATACACCACCCTGCTTGTCAGTCACAAAAATATAGTGCACGTGTGTAGTGGACGAACTGTATTGTTAGTTTCGATGGATGCTACTTACAGAAAAACTCATATATGGTATACGGCAAGTTGATTCGAAAATTAATGTAAATTATAGATATGGAGGAGATTGGCGACAACGCGTCTGAGTATAAACCATCAGGGGATGATGATTCTTCAAATACATCTGGAGAAGAAAACAGCAGTGAAAATGAGGAAAACGAGAGTTTAAATAAAAGTAAAAATAGAAGGTCCAATCAACGCCGTAAAACTCCAAATTCATCTGCGAATGTTTCCTTCGCAATTGAGCCCCAAATCGTACGTGATGACGCAGATATGTTTGTCGTGACATCAGACAATAAACGAGGACAGGGAAAACGTACTTATTGTATGTATTGTCAAACGATGCAATGTAAATTTGCTCGTCACCTACAATTTGTCCATAAAGACGTTCCAGAGGTCAAGGCGTTTTCTGTCCTACCGAAAGGTACCGCTGAGAGGAAAAAAATTATTGACACAATCCGCAAAAATTGTCAGTTTTCCTTCAACACTAATAACAACGTGAATGATGGGGAGTTGATTGTCTGTAGAAGACCTAGAGCTCATCTACGAAGAAAGGCAAGCGACTTCACAGTCTGCCATCATTGCAAAGGATTCTATTCCAAAAACAATATCAGACACCACGCTCAAAAATGTTTTGGTCATAATGGCACAAAAAGCCGCACACTGATGATAATGGGCCGGAAGGTTGTCGCACACATCCACGAAGTAGCATCGAAGCGTTTGATAGATGTATTTGCTGTTTTGCGAGAGGATGAAATTGTACGACTCATTAGATACGATAGATTACTCATTCTTTACGGCAACAAATTGTGCCGTAAATACAAGGATCAGCACAACGGCGACATGATCAGAGCGCATCTTAGAATGCTGGGACGCCTTTTATTCGCCCTGAAAAGACTAAACAAGGATATTATCGAATTTGCGACAATCTATGATCCCAAGTACTACGACGACGTCATTTCAGCAATAAATATTGCTAGTAAGTTTGATGAGAAGACCAATACATACGTCCATCCGTCGACAGCCTACAATCTAGGATCATTTGTGAAGCAAATTGGGAATCTTCTAATTACGGATTGCATCAAGCGTCACGACGCAGTACAGAAAGCAAACACGGAGGATTTCCTAAAGCTAGCTCTTGACGACATCGGTGTCAGTGTCAATAAGACTGTTGTCGAGTCGCAGACCCGACAGAAACGTAGAAAGAAAGTTGAGCTCCCATCTGTGGAAGACATACAAAAATTGCTTTCATATATAGACGCGAAACGAAAGGCAGCCTATCAAAGTCTCGCAACTGAGTATACGTATGATGCCTGGTTGATCTTAGCTCAAACTAGCCTAACATCTGTCCAAGTCTTCAACCGTCGCCGAGCTGGGGAGATTGAACGAGTTTTCATCGAAGACTTCCAAAATTTCGAAGGAATCAATAAAGACCTCTTCAGTACTTTACCAGCTGCCTCTCAGGTAGTAGCGAAGAAATATGTACGCTTTGTAATCCGTGGAAAACTTAACCGTACGGTCCCAGTTCTCTTATCTTCGGATTTACTAGCATGCATTAAGATGATATTGCAGTATCGAGATCAAGCCAACGTACCTTCAGGAAATCGGTATGTGTTTGGTATCCCAGGCTTTGAGAAAAACAGGTATAAATATCTACGGGCCTGTTACTTACTGCGGAAGTTTGCGAAAGAATCAGGCACTGATTTTCCATCAAATTTAACCGGAACAAGACTAAGAAAACATATCGCCACTAACTGTATCAATCTGAATCTATCTGAAAACGAAGTCAATGATGTTGCCAACTTCATGGGGCATGCAGACAAAATACATAGGGAGCACTATCGTCAGCCAATTGTAAGTCGTGAAATCTTACGCATGTCCAAAGTCCTCGAACTAGCACAGGGAGGTGTTGATGCCAACGAAGACACTGACGATGAGGAAGAGCAGAGCGATAGTGATGCAATGAATGATCGCAGGATGGCTCAGGAGGGTAAGGGTAAGCATAGTCCAGGGCATATTCCACAAAAATTTCTCTGATCCACTTATCCACTAGTGAGTACATTTTCCTATACTACGTGTGGGAATGTTATCAACTAGTTTGAGCTCCTGCTGCAGTCTGTTCAGTTTCTCAGTCCATAGTGTTATCGTCGAAACGCATTTTGCATTTTTCAAATTATTTGGCTCCGTATTCTAATTATAATGTAATTATTCATATTTACAGTCACCAACACTAGAAAGCAGTCCAACACGTCGTATAACGCCACTTGTGAAATGGATGACACTGCTAACAATCTTGACGTAGATCCATTATCTGACAGTGAAAATGATTCAGCACCAAACTGCAAACGAAAACAAACTTTCAAGCGTAAAACTACCAACCAAAAAAAGAAAAAACGATCGAGTAAGTATTCCAGTCTTGCATATCTTTCAAACAGAATTCGTATTTTTACTCACCATATAATCTGTACAATACGTCTAGCGTCACCATACGGTGCCGTAAAGAGCAAGCCCCGATGGACTCAAGAAGAGAATGAAGTTGCCCACAAGTTATTTGGAAAACATATACAATCTGCGACCTATCCATCATTAAAGACGATCCAAAATCTCTGCACGGAATACCCGAGTTTGGCAAAACGCTCTCCATCTGTCATTAAAACTTGGATATCCAACAAAATAAAAAAGAATAAGCTGGGTTACTAATGAAAAAACACAAGAAAAAAAACGTATTCGAATATAGGTCTCCAAGTGGTTCGAAATGATCAGGTTTATCCATTTGACATTCTGAAATCTAGTAAAATTTCAGGGAATACCCTACTGAAATTTTCATAAAACGCAGAAAACGTTCAACCCAAAATCGAAAACCACAAGTTTCAGATTATGGTAGCATATGTTTTTCAAAAAATTTCAATTTTTTGTGATGATAGTTCACTTGCAAGCAACTTTCCGCAGCCCTGCGGAGGAGAGATTCTGCGAAAGGTTCCTTGGGCATGAACTTTTGTCGTAGAAAATTAAAACTTCTAATCAAAACATATCCTATCATAATGCGGAACTTGTAGTATTCGGTTTTTGTTCGGATAGTGTTTAGCCGTTTAAAAAATGAAACACTATTTCCTACCACAATCTCAGTAGGGTCGTCCCTTAAGGGGGGACTTCGGTGAAGTTTGGATAAAACTCATTTTTTTATTTGTAGAATGACTTAGAAAAATTTGATGAAAAATCGCTTCCAGCAAAAGTTAGTGTTAGTATGTGTATTGAAAAAAAGTATGAAAGTTCTGCGATGAAACTGTAGATGCAAGGAATCTTTCGCAGAAAATTTCCAGCCTACCATTGCGAAAGGTTCCTTGCGTCTACACTTTCATCGCAGAACCTTCATACTTTTTTTCAATACCCATACTAACACTAACCAACTTTTGCTGGAAGCAATTTTTCATCAGATTTTTCTAAGTCATTTTGCAAATAAAAAAATGAGTTTTATCCAAATTTCACCGAAGTCCCCCCTTTATAGAAATGTTGTTGATGACAAAAACAAATTTTTCAAATTCCTGTGAGAAGAATGTCTCTCAAGCGCTATGATAATATATTTTCATGAGAATGCGGTCCTATATTAAGAGTGATATGTAGAAATAAGATAATTACCTTTTCATAATCTTTCATTATATTTCAATAATAACGTTATTGACCTAACTTGCGATCAAAAAAGTAATACTCATAAATATCTCGCAAATTCTTCGTATTAAGAATAACGTCATGCTATTGAAAAAAAATTGTGATATCTTCTAGTGATCTTGCTGTAAGATAAAATGCTTACAGCTTCTAACGTGGTAGTCATAGATTATGGATTATATATGTATTTCATAATTATTATTATTCATAATTAGCCCGGTTATGAATACGGTAGATATATAACTGGCAATGTTGTTTGTTTACATTAATGAGCGTCAATAATCCGAGTCGACAACCTAATAATATATATACCCAAAAGTGCAAGTTTTTAAATAAGGCTGACAAGATTATAGAGTCTTTTGTTGCGGCTAACTATATATATATTTTCACTTCAAGGTAACCAATTTTCCAGTTTATTGTTTCGTTATTTTCTTTTATCGGTTGTGAATTGTGGACTACGTTTAAATCTGGAGCATTCCATACCATTTCGACCTAAGTTTTAACCTTGACCTTTCCAGTTTGAGCCGCGATTTTTCATATGATAGTTCCTACTTTAAAAAGCACTCATTTCGACCTTTCTAGAATTTTCGAAAACCGTCATATTGATCGACATAATTTTGAATTATGAAATAATTCTGAAAAATCGTGTGCCAGATGTCAAAATTTCTAAGCTTACAGCCAGAGTGAGATTTTTCCTTTTTACTGTTTTCAAGCTTTTTCCGGGAAAAAAAAGTTAAAAAAACTAGAAGCGGGAGGTATTTTACTATGGATGGTTGCGGAAACATTTTATATGCAATACCGGATTTTTTAAACCCGGAAAACACTTTTTTTTCTCAGATAAAAGAGCGTCTTGCGAAAAATCTAAAAAAATTTTCGAAAAATCCGGTGTGACATATGAAAATATTTCAGCAACCATCGTAAAATGACTCCTGGTGCCAATTTTTTTAACATTTTTTCCGCAAAAGCTTGAAAACAGTGGAACGAAAAAATCCCCCCACTGTGGCTGTGAGCTTGACAATTTCGATATCCGACACACGATTTTTCAGAATTTTTCCAGAATTTTAAATTGTGTCGATCAATATCACGGTTTTCGAAAATTTTGGAAAATTCGAAAGGAATCGGAAAAATCTAAAAAAAAAGAGTGCTTTTCAAAGCAGAAATAATCGTATAAAAAATTGCGGACTAAATCCGAGAGGTCAAGGGTAAAACTCAGGTCGAAATGGTATGGAATTTCCCATCTGCAACAACGAATTGTGCCAATTTTAAATGTAGAACAAGTACAATACCAAAAATGATACAGAATACGAATGTCTGTGATTATGAAACAGCTAATTGGTTCGACATGAGTTGTTGTTGCAGCAGAAGGCTCGATTGTACCTGAAGTAAGCTATAAGATAGAATCTAAGTTATCAACCTCATAATTATATCGTTTTCACCATGGTAGTGCTAAGCATGAACATGTACACCATTTTCAAGAGCATTGGAGCTTGGAATATGGAAACTTACTATATTATTTACTATAATATGATTCTGTTGATGAAAGTAAAAGAATAATATGTATCAAAACACTCATAAGCTTATTGTGCGTTCAAGTTCGTGGTATGTACGAACTATCCACTTAAATAAAACGTGGTAACCGAATACTTCCTTTGTTTTGTTTATTCTACTCGAGTCTCAGACTGTAAACGTTGATCTTAAGAACCAGGTAAAGCGAAAGGTGGACCCTCGGGTGGCCCGCAATCTTCTGGTCGGCCGACAACAAAAGACAATCGGATGATCAATAAAATGTTTGGTAATCAACTGATGAGCTTATTGAGTTCTCATTCGTCAGACTCGAGTTAACCATATATTATGTAGTTCCAGTTGGAAGGTACCCCGAAAAATTCCACGATTAGGCTGTAAAACAGCTCAATTCAAACATGTCCTAGGGCCAACCGATAGTTCGGAATTTTAGGGCTATTAAATAATCAATGATCAAGTACGTATACGTTTAAGAGAAGGTCTATAGATCTTAGGTCCACACAAATAGACTGGGGCGATATCGGCAGTTCGAGGGAAATGAATCTACATGCATTTTCTTGTACGTACGCAATGGAAAAAACCTCGAATAGATCAATAACCTCAAAATTTCTGCGGCCTATGGGTCGGTCCCAGGACTTGTTCGATTCGAGCTGCTTCATCGAATGATCGCCAAAATTCTCAGAGTAACTTCGAAATGAAGTTGCCAGTGGTTGTTTCAGTTCCGTTCGACGAGAACTTAATAAGCTCATTAACTAATTAACGAACAGTTTGCTAACTGTCTAAACGTCTATTATTGTCGGCCTTCTGGTAGATTGTGGGACACCCTTCGTTTTACCTTTTCCATGGGATTAATGTTAATAGTCTGACGGTCATCTTGTGGGGTCATGTCATCATCCACGGCTTGTGGCACAAAGGGTAATCATTTGCTACATCTATGACGGTTATCGTCACACTGTGACGTAAATTTTAATCGACAGCTGAAACTAAAGGCGTCCTACGACCTACCGGTAGGCCAAAAATGAAAGATCATAAGAAAATCAGTAGAACGTTCAGTAATTAGCTCATGAGCTAAGAAAGTTCGCATTTCCTGGACCAGAGGTAACCATATACATGGACAGTTCAAAGATACGCTCAAAATTTCCACGATTATTTTGTAAAACGGCGAAAATTGAACATGTCCTGGGACCAACCGATGGGCCCATACTTCGAGCTTATCGATTTATTCGGAGCATTTTTAATTGCGTACATAAAAGAAAATGCATATAGATTCATATCCCTCAAACTACCGATATCGCCCCAGTCTGATTGTGTAGACTCAGAATCTATGGACATTTTCTTACATGGAAGTATTCAGGGATCCCTTTGATAAATTGATAACCTCGAAGTTTCGACCTATCGGTTGGTTCTAGGACATTTCCGAACTGAGCTGTTGCACGGAATAATCGTGGGAATTCTTAGAGTATCTTTCTGAAGTTGAAGTTACATATATACAGTTGTCCCAGGTCCGGTAGACGAAAACTTGATAAGCTCATTAGCTAATGTCCGAACATTTTTATTGCTGATTATTCAATTGTTTATTGTTTTCGGCCTACTGGTAGATTGCAGGACATCTTTCGTTTCACCTGGTTCATAAAATTAATGTTCACGGTCTCAACGTTTTCGACATATACACCTCGTGCTTGTAAAACTAGGGCTCATCATTTGCTGCATGTATGTTAGATATTGTCGGATTGTCAACATTTCGTTGATAAACAGCTGGAACTAAAAATGTCCGGTAATCTGCCGGTAGGCTTGAGGTAATAGATGATGAGAAAATTAGCAGAAGGATCAATCATTGACTCATGAGCTGATGAAGTTCTTATCCGTCAAACCCGAGTCAACCGTATGTAACTTCGGCTTGAAGATACCCTGGGAATTTCCACGATTATTTTGTAAAGCAGCTCAAATGGAATAGGTCCTCGAACAAACCGATAGGCCGAAATTTTGACGTTATTGATATACACAGGGCATACTCAATTGCATACGTTATACCTATAGGGTAATGCATGTAGATTCATATTCTTGAAACTACCGACATTGCCCCAGCCTGATTGTGTGGACCCGGAATTTACGGACATTTTTTTATAGGTTTTTATTTAAGAATCTCTTCGATAAATTGATAACCTCAAAATTTCGGCCTATTGCTTGATCCTAGGACATGTTCGGATTGAGTTGTGTTGAAGAATATTTGTGGCATTTTTTGGGGTCTGTGAAGTGAAGTAACATAAGGTTGACTCGGGTCTAACGGGTGAGACTTGTATAAACTCATCAGTTGATTACCGAACATTTTGCTGATTGTCCAATTGTCTATCGTTTTGAGCCTACTGGTAGATTGCGGAACACCTTTAGTTTTACGTGTTTCATCAAATCAATGTTCACAGTCTGGAGATTATTGGCATGTACACCTCGTGCTCGTGTAACTAGGGTCGATCATATGCTGTGTGTTTGTTGGTAATTGTTAGATTATCAACGGGAATTTCCATTAACAGCTGAAACTGAAGGTGTCCCGCAATCTACCGGTCGGCCAAAAACAATAGTCAATCAGACAATCAGCGAAATGTTCGGTAATCAACCAATGCGCTCATCAAAATCTGAAGCGTCAGACCCGAGTAAACCATATGTAATGTCAGTTCAAATATACCTCAAAAAAATTCACGATTATTTCATGAAACAGCTCAATTCGAACACGTCCTAGGACCAACAGATACTTCGGAATTTTAAGGCTATTGATTAATCGAGTTGATTATTGATTATACGTATACGTATAAGAGAATATCTATAAATTCTACGTGCAGTCAATCAGACTATCAGGGGCGATATCGGTAGTTTGAGAGATATGAATCTATATGCATTTTCTTGAACGTACACACTGGAACGTTTCGCTAACTATCTGATTGTATATGATTTTTGGCCTATTGGTAGATTGCGGGACACCCTTCATTCTACTTTTACCATAGAATTGATGTGATAACAGTCTGACGGTTATTGTCATACACACGTCATACACGCCTTGTGTTCATGGCACGAAGGGTAATCATTGGCTACATCTATGCCGGTTACCGTTGGACTATTATCCTCAATTTCATTAAATAGCTGAAAGTAAAAAAGGCGTCCCGCAACCTACCGGTATAGGCCAGAAATAATAGAAGATAAGACAATTAGTAGAACGTTCAGTAATCAGCTCACGAGCTGATGAACTTCGCATCCACTGAATCCGAGGTAACCATCTGTAACTTCAGTTCAAAGATACGCTCAAAATTTTCACGATTATTCTGTAAAACAGCTCAAATTGAACAAGTTCTAGGACCAACCGATAGGCCAAAACTTGGAGGTTATCGATTCATTCGAGACATTTCCAATTGCGTACATAAAAAAAATACATTCAATATTCATGTTTACATCCCTCAAACTACCGATATTGTTCCAGTCTGATTGTGTGAACCCAGAATTTACAAACATTTGTGTTTTATACCTACGTATTTAGAAATACCCATAATAAATCGATCATCTCGACTCTTCGGCCTACCGGTTGATTCGGGGACACGTTCGATTCCACGTATTTATCAAAATAATTGTGACGTTCGAGCATATCTGTCTCACGCAATTCCATATATGATGGCCTCAGTTCCGTGGATAATGAATCTTCTAGTCTTTTGAACACGTCCGTTTTTCACAATACCATGTGTCACCCGATTAGCTCTCATCTCCGATCCATTGGTGGATTGTGGGACTGTTTCACTTTTGGCTGTTTTTTTAAGATCACCGTAAAAAATCTTCCAGAATATAATGGTTTCCATAACGGTGTTATTAGTTTTATTAATTGTGAGATGTATGTTGTGTTCTGATATTGTACCGTAAACTCTACGATTATGTTGGTATAGTATCTTTGTTTGATAGTCATCATAGCTCCATACTTCTTGAATGCCCGTATAGTACAATTTCATCACGTAGATAACGGTTTGTGATGCCTAATTATATTCCAAGATACTCACAATTTCGGAGAATTGAACAGAATAGTGCGTGCCATAGGCCTGATTGGATTGTTTGAATTACAGATCACGCTCTCTTAGATCAAAAAAGTATGTGTCCTGGGACACACCGTTCCGTGATGCAATAATACTATATACTGGTAGTTAAGAAGACTTCCAAACTACCGGTAGTTCTCAGGACTCTATACATAATGGTAGTTTTCAGGACTAAATCGGAAAAAAGTACAGCTTACAGTTGATCGTATCTCTAATTACAGTCTATCGATGGAGCGATTTTTTAAATTTCAAACGAACTTAGGCTTGAATGGACAAAATGTTCGAAAACAACTTTTACAATGAGTTTTCATATAATTGCCAAAAAATATACATGCGATATCATTTATTATATGGATCGCGTATTTCCAGGACATGTCCTGAGAAGCGTGTAGCGAAATGTACTGGTCTTTTAGAGGACAGTCCCGATAATGTACGACTGACAAATAATCCTTATGAGGTCAGTCCCGAAAAGCACCAAGTGTCCCCGTAATATACTTTGGATGTCAGAAAATGTCCCCAAAACTACCCCCTGACATATATATATATATATATGTGTGTGTATATATTTATGTATGCGTATTTATCCGCATCTGAGAGCAAGAGAGAGTTCCGACTTAGAATTACGTTATCGATATCCATGCATTAGCTTTCTTTCAATTCTATATCATCTCATTTTTTTATTGCTTTTACGTAGCGCAGAACAGTAATTGTAGCGGAGGTCAATCTCCAAGAACCCACGTTCAGGTGGTAGTTAATTTGGTAACAAGCTTTAATTATTTGTAATCACTTATTTGACTCTTGTGGCATATATTGTAAGCCCTCGGGTAATCATCATTTCATTTACTTAATCGCTTGCAGAATATAGTCTCCTTTTGCCTATTAATCATTTCATATTATTTCTGAATATAACCCTTCACCTCCCTTTAGTATCGAGACCTGTATAGGACTATTTGGCAACGATCCCATTTACCGATCTATTTAGCTTTGCAAGATAGGTCTAGCCTGGTTATCAGGCAATTTTATTATTCAGCTGTGACGAGGGGAATCATCCTCTCACTTGCATTATAATCTGCTCGGGGATTCCACACTACCAACCCCCCACGTCACATGTGGACGAATTTCGGGAATTTTTGCAAATTTTTCGAAATTTTTTCATTTTACGTTGTTCAGTTCGTCGTTAAACCTGCTATCCGCCAGTCATGGTGAAAATACATGTTCCAACGTATTCAAAATCACGAAGTAGTGGAAAAATCCCTGAAGTCGCGCTATCGACAAATCAACACATACCATATCAGCATTGCATGTTTGCCCCTTGGAACCCTTCAAGTTTTCTATCCAATATTCTCTTGTATCTCCTCTAGTTTTCAAAATATTCACCCGGGGCGAAAAAATCACCGTGTATAAGATTCTGAATAAGATAGGATATTCTAAATGCATTGAAAGTATATGGGGTATTCCACCTCAACTCGACACGGCCGCGGACCTCGACTTTTTCGAAATCACTGATTATTTTTTCCCGTGAACTACAAGTCAAAAAATCCACCCCTGTTTCGTGGTTTATCGATAAGTCACTCCGTTTAGACAGCAGATTTTTTTGAAATTACCCGCTTTTCGGTTTTTCGGATATTTCGTGCTCCGATAACTCAAAACCTCGCACTTGTATCGGAAAACTTCAAATACGAAATCTCTTGGTATTTAAGTGTTCTTTTTGAAAAAGATTTCTTCCGAAAATTTTTGCCGCTCGAAACTCGTTTTTTATGCGAATAAACATCAGAAATCGGTTTTTTGAAAAAATGCCATCCTCGATTTTTTCGAAAAAAAATGTCAAAAATTCCTTAGAGATCGACAAAAATTTTAAGACCTTGGCGATGATGGCGACTCGTTTCGTTCAGGAGTTACAGCCACTTGAACGTCAAAATATCAAAAATTTTCCATTTGCGCACGTCGGAAAATCCGTAGTTGATTCATGATTTTATTAGGAGTCATAGGAGGTGAAAGGGCAATCATGGAATTGCAAAAATGATCTGAAATGACAATAATATTGAACAAAAATTTCGACATTTTATCGGCTGAGGTTTTTTTGGCGAGCCCGAACACAAAATTTCCTCTTTTTCGACATTCAAATGGCTGTAACTCCTGAACGAAACGAGTCGCCATCATCGCTAAGGTCTGAAAATTTGTGTCGAAGAATTTTTGAAATTTTTTTCGAAAAAATCGAGGATGGCATTTTTTCAAAAAACCGATTTCTGATGTTTATTCGCAGAAAAAACGAATTTCGAGCAGCAAAAATTTTCGAAAAAAATCTTTTACAAAAAGAACACTCAAATACCAAGAGATTTCGTATTTGAAGTTTTCCGATACAAGTGCGAGGTTTTGAGTTATCGGAGCACGAAATATCCGAAAAACCGAAAAGCGGGTAATTTCAAAAAAATCTGCTGTCTAAACGGAGTAACTTATCGACAAACCACGAAACAGGGGTAGGGTTTTTTGACATGTAGTTCACGGGAAAAAATAATCAGCGATTTTGAAAAAGTCGAGGTCCGCGGCCGTGTCGAGTTGAGGTGGAATGCCCCATATGCACTCATCAATTCGTACCTAAATATGAGGTACATCATTTCTGCAGGAATGATGTTTTTGAACAGAATTGACTGTTAGGAAAGAACAGGCTTTACTATGCGATGCAGATAGGCGTTATTATTCAAACTATTTATTATTGTTAATATGATAAGAACTATTAAGGATATAGTTTATACTGGATTTGTGTTGGCTGTGAATTTGCATTCGTTATATTCCCTTTGAAAACGTTCACTATATTTACACTACTGTAAATCCATTATCTTTATAGGCCTTGGTACCCTCTGGCACCTCACTTTGAGGCGATATTAAAAATCATGTTTCTGGAGTGATAAGAATTGGTGATAATCAGGCTTGCCAAACTCATCAGGCAAGGGGGCCAGCATTCATGTACTCTGAGGAATGATAATACGAATAGGCCGAAGAGGGTGACCGCGCTTAACGCAATTTATTATATTCTCGAGATAAAAAGTAACGAAGTCGCGAATTTCAGCAGAAATATTGTTTGTGGATTCTTGTAACCACCGCAGGAACTAAAATCTGTGAATTATCAGAACTATCAAAGTACAATCATGGAATAATAATTATGTAATGGACCTACCGACCTCACACCGAAACCAGCATGAAAGGTCACGGAATTTATTTCACAAAAATATGTTGTAACGTTGCAAATGGATTTGTAGCGTTACAGAAGACTCCTGAACCCTAAGGCGGCATATTTACGCAGGGAAATAGATAAGAATCCCCGCAGGGAAGATTTTAGTAGCCCCGAGGCTTATTTGACTCCGAGGGGTGACCGTGGTCGACTCTGACCTGAGACCAACTTTCTGATATTTCTCGTTCCATTTCCAAAAAACCTTTCTCTTATGTGGGAGACTTGGCTGGCGGACGTGCCTGAGCGGGGCGATACTAACCCATCTTCAAGACCCCGATGGGGTAAATCTTACGGAAACCCTGGAAGGACCCAGGACGGACCTTACGTGTGGCCAAGGACGGAAAAGCACCGGGGGACCAGTCGGTGGAAGAGATTCCCGCCGACGCGAAGAACGGAAAGAGCCACGTCCTCACCTGGAGGCCACGAGAGGGATCTGAAAATCCCGCCAGTACGCGCGGCTGACTACGCAGTCCTACGCACCCTGACGCACCTAGATCTCCGATAATCGATAATCGATAGCGCGCCCTAGCGGCGGCCATTTTGGTATCCGGCACTCTGCGTTCGCCCGGCCTCGTGCTCGCACGGGCCCGGGTACGTTAAATTGCGTTTGCTTTAGGCCTTCGGGCATTTTTGAATATTTTCGGAACCCTGTGCGGGAAGCTGAGTTAATTTCTGTGACCCTGAAGGGTCTGTCTACGGACATCTACCCCAGGGGGGACTTTTGAGGAGACTGAGCAGGGTAAGCGTCAGCTTTTTTAGCCCATTTTTGAATTGGAAGCCCGTTAGTCGCGGTTTACCATTCCGGTTCGCCCGCACCGCCACGACGGCTTTTATTTCCATTTTGTTGGGTCAGTTCTTGCCGAATCCCGAGTCGGTAGGCCGTGGCCAGTGTCCCACTTTCGAGGGGGTGTTTTCCGTTTGCTTTTTGATTCCCTACGTGGGGTGAAATTCGAGTTTCAGTACGTTTTGTCATTCCCTCGCGGAGCATATACGCTCGGCCATAAGTGCAAGCGAGACGGTTAGAGTCCGAAGCGGTCATCTGTCTCACTTTCGAGTCTGGTAGTGTTCGTTCGGTTGTTGTGTCGAGTCAGTCAGGTCATTCGAGGACACACGGGTGGTATCAAACAAACGCAGAGTTAGAGTTAAGTTAGATGTAAGGAGTCAGACCCATCAGGTCCAGTCTAACGGGTGGAACAAATTGTAAATAGAATTTCGGTTAGGGGGTGGTCTAATAACCACCCGACCCGACCCTGGGGCGGGTTTCTGTCCCCAGAGACCTTAGCTTCTTCCCTTTCACCCGCAGGGCCTTCTTATTATTGTTCCTTTCATATTGTTTATATTTTTGGTTATTTTGTTTGAATTTTACCTTGTTGCTTGGTTAATTTCGCCATTTACGGGTGGCAGGTCGCCTTTACACGACGCTGATCCACCCCGAACTCGAAGGGAAAATTCCCTGTAGATTATTTAATAAATTTTGTTATTTTTTTTTCACCACACCCATTCGAGTAATTATTTGCCTGAGTCCGTCAATCCTCAGTCAATCCAGCCCCTCTCCGCGGTACTGAGCTGCGCCGGCGGCAATCCAGGACTCGGATTGCTTTGGAATCAGTTCGCACATTATAATCTAGCTATCTCAGGTCCTTACTATAAATAATAGTGTACTGGTTCCTCCCTCCTCCCTAGTACTCCGGCTGGGTCGAGGGTTAAGAAGGGAGCTACGTCACAAATGGCGCCCAACGTGGGGCCCGAGAAGAAAAAGAAGTAGCATTTTTAGTGAAAAGTTTAGTATCGGCCCTTTTTGAGTCTGCGGTTTGACTGCACTTTCGGGTCGGGATTTCGTTGGTTCAGTCCCTTCCCTTTCGTTACCTTTTCCTTTTGCCCGGAGGAGGATTGACGGCAAATACGCTCGAATACGTGTGGTTGGTTTGGTTTTTGTTTTTGGAGAATCTGTACCCGTTAGCACGGGCGAACTTCGAGTTCCTTTCTTTTTGTTTTGAGCGCGTCTTTCTTCAGGGAGGGATTAACGTCGACCGTGTTAGGCTGTGACTGTGTTCACGTGTGCGTGACGAGTCAGCTGTAGGACACTGGCAACGACTCTAGCGAATTTAAAGTCCCGGTAATCGCCACGCCGAATATCTGCGACTATTTTTGATTGTGTTCGTTTATTGGTGGTTTTCGTAATTCCTTCTGTGCATGAGTGGTGGTGGAGGATACTTTGTATTCTTTGGTGTAACCCTAAGCGGGTGGAGACCGCTGTGTCTGATTAAGCACCGGCTTGGTCTTTTTCTAAGATTGCATTTTCGGGAATTTAAATTGCCTATTGTGGGACATTCGATGAGTTAGAGTGCGTGTATTGAAAAGCTGCTTATGTCAGCTAATCTCTCGTGAGGAAAGAAATTTAATCTCATCCGGGAGATTTTAAATTGAACCACCTTTGAGTGGCTATTTCGTTTTGCTCGTGATATTCTTTATCTGTCGCGAGTAATTTTAGTGAATCCGTTCGGTACTCGGGATTTTCGGGTCATATCTTTGGCATTTGAATTCTGTCTCTGTCCGAAAGCCAGGGATAATTACCCCGAGCTTCGCGGGGATGCAACTATCGTGGGCGGAATACGTTTTTGGGGATTTTTGAGGCAATTTCGTGCGAATTTCTGGATATACGGGGGGTGTAATTGACACTCCTTGTTTCCGGAAATTTGGTTTCGGTTTTTCAGTACGTTTCGGGTTCGGCTTTAACGTGAGTTTCGTGTGCAAAGCACCCTTTGAGGGCTTTGCAATAGTCGAGATTTACGTTTCGTTTTGAGTCTTGTGTCTGAGAAATTAACTCGGTCACGAGACAGCTTTTTGAAAATTTGTCAGACCCTTTGCCCACGAATGGGATGTTTTTGGTGTGATTTTGTTTTGGGGTCGAACTGCGCACGTTGAGAAAAGTTCTAACCCCCGCGGGTTTCGAGAAATCTGCCTGAGTGCGAGAAAAATTAGAGGAGTATTTGAGATTAAATTGCCCGCGTGCGGGATGAACTTGATTCTCTGGGGAATTGTTTTTCGAGAGGATTGTTTGGAAATTGTCTCAGCCGTGTTCGAGGACGCTTGCGCGGGACGTATTCACGTTTTGTTTTGGTTAAGTGGCGTGGGTTCTCAGTGGGTTTTCCGAAGTGAGTTTTCGATTTTGTCATTACCCCGCGAGCAGTGCGTTCTCGGAGATTCGTTCTTCGTAGCGTCAAGAATCGAGTGGGCTTCTGTTCAGTTTTTTTTGTTAGCGCGGACGCGTGACTTTTAGAGTGTCGAGTTTTATTAATTTGCCTGACTATGGTCATGTTAGCGGGTGTGATTTTATTCCGCGCGTTCGCGTCTCCGGAAAAATGTAGTATGGGGGCTGCAAAATAATAAGATTTCGTACCTCGGGTCTAGGGTGGATCGCGAAAGCCTATACCCCGAGAGGGTTGAACCGATTGCCAGTCATCCGCTACCCCGGAACTGGAAGTAGTCGCGACGATCTCTCGAGCAGGCCTCTCAGTACTGCCGGTCCGATTCAGCGCTCGCGGATTCTTAGGAGTCAATAACGCGGCCTCTTACGCAAGGTTGGACGGTGGGAACAGGGGAGAGGCGAATTAGTACCTTCCGAATAATCAACATCTGGTTTGCCTGAACCCCGAGGGTGTCTATTGTACGGTTTTGTTTTTTTTTGGTTTCTTTTTGTTTCTGAGTTCGAACTAGGAATGCAGTCCTGTACGTTTCGTTTTGTTGTTGAGAAAATTGATTTCTGTTATGTCCATCCTTGATAGGGTGGTGTCTGTTTGGTTTGGTATCCCTGGGGTATTAGAACTTCAGGGGGGTCTTTTGGGTCCGTTTGGAATTGATCTGTTCGTATTTTGAAAATTTGGCATACGCTGCGATTTGTGTCTTTGGAAGACTTTATCGAAAATACCAAGATTTCGAGTCTTTTGCATTTTATGATCAATTCTGTGGTATTAGAGCTCTGCTTTGTTGACTTTTGAATTTCTGTTTTGTTTTGCTTGAAATCCGATATCGTTTCGGGTTGATTACCTTCAGGGGGTAGCGTCCTTGGCCCTAGGCAAGGGAGACAACCCTGATTTATGATCGAGTTAGTGGGAATTTTGATATTCGGAATTTTGAGATTTGAGATTTACGCCAATATTTGAGTCGATCTATGAAGATCGCTAGGTGTAAGACAATCGGCTGCGGCCGCCACTCGGAGTTCGGTCCATGGGTTAAGTCAGCTGGTGCTTCCTGCCCCGGTGGTCCGTCTAAGGGGGGGGGGGGAGTTGTAACGTTGCAAATGGATTTGTAGCGTTACAGAAGACTCCTGAACCCTAAGGCGGCATATTTACGCAGGGAAATAGATAAGAATCCCCGCAGGGAAGATTTTAGTAGCCCCGAGGCTTATTTGACTCCGAGGGGTGACCGTGGTCGACTCTGACCTGAGACCAACTTTCTGATATTTCTCGTTCCATTTCCAAAAAACCTTTCTCTTATGTGGGAGACTTGGCTGGCGGACGTGCCTGAGCGGGGCGATACTAACCCATCTTCAAGACCCCGATGGGGTAAATCTTACGGAAACCCTGGAAGGACCCAGGACGGACCTTACGTGTGGCCAAGGACGGAAAAGCACCGGGGGACCAGTCGGTGGAAGAGATTCCCGCCGACGCGAAGAACGGAAAGAGCCACGTCCTCACCTGGAGGCCACGAGAGGGATCTGAAAATCCCGCCAGTACGCGCGGCTGACTACGCAGTCCTACGCACCCTGACGCACCTAGATCTCCGATAATCGATAATCGATAGCGCGCCCTAGCGGCGGCCATTTTGGTATCCGGCACTCTGCGTTCGCCCGGCCTCGTGCTCGCACGGGCCCGGGTACGTTAAATTGCGTTTGCTTTAGGCCTTCGGGCATTTTTGAATATTTTCGGAACCCTGTGCGGGAAGCTGAGTTAATTTCTGTGACCCTGAAGGGTCTGTCTACGGACATCTACCCCAGGGGGGACTTTTGAGGAGACTGAGCAGGGTAAGCGTCAGCTTTTTTAGCCCATTTTTGAATTGGAAGCCCGTTAGTCGCGGTTTACCATTCCGGTTCGCCCGCACCGCCACGACGGCTTTTATTTCCATTTTGTTGGGTCAGTTCTTGCCGAATCCCGAGTCGGTAGGCCGTGGCCAGTGTCCCACTTTCGAGGGGGTGTTTTCCGTTTGCTTTTTGATTCCCTACGTGGGGTGAAATTCGAGTTTCAGTACGTTTTGTCATTCCCTCGCGGAGCATATACGCTCGGCCATAAGTGCAAGCGAGACGGTTAGAGTCCGAAGCGGTCATCTGTCTCACTTTCGAGTCTGGTAGTGTTCGTTCGGTTGTTGTGTCGAGTCAGTCAGGTCATTCGAGGACACACGGGTGGTATCAAACAAACGCAGAGTTAGAGTTAAGTTAGATGTAAGGAGTCAGACCCATCAGGTCCAGTCTAACGGGTGGAACAAATTGTAAATAGAATTTCGGTTAGGGGGTGGTCTAATAACCACCCGACCCGACCCTGGGGCGGGTTTCTGTCCCCAGAGACCTTAGCTTCTTCCCTTTCACCCGCAGGGCCTTCTTATTATTGTTCCTTTCATATTGTTTATATTTTTGGTTATTTTGTTTGAATTTTACCTTGTTGCTTGGTTAATTTCGCCATTTACGGGTGGCAGGTCGCCTTTACACGACGCTGATCCACCCCGAACTCGAAGGGAAAATTCCCTGTAGATTATTTAATAAATTTTGTTATTTTTTTTTCACCACACCCATTCGAGTAATTATTTGCCTGAGTCCGTCAATCCTCAGTCAATCCAGCCCCTCTCCGCGGTACTGAGCTGCGCCGGCGGCAATCCAGGACTCGGATTGCTTTGGAATCAGTTCGCACATTATAATCTAGCTATCTCAGGTCCTTACTATAAATAATAGTGTACTGGTTCTTCCCTCCTCCCTAGTACTCCGGCTGGGTCGAGGGTTAAGAAGGGAGCTACGTCACAATGTATAAAAAAAGGCACGACAGAAAATTGAATGCTTTGGGCTATAATTGATCCTCTGGAGTAGCACAACTTAGCACAGTTATTCGATTTGAAGAAAAAAAAAAGATCTTTGAAACTTTTAAGTATTTGAGCTGGCTGTATGTTGGAAATCGTAGGACTAGAAATTAAATGCTCGGGGACACAATTGATCCTTTCGACCGGCACGAATCAGCACAATCGCGAAATTAAAACTATTTTGCTTCTTCCGAATTTTCGAATTCTCGACTTTTCGACGCGCTGCCAACTCGGCACCCGTTGACCTGACGAAAAAAAGTCATGGGGAAAAAATGATCCTCTCGACGAGCACATTGCTATATGAATAAAAATATAAATGTAAGTAGATTAGAATGGCCATCGGAAAAATGATTATTGCTTTAATTTAAGTTGAGAAATCTTGAGTTGACTTCGAAAAAAATATCCTCAAAGATTCAATGCTCTATCTCACTGTTCAGGGGTGCCAGCTTTCCTTTGGAATTTCCATTTCATTTTATATTCTTCTTCGTCTCATAAAATAAGATTTCATTTGTTTACAGACGTTGATCGTTCCAAATTTTATCACAATTCAACGAAATCAAGCGGTAGACAAATAAATGTGGAATTGAAAATACTTTTCACCTAAACATTTTCAATTTTTCATTATAAAATTTTCAACGAATTGATAATCGAGTGCGATTTATTTTTTGTCACTACTTTGATTTCTCGATTTTTTTATTCTAGGCTTCCTTGGAAATATTCAGAAACTTATTTCTGAGCTATATTTTTCAGACGCCATGTTGATTCCCTCATGGAAAATCGAAAATGTTTGAGTAAACAGTATTTTCAGTCCCAGATTTGTTCGTCGACAGTTTGATTTTGTTGAATCGTTATGAAATTCAAAAAGATTGATCTCTGAAAACAAATATAATCTTTCTCTTTATAAGTAGCGACGAAGTAGAAGAAAAAAATTATTGAATGGAAAAATCCAAAAAATTGCCGGCAACAGTAGAATAGAGCATTGGAACTTTAAGGATCTTCTTTCTTCAAGGCCAACAGATTCTTCAACTTGGAGCATGAAGATTTTTTGTAACGGCCACTCTAAAGTATACCTCAGCATGGCTGAGGTAATATATTATTGTAACTTTCGATCCGTTGTATTGTTTTGAAGTTTGCTTTCATCCAAAAGGCAAGAAAGAATGTAGCCTAATTTTTTCACAAGTCATCAATGTATGAAATTGAATATGAATCCGAATCCTAAATGTTGTATACTGTAGGATAAAATCATCCACAATCACCTGAAAATAGTGACACACGTTCAATTGAAGGTTCCACGGTTTGCGTTTTCAATGAATTGCTTGAAAACGTACAATTGCGATGGCTAGTTCAGCCTGGTTCCTTACTTATTGTTAATTTCAGAGATATCTGAATTTGTAAAATGATGTAGAAAATATTTCATTGAGGTATTAAGTAAAAAAATGTGACATTCTAGCTTGAGCGGAAGCATGGAGGAATCAGCGGGCAGGGTAGAAGTAGCGAGTATGGCGAAGGCCGTTGCTGAGAGTGTTCAGAAACAGAAGTTTTGGGCCGTGATTAGGAAGGAACTAGCAAATGATCCACCGTTGTACCTGAAGCATCTCCTCACCTGTTTGGGTTTCGATTCTGCGGCTGCTCTGAAAAACCTTTCAAACGAAACGTTGCTAGAAATCGAGAAGTTTGCCCAAACTGAGATGCTGGGAGTATTAGGCAAATATAGTTACACGAAGTCAGACTTTTTCGGTATTAACAGCAACAAACCTGAACAATTCCGCATACTACCAGGATATAGGTTTTGTCTTTTGGAAATTCAAAAGTGTATTGTGGAAAAGGGATTAACCCATTTTGCTACGGCTGAACAAGATATCAATAACGAAGCAAAGAAGGAAATACCAAAGCCTGTATTTGGAAGAAAAATACATTCACCGTCAGAAAAGTCACAGGACTTATTGGGCGAAGAAAATCAGTTGTACAGGCTCATTAAAAACTGGTTCTCTAAGCAAGCAGACGGTGAAAAAATATTCAAAGATTATTTAGAGAGCCCTAAAAATCGATACATAGAGGTATCTGTCAAATCGGATGTGGATTCTGCAATTACCTATTCGGCGAAAATATCGTGTTGCCTGTGTAAAACAAAAATTACCGCGCATAAAGCCGAATACGGGAAGTCTGAGGGAAAATCAGTACCCAGGAAAACTCGTTGGGTCTGTCGAAATTTCATAAAGCACGTAAAGGACAAACATTTATCTTTGAACCCTGTGGAAAATTCGGAGGAAAATTTATCTCCCCACGAGGATGACCATCTCGATGACAGTAGCAACAATATTAAGGGTAGGGGATACTGAAATCTGGTAGTTTTAAGCGATTGATATTTTCAAATGAATTTTTACACACATGTTTCCCATCTCAAAGCATAGACTTTGTGCAGATTACAAGTCATTTGAAACAGTAGGGCCGAAGTTATCCCTTCAAATGTTTCTGAAATAGCCTTTATTCGAAAACCTCCCTGCGTTACAATTATCCTTGGATCTTGCTTGGCTTGCACACACTTATTTTTGGTCATGTAAGCTACAAACCCACGTCGATTTTTTGGGCTAGCTGAAATATTTTCAGTTTCACACTCTTTTTTGTAGAAAAAATAAAAATTTTGCTTTCATTATTATTCTAACTTTAACAATTTTCTCTTGATTTCAAAAAGGTGACGTGAATTTCTAGCTAATGTATGTAGGAATATGCCCTAAAAATTTCAAAAGTCTACGACAAAAACTAAGACGCAGGAGATTTTTTGAATTGGCAAAAACATAGTTCTGAGATAAATCGATTTGAAGTTTTACTTGAAGATATTTGCAAAATCCAACTTTTTTATAATTCTATGACTCAATGTCATTGCAAACTTGATTATTGATACAATTGGAGCGCATTGCGTTGAAAGAAATAGCCTCCTTTGCAATAGTTGAGTACAATTGATATTTTTATTTCATGCGCTACTTCTTAGTTTGGGTAGAACATGATCATGAAGGAGATAAATGATTGAAACTGTGAATATTTGGACGTATCATATCCATAGCAGTGCAGTTGATGGATGTAAGGTTGGTCTCGTTGGGTGTGAACAGTTTGACTTGCACGCAGCGAACCTTTTGGCTGACAACTCTTGAAAATCTGGTTCTGTGAAATAAAAAACGAATGTTAGGTAAGAATAAGATTTATGAATAAGAATACTTATCTATGGCAGAGGGCGTTTACCAAAAACCTTGACATCATATATGAAGATACACCATTCATATCAAAATACATCTTTGAGTTTTAGAGCTGCTCAGGAACCATTCCTGTAAATATAAATATCATATTTTATGTAATGAAAATATAAAGAAATAATCATATTTTATGAGATGATTTTGGATGTATTTTTCTCACATCAAGTTTCAAAATTTTTGGAAGCTCCAACAAAATTTTGGAGTAGTTTCAACTTCAATGCAAGAGGACTCGCTGAGGAACTTGAAACTCATGTTGGTAAAATACCAGAAGCTATTTTCATAAAGCAATACCTAACTTAAATCAGAGAAAGAAATTCACAGAATTTGATATTTATATTTATACTTATCTTTTGCGGCTTGGTGAAAGACATCCTCTCATGAACGAGATATGATTTTCTCAGAATAATTCTCACAACCTGGTACTAAAAAATGGATCAAACAGGTAGATTGATTGATTTGATTCGAATCGAAAGTGAGGTTAGGAACGCGCGAACCGCTTGCTTCGCTTTGCTCTGTCTCTTTTTCGGACAGAATTTCTGAGCGGTTTCAGCCTCCTGCTCCTGGGTATTACTTTTTGCTTCATTAGGATTTCACCGACGTTGATGTTTTTGATGCATTTAAAACGAAGCACAAATTGTTCAGCAAAGGCACATGCAAGTTTCGCTCGTGATAGTTCGCGATATTCCCTCGCGAACGGCGAGATAAGTGCCATCTCGCCGCAACGACAAGAATTATAGGTTCCGAAACTTCATCACTTGAAAAATTGGTCTGAAGTACTTTTTTTTTATAGTTTAAAATCGCATCAAGGGAAATATGAAAAAATTGAAAATTCCTGTTGCAAAATTTTATATTTTATCGAGAACACAGAGCGTAATAAATTTTTCTTTGGATCGAGGCTTCGTGTACGTATGAATAAGGATTCAAAGAGCACTTTCCCGCGAAAAACCGAAAATCAATTTTTTGGAAATTCTTGCATCCAAATTTCAGTATCCCCTACCCTTAATACAAAATTGGGTCAATCGGAGAAGAATCCAGTAAATTTTCCCAAAAACGTCGTCAGTAACACTGCCGTTTCTACCAGTTCTAAAAAGGTCCAACCACTCATCACGGATGTATTCGATAAAGATACCGATAACAAAGAAAATCTCCATAATAACTGGGATGCGAACGCTAATTTAAGCGACAGTATTGCCATTAAGAGTCTGAAGCTCGGCAAAGACTTACCTAGAATTATCGCAGACGTAAAATTAGTCCCACCCGTTAAAATAAGAAGAGACGATATCAAATTAGAAAAAAGGCCGACTACTAGCGAAAACGAGTGTGACGAATTGGAAGTAAAACCTAGTAAACGGTCAAAAAATCGAATTGAAAGCGATGAAAAACTTGAGTCGAATTGTGAGTTACAGGGCGAAATCAACTTCGGAACATAATGTAGAAGGAGTTCTTTGTTTCGAGCAGATTCTGTCAACTCCATCAATCAGTAATACCGAAGATACTGACACTATTATATACCAAAAGTTCCTCGAAAAGTTCCAAATGCGAAAAAAAAATCAAAAAAGATCTGAGAACAAGAAGTGACAAACTCTACCGACAAAGAGTCAAGAGTATTACTACGGAGAAAACGGTTCCGCATTATTTTCCAACTATGAACGAAATGGAATTGTTGTTGAAAAATAATGCGGAGTTGAAAGAATGCGTGAAAAATTTACTAGCAGAACCGGCATCGAAAAAATTATCGAAGTCCTGTCCAAAAGTCAATGAGAATAATAGACATAACGTGTTCGTACAAAAATTGTTTAAAATTGCTGAAACACAAAGTCAGGCCGAATCTCGCGGAAACAGATACGAATGCACAATTGAAAAATTTGCATCGTATCTTTTCACGTTACGTGAAACGCGAAACGTTATCCGCGAACCTGCTTTCACCGTCCCCCTCATCTGTCAGTCAGTATTTATCAGAAAACGGCCCAGACATCATTGAAGGGCAGCTTCGATTGCAGGAATTGAAAGATTACCTAAACAAGGCAGACCTGCCTCTAGTCATATGGGTAAGCGAAGATGCAACGCGTATTACTGGCACCGTACAATATGACCAAAGAACAAACCAATTGATTGGGCTGGTATTACCAATAGATGAAAATGAAATGCCTAAGTACAAATCTTTCTAAAGACTTACCCGTTAATAAAGAAGATTGGACATGGTTCAACAGTAGATTCTGTAGTGAATACTTTGTTTGCCAGGATACTATACACATTGGTACAAAGCTAAGAAATCGCTTCATAAAAAATTCAACGGTTCTGCCGATGGGAAACAATATAGCAACTGTTAGCCACCTTAAACTATTGATACAGTCGCAATCAAAAGACAAACATCAGATAACTCATTCTGACTTGAACCCAAAGGATAAAATGAATTTTCTTTCTGTGCAAAAAATATATCAGGAAAATGTCAGGAAATTACTAAATGATACAGTACCTGGCAGCGGAGGAACATGTCTATTTGAAAATGCTACATCACACTATAGTTTCATACCTCGATTCTGACTTGAGCCCGTTGGAAAGAATATTTAGTATCTGGTATTCTGTGTTTTCTCTAAGGATATGGCGTGCATGGATTTCGGCGAATAATAGCTACACTTTGGGCAAAAATTTTATAACGAGCATTAACTGCTACACATGCATTGAAATAAATGCTCATACGCTCATTGACGTCATAATACGCCTGAGAGATTCATAACAACCGGAACTCTTCCTACCATTTTTATATAGTAGTCAACCATGCGAGAGCTTTTTCCGACTAGTCCGTTCAATGTCATCCACGTACTCAACTATTGTCAACTTCAGCATGATGGACATTATCAATCGGCTGAAACGAATTCAAGTACAAAATGAAATCGTCATAGAAGAGTCAGAAAATGTCGTATTTCCTAGATTTAGGCAAAGAAACAGTGCAATCAATGTCAACACATATCCACTTCCTTCGAATCAAGAAATACAGAAAACCGTTGAAGACGCGAAATGTAGCGCTATCAAAGATCTCGGGAATCTCGGTATATTTTCTAGTAATACCTTATGTTCACTGCCTTTCTCTGCGGAATCTATCGGAGTAGATCATACAGACGACGAATCCGATAACGAAGAAATCAGCGAGGAACCGGAGAACGGAAATGAAGGCACTATATCCGCAGAACTTGCACATGACAGGGTTACTTTGCAGTCTGTGACAGGAACTTTGGAACTCAAAGATTACTCCACCAAAAACGTTTGACTGAATGAAACAAGTCCATTTGCCGTTGTGCGTGATTCGTCTCAAACCGAATACGTCGTTAGAAAGTCTTCAATTTGTTGGCTGCTCAATAAAAACAAGCACCATTTGAGTAGCGACAGACTTCAACGAGTACGAGAAATCGAACTACCACATTCGTCCAAGAATGTATAAGTTATGTATTGATTCGATATTACTAATGAGTCTTCCTAAATAAGCATAGTAATAAATAACGTCCCGAGGAACCAGAGCCAATGAAATACTGCGGAAAATTTCCTACTTAGATCTTGAAAACAAAATATAACGCAGCATCATTCTATAGTAAATGTATAACCCTAACGAATGGAGTTGTATATTTCATGCGCCAATTGGTCATGATCGAGATTTGTATGATTTCATGTCATTGACGCATACTGTTGTTGTGATGACTACGAAAAATATGAATTTTCAACTTTTTGGTTCTCTGTATAATGTTATGGTTTTTCTAGGAATCAGCTAGTGGATCATTGGATATTGTCGAAAAGAATCTGGAAATATATATTAGGGAATTGATGGTTTTTAGAGAAGACACCGAGGCAGGAACGGAACACAGAGTAGGCCTTATTCTTGGATTCGTGTATCTAACTGGAAGAACAGACCGACAAAGAGAATACTCCAGATTAAGCGCTGACATTTGTAATAAAAGTATTGGCGTACTTTGTTCCTGGTATAGATTGATAAGTTGTAGTCTCCATCCGATACCAGTGAGGTCACATGATTACAAATGCATTTCTGGATACATGCGAACCTTACCAACACCACAGATAGTCGATGGGCATATCTATTATCCGGATTCAATTATGGTATTGTTACAAAGGGCGATTTCACCCTTATATTTAAACCACCCGATCTAGTAGTTACCATAAAGACATAAGACTGTTCCACTATCGAATGTTCATGAATATTTGAATTCTGTTTCTACCCAACTCTTGTTTTATAAACAGTCTTGTTCCAGACGTTAACTCGAACACTTGGTCATTTCAAATATAATCAATTTCCTTTAGACCACTTTATTTGTGTCTTTGAATTGCTTTATTTCACTTGGAGACTCACGCCATCCTCTTTCTCATTGCTATTTTGCAACAGTATCAATCCTCGAATTTATTCCCATAACCTCACTCAAAGGTGATACTACTTCAAAAAAAAATCATTTGGAATCACATTTGTACATCTGGTGACAACGCTTTGAATTTTCAGATAAAGACGCACGCATCGGAGATTTTCTACTAATCGAATTTCTGACCAAAAAATCCCGAAAATACTACGTAGGCGTTGTTAAAAGTATCTCGTCAAGAAATGAAGATTGCGAGGAAGATTATGAAGTTAAATTCATGCGAAAAGTAGTGAATTCTTCTAGATCCATATTCGTTTTTCCTGATGCGGACGATACATGCTACCTATATAACAGAGGATCAAAGAAAGCTTATTCTGAGCGATCCGCAAACTGACCGAAGACGTCACCATATATTCAGTGAACCTGATTTGTTAGAATACGCTGTGATTTAGAAGTTAACTAGAGATCGTCTTGATTGCTCGAAAATATGTATAATAATATATCGTTATGTTCCCCACAGTATTATTAATATAGACACAGAGAATATTGTTACATATATATAGAATTTACGTTTGAGTTGAAATATTTTTTGCTACATTTAGGAGTTGGTTATGCGAACTATTATAAAATTCGAAGAAGATGAAAAAGATTATGCAAACTAGTTGCACTAAACTGTTTATGTGATACACGCAAGACGATGGGGATGCAGTTAATATATGACAGTGGAACCAAAGATAATTTTTATCCGACTAAGAAATACTCATCTCACAGAAATATAGTGTGTATCTTGTCTACATATGTGTATGTATATGGGGCTTTCCACGTCAGCCGGGCCACTTTTTCGGTTGTATTTTTTGAATTTCATCAAAATTTTGTGGTGTCTTCAGAAGGTCCCAAAAACATATTCTGTACAGTTTTCAACGTCAAAACTCAAAATTTCACAAAGCTACGCTTTATTTTGGAATCGGCGATTTTCCACCTTTTTTTGTTTTCAAATAATTCTGTTGCAGTGGAACGGGAGTGAAAAAATTTGTGGATACATGTATTCTCAAGGATTTTTTCCGTCCTTTCGTTTAAAAATATCGGCTTTATTCCAAACATAGCGCAACATCGTGAAAATGCGGTTTCAAAATTTCAATGACACTATTTTCAAAAATCGGTCCGATTTAAACATTTTGAAAAATTCTCAAAAAACGTCTCATTCCTTCAAGTTTATTCCCCTAAATCGGCATTATGGGCTGAGCATGGGTTCTATGTAAAAATCTCGTTTTTATTTCGCTACGTCATGAAAAGTCACCGGACCTTTATTCGATTAAATTCCAGAAACCTATTTTCCTTCGAAGGAATGTCATTTAAGACGGTTATTATTATAAAGAATTATATTACTTGTCAAATTTTCATTTTTTTGGTTTTATTTTTGATTTTTGTTTTCTTTTTCAATTTGTTTATTTTTTTTTAATTTTTGTTTTGTTTTTTTTTTCCAATTTATATTTTTCTTTCAATTGTTATTTCCATTACCGAATTTATTATCTCGTTTGGGGTCTGTACGAGCTCTGTACGGGCCTCTCTGTAATGAAAAAACAATTGACAGAAAAATATGAATTGAAAAAAAAAATCAAAAACGAAACCAAAAAAATGAAAATTTGACAAGTAATAGTAGTAGTGTTCTTTATTGTTCCCTTTGATAGGTGTACAATCTTACTCAATTATATCTTCTTATCGACTAGCGCATTTATTGCATTGAGTATCACAGTAATCGAAATAAAAAACTAAAACATAATACAGGGTGATTTTTTTTTAATCGCCCCAGGCGAATATCTCGGAAACTAGAGGAGATAGAAGAAAAAGTTTCATACAAAACTTGAAGGGTTTCGAGGGGGAAAGAACATGGTGCGGTCATATTTTTTGTAGGTGGAGGCGCTGAGCTGCGGTGAAGGTCACCTTGATTTTTTTAAATGGAATGGTATTTTTTTTCTTCAAGAATCTAAAAGAGCATCAAATTCCGCGTCAAAAACACCCCAACACATATGGTCCAAAGTTGGTGGTTTATGAGATAAGACCCGGGCAAGTTGGGTCCAAGGAGGACGTCCAAATTACGTAAATACTATTCTTACGTCTTCTCGAAAGTGTCTTAGATACTTTTCGACTTCGAGTTGTCCAGATAAGGTATTAGGGTCGAATAAGTTGATTTCGGGTGAGGTAAAATCAATCAATTTGATCAATAACGTTATTGGCGTAATTGTCATTACCGGGTTCAATCATTCTGTACCCGCTTTTAATTCTTATTTACCACGTACATTTTACTCTGTGATACATTCTTCGGCGGACTCGTGTCGGGTATGATTAGCGGATGAAAACATTCCGAGTAAAGAGTGAATGATAAACAGACAGGAGCTACTATGAAATGTAGCCGGGGAAAAATGTATCACAGAGTGAAATGTACGTGGTAAATAAAAATTAAAAGCGGGTACAGAATGATTGAACCCGGTAATGATAATCACGCTGATAACGTTATTAATCAAATTGATTGATTTTACCTCACCCGAAATCAAGTTATTCGACCCAAATACCTTATCTTGACAACTCGAAGTCGAAAAGTATCTCAGACACTTTCGAGAAGACGTAAGAATAGTATTTACGTAATTTGGACGTCCTCCTTGGACCGAACTTGCCCGGGTCTTATCTCATAAACCACCAACTTTGGACCATATGTGTTGGGGTGTTTTTGACGTGGAATTTGATGCTCTTTCAGATTCTTGAAGAAAAAAAATACCATACCATTCAAAAAAATCAAGGTGACCTTCACCGCAGCTCAGCGCCTCCACCCACAAAAAATATGACCGCACCATGTTCTTTCCCCCTCGAAACCCTTCAAGTTTTGTATGAAACTTTTTTTTCTATCTCCTCTAGTTTTCGAGACATTCGCCTGGGGCGATTAAAAAAAATCACCCTGTATAAAAGGAGAAAGAAAACATAAATCTTGCTTATACTACTGCCGGCACTGGCACTTGGCCGAGGAATACAAAGGAATACAAAGGGGAGACCTCACTCTCTTATGTTGGTAAATAGCTTGTTTCACCTCTCACATACTAATATTTGAAGGGCGAGTGATATATCATACACATAGGCACCGGTCCTAGTTGCCACTTGGTCGTATCTCTTTGTTCCGTTGGGGGTATGCAGCCGCCTGGTGCTTCGCTGTTCCCTGCCGCAGGGTCTCTCCCGCTCGCCCACCCGCCTTCCCGCCGTCCTCCCTCCTCGTCCTCCCCTCTGCCGTGCGTACTCCCCGGGGTACTCCTCCCTTCACCCTTTCAACACCCATCCCCACCTTTCTTTCAGCTTCCTTCCCCTTTCCCTTACCCGCTTCCACATCTCCTTGCCCACTATTCTTACCCTCCATCCTACCTGTCTACCTTCTCTTTTCCATTCCATCACTTTCAGCCCGCTTCCTCTTCTTCCCAGCAACTCTCCCATCGCCGCCCTCACCTAGTCTTCTTCCGGCCAGCATCTTTCGCCTCTTATACCGACCCATTCCCATGTCTCCCCCAGTCTTTCTCCATCCTCCCTCTCACACCTCCCGGCCGAACCTCCTTCGGAGGGGGTCGACCCCTCGGCCTCCTCCGGAGGTGGGGTGTGCGGGGGGTACCAGGCCCTTGGACTGCTGCTCGTCTCGCTGCATACAATTTCTACCTCGCTTCCGCTTCCCGTCTCTCTGCTGCCGTAGCTCTCTACTTCCATTTTGTCGGTACTGGCCTGTTCTTCCTTGCACTCCTTTTTCAGCCATTCCTGCTCGCTGTCTTCCCTTGTTCTTTTGCCGGCCAGCCCTTCTGGCCCTCTATCTCCCCCGTCCGGTACGCTTTGGCTTACGCCTTTCTTTCTTTCCTCTGTACTGGCTTCCGCTTGCCCTCCCTCTATCCTCCTATCCACTTCCCTGATTTCTCTCACCGCTACAATCATTTCCTTCCTCCAGGCTGCTTCTTCCTCCATGCTCTTTCCTCTGGCTGTGCTCACTATTTTTCTTTCGGGTCTTCCCTCGTCGCTTGTCGCGTGTTCACTGCTAGCCGGGCTGAGTTTTGCTTTCCCCTTCCCTCCGTCTGGTTCTCGCCGGGGTTCTGGTCCTCGGCCGCCTTCCCGCGCCCTCTGCCGCCTTCCGTTATGTTCTCGGTGGGTCGGTAAGTGCCTTCGCTGCCGCGTCCCGCGTCCCGTGTGTCGGTTGTCTTTTCCTGCTGCCCGCCAGGGCCGCTCCTTGTCCCGCCGGTGTGTTACCGGCCGGTCCCTCGCGTTTGTCCCGTCCTCGGTCTCGTCTGTGCGTTACCGGCCGGTCCTCCCGTTTTGTCCAGTCCTTGTACCTGCCTTGCACTGTCGGTGCGTTGCTCTTGTCCGGTTCGTGGCTTATCCCCTTGGTCCTGCCCGCTTGTCCGGCCATGTGTCCCTCTTGTTCTTCGTGCTTGCTTCTCTCGTCGGTTCCCCTTGGGTTATCCTCGTCCCTGCGGCGAGCGCTTTTATTCCTGGAATTTTGCTTAGCTCTTCCCTACCCTCTCTCCATCCGCTGCAGCCCCCGGCCAGGTGCTCCAGCGTTTCCGCCTCCAACCTGCATCGTCTGCATCGCCTTTGTTCTTCTGGCAGCCAGAAATTGTTTCCTCTTTTCTCGTTCCCGCATCTAAGTCTTGCCACCGTGGCCACGCCGTCTTCCCTGGATCCTCTTATTCTTGGTCTACCTGGGGCCCATAGCTGGTTGTAGCGCCACGCGCTTCTTGATTCCCTAATCTTCGCTCTTCTTTCCTGCACTTGCACTTCCCTGTCCCTTTCCGCTGTTCTGGCCTCGGCTGATTGTCCCCCTGCCCTGATCCGATCATATTCCTCATTCCCGATGCCGCATCTCCATAGGTAGTCTCTCCTTTCTTCTCCCCATCTTGTTAGGTTGCCTCTCTGTTCTTCCCTTTGTCTTTTCCTGGCGCACTCTACCAGTATCCGTTTGTGCCCGGCCCTTATTCTTTCGTCGAATCTGATCGCCCTCTTCCCTGCTTCCACTCTTATTAGGTCTCTGTCGATCTCCTCTCTTACCACGTATCCTGGTGTCGTACGTTCCAGTCTGAGTATCCATCTGCAGTATCTTTCTTGGATTCTTTCCACTTCTTGTCTTTCCTTCCATCCCCATACCTCCACCCCGAACAGCAGTATCCCTTTGATTATAGCGTCGAAGAGCTTCAGTCTCCACGCTATGTCTCCTCGGAATCCCCTTTCTCCTATACTCCAGATCGTCCCCATCGCTCTCATCGCTTTCTCCACCCTTTCCTTGATGTGCTCTTCATCTTTGCCGTTCTCCGTTATTAGGTATCCTAGGTACTTGATCTTTCTTACTTCTCCAATTCTTTTTTCTCCCCATTTCCATTCCTTCTCCTTCTGTTGCCTTTCCCGCTCCTTCCTACCATGACCGCTGTTTTTTCTTCGTTCACCTCTAGTTTTTTGCGGGCCATGTATTTTCGTGTTCTTTCTATGATGCTTTTTAGTTCCTCTTCGTTTTCGGCGAGCAGCACGATATCGTCCGCGTATCCCAGCGACCATATCTTCTCCCTCCCTATCACCACACCACCCAGCTGTCCTCCTCTCAGGTGCTCTTCTAGGTCCGCTATGTACATGTTGAACAGGGTGGGGCTGAGGGGGCAGCCTTGTCTGACTCCATTGGTCACCCTGAACTTCTCCGAACAAATCTGCCCTACCCTTACCACGCAGTCCGTTCTCTCATATATGTTTCTGACCCTGAATTTGACAAGTAATATAATTCTCTATAGTAATAACCGTCTTAAATGGCATTTCTTTGAAGGAAAATAGGTTTCCGGAATTTAATCGATTAAAGGTCCGATGACTCTTCATGACGTGG
The DNA here is from genome assembly GCA_963989295.1 of Ametastegia equiseti. Lineage (NCBI taxonomy): Eukaryota > Metazoa > Arthropoda > Insecta > Hymenoptera > Tenthredinidae > Ametastegia > Ametastegia equiseti. The sequence continues at coordinate 1,284,001 of OZ022397.1, forward strand.
CGAAATAAAAACGAGATTTTCACATAGAACCCATCCTCAGCCCATAATGCCGATTTAGGGGAATAAACTTGAAGGAATTAGACGTTTTTTGAAAGTTTTTCAAAATTTTTAAATCGGACCGATTTTTGAAAAAAGTGTGATTGGAATTTTGAAACCGCATTTTCACGATGTTGCGCTTTGTGAGGAATGGAGCCGATATTTTTAAACGAAAGTACGGAAAAAATCCTTGAGAATACATATATCCACCGATTTTTTCACTCCCGTTCCACTGTGACAGGATTATTTGAAAACAAAAAAACGTGGAAAATCGCTGATTCCAAAATAAAGCGTAGCTTCGTGAAATTTTGAGTTTTGACGTTGAAAACTGTTTAGAACATGTTTTTGGGACCTTCTGAAGACTCCAAAAAATTTTCATGAAATTCAAAAAATACAACTGAAAAAGTGGCCCGGCTGACGTGGAAAGCCCCATATATAATGCTATAATTACAATCAACACCCCCATAACTGGTACTGTTCTGATATTCACATTTACAGTTGCAGCAGTAAAAGTGGAATCCATATTGCTATTTAAAATGCCTTCCGACGGCATACTCAGATTCCTTCTGAATAAGTCTTCCACATCATCCTGAGAAACATAAAGGAGACAATCATGATAGTATAGTGTAACTGCACCATGGGATGAAATGCTTTTAGCAAAATTTTCAAAATGGTTAACAAAAAATGATTGTAGAAATGTATTTCAAATAAAAAATGTAGAATGGATTTCCAAAGGCATTTGAGATGAAAAAAAAATAAGAAATGTCAAGATAGTATTTTTTAATGGAAAAATACAAATGGTGATAATTCATAAGGGGCTACATGCCATGAGACACGACGACATCTAAGTAACTTACTTCCCAAGTGCCATAAGGCAAATTTGTCACTTTAACAGCATGAAGATAATTTTTCTCGTCACTGCCCCTGACGATACTTGCAGATTTCTTTTCGAGCAAACTCAGCTTTGCACATCCAAAGTTGTCCAATTTCTCATTACTATTCTTTTCTATAGTCGATCTTCCCTTTGGAACTTTCAATGGAAAAGAATTTGCCACATGCCTACATATGGTGCAGTCTTCGGAAACCTTCAACCGTGCAGCAGCTGGAGAATCTGGAAATCAAAAAGTGACGCATACAATTAACGTGAATTTCATTCGACACCAAAGCATTGAAGGATAAAATAATTAAGAGGACATGAAATAAATTTACCTGTAGGACTCTGTTTTCTCTTATCTATTAGTGTCTCTGTCGATGTGAAGGGTCTCTCTTTTAACGGTGAAGAATCTCCCGATTGAACTGTACACGTCTCTACGTCTTTCTGCTCTACCACTTGAATCTGCAAAGATACAAACAAACAGGCCAAGAGTGTTATAAGTACGACAAAAATTCCTGTTTCTCAAGTTGTAAGGTTCTTCTACAAACTTTGGCCGAGCTATCGACTTTTTCAGCAGAGTTCTCAATTGTGGTTGTACTACCGATAACCTGCTCGTATTCATATGGTAAGACCACTTTGCGTGTTGTATGGGGCTCGTATTGTTCGAGTGTTTTGGCTAATTTTATTTGAACGGTAAACCGATGAATCTGTAATCTCCATGTATACAAAAAATCTTCTGTATGATGTAAATTTTTCCATTGTACGATACAATATTATCTGGATCTTTCGATGATATTTTGAATCCACGATACTTCAGTGTTTGACATTCAAAGTAATACTCCTGCTCACCTTGATGACGGGGATATGTTATTCCACTTGGTTCATACTGTAGAACTTCAGTGTTTTTTGATTTTTGTATTTTATCGAGCTCGTGTATTCTATTTGATATTTGTTGGAGCGGTTGATTCTTAGAACGCACACGCATTTTTAGTGTTTTGAGGTAGTTTTCAAACGAAAAACAGCTGAAGTTGTGTAATGGACCATACCTTTTTACATCATCAACAATGTGAGGAAGTGAGTGGACATTGTACACAATGAATTCTTCTTCGTAAATTTCAGCAGCCTCTTTTACAAATTTGAATAAAATCTCCCGAGCGAACTCTAGATATTTATCAATGTAGGTCTTTTTGACAGTATAGTTATCGCCATATGGAATAGTAAAAAATGTGCGTACTTCTTTGCATCAAGAACGTCCTTCATAATGACAGGCCCCGTGTAATGCAGAAATAACCTAAACTCAGTAGCCTTCCACCTTTTAATTTCGATAAGGCTTCGGCCTTTGCGAGCAAAGTTCGAGGATACAAAGGGTTGTATTGCTCGTATCACCTCATCGACTATTTTCAATTGACATTTTGACAGTTTAGATCGACGTTTACCGCCCACCCAGTATTTGAGCAGAAGTCTCTTCAGGATTCCAAGATAAATTAGGTGCATGGGATCCAAAATAAACTGGCTCACCAGACCCAAATTGTGAAAACGTAACAATGGAGGCTTCCCAGTTATGTGTTCCTTCTGCTTGTCTCTGCATTGTTCCTTTGCAGTGCGTTTTTTTTTTTTCGTTTCTGTACCTCGTTCTCTGCGAACACGGAAGTGAGCATCTTGCCTTTCAGCGCTATCGAATATGAGATGGTAGAACAGTCTTCCATTCTTGTGTCTAGCAAGTGCAGTGCACTTCTCACAACCAGCTATGGCAGAATGACCTTTGATACACTTTAACCATGAGCGAGCCGGAGCGTCACAACACCGTATTTCGATACTATGAGATCGGTTGTTGTGTATAATGCCATTTGCCAACAGAGATTGCATTTCAGTTATAGAAGCATCAAGGTATTCATCAATCGGATTTGGTTTACCCTTTCCACAAAATACCGCAATCGCAAAGGGCTCTGGAACACCGATAAAGCAAATTCTTCCTAAAATGGGCCAGAACTCAGTTGAGCTGCTTTTGAAGAGTGGCAACCCATCGATGTTAAAATCTAGCTGTATTATTTGACCGTCTGCTAAAGCGTAGCCTTCTAATTTGATTCGAAGACAAGCTTCTACGCCAAAGAAACACATCTCTCCATTTTCAAGTTTTATTGTTTCCGTATTTCTGGGAGTTGCTTGTAAGGTTCTGGCGTCTTTTGGTACAAAAGGAAAAGCTGGTTCAAGCAGATGTAAAAGATCGGTTGTCAAAGCTTCTGTTGCATTGTGTTTGGATAAGACAGAATTCAAGTCGTTCTTAAAAGTGGTTGGATTGACAGCGAAGGTGTACACGACTTTATCATTAACGTTACGGTATGAATCGCTATTATAGCTGGTGCTGCTGCCGGAACTGCATAACTCAATACTGCTATCATCGGCATTCATTTCGCATTGATTCAAATCTTCAGGCTTTCCTTCATTGAGGTTGCTATCGTTGAATACGTCATTATCCGAACCATTGCCTCCTACGAATGCCAGAGATCCGATAATGTTGGCGACTGTATCATCGATATCCTCGTTACTAGAGGATAGATCTTGTTGGCCATGGCATTCTGCCGGGGTTCTTTCATTCTGCGTGTCCATGAAAATTCTGGGATTTTCAATACGATACATACTATTCAAGTTTTCTGCTACGGAATTAACTTTGGAAATTCTGCCATTGGTGACGTGCTCATTATCACCAGTATTCGAAAAACGACTGGATATGAGGTTGTTCACAATATTATTTCTTCTTCGACGGGCGTGTCGTTTGGAAACTAAAATTCGACTGATCTTCGGAATCCCAAAATTAATGTAACAATTGTCCTAGTTGGCGAGAAAGCATTAATGAAATAGCTGCTGAATACCTCCACGTTTACTGCGTATTCCAATCGATAGAATCGTTCGATACATATGGTGGAGAATCCACGATTCGAAGTGTCTGAAAGTGTAGAAAAAAAAGGAAGACGATGAAACGATAACGAAGAACCAACCAAAATTTCATTTTCATAGCACGAGAGAAAGTGTTATAGGATGAATAAATAGTTGGACAGTTTTCACATTCTAATTCTCAATTTTTCTCAATGTATATACTAGAGTGGCCGTTAAAAAAAAGTTTGCACTCTAAGTTAAATAATCTTAAGTTAACCCTGAAAAAAGAAGGTCCTTAAAGTTTCAATGATGTATCTCACCGTTGAGGCGGTATGGTAAAAGTCACTTTCAACCTAACCTAATTGACATAGGAAATATTCCGGAAATGAATTTCCGGAATTGAATAAAATTCAATATTCAATATTTTTTTTCTGGGAAAGGATTAGTCTCCACTCCGAATTTTTTTTTTGTCCAAAACCTTTCCATGAATAGCCTTCTCCGACGTTTTTTCAGGAAAAAAAACTGTCCAAATTTGGAAAAAGTACATTTCCAAATGTTTTTTTGGGGGAAAGGGGGTATGTCATTGAAGTTTGCATCGTTGGAACGCAACGAAATTCGACAAAAATAAAAAAAAATATACGATGATTAAAAATGATTCTACTCGGTTCAAAATGTGTGAAAAACCATAAATAACTCAAAGAAATTGATTTTTCCCCCTACCACGGCACCCTTGGATAGGGGTGAAGTCTATGGATTTTTATATCATTCAAATAATGTACATCCACTAAAATTTTATGATTGGAATATATTCTTCCCGACCGTACGAATGCTAGGAAGAATCACGGACCCTCTACGTACTCCGGAACACACCCCCAATTGGGGTTGAAAAGTATTATTATTCTTTATAATCCTAAGCTCGGACATTCACTAAAATTTTATGTTTGGAATATATTCTTTCGAATCAGAGAAATCCTTGAAAAAATTGGGGACCCTCTACGAACTCCGGAACACACCCCCAACGGGGGTTGAAAAATATCATTATTTTTTATAATCCTAAGCTCGGACATTCACTGGAATTTTTTGATTGTAATATATTCTTCTACACCATAGAAATCCTAGAAAGAATTGAGGACCCTCTACCAACTCCGGAACACACCCCTAATAGGGGTTGAAAAGTATTATTATTTTTTATAATCCTAAGCTCGGACATTCACTATAATTTTTTGTTTAAAATATATTCTCCCAGACGATGGAAATGCTAAAAAAAAATTAGGGACCTTCTACCGACTCCGGAACACACGCCCAACGGGGGTTGAAAAGTATTATTATTTTTTCTAATCCTAAGCTCGGACATTCACTGAAATTTTTGGATTGGAATATATTCTTCCAGACCATAGAAATCCTAGAAAAAATTAGGAACCCTCTACCAACTCCGGAACACACCCCCAACAGGGGTTGAAAAATATTATTATTTTTTATAATTCTAACCTCGGACATTCACTAAAATTTTACGACTGCGGTTCATTCTTTCTGACCGTAAAAATGCCAGAAAAAATCACGGACCTTCTACGAACTCCGGAACACACCCCTAACGGGGGTTGAAAAATATCATTATTTTTTATAATCCTAAGCTCGGACATTCACTAAAATTTTTTGATTGGAATATATTCTTCCAGACCATAGAAATCCTAGAAAAAATTAGGAACCCTCTACCAACTCCGGAACACACCCCCAACAGGGGTTGGAAAATATTATTATTTTTTATAATTCTAACCTCGGACATTCACTAAAATTTTACGACCGCGGTTCATTCTTTCTGACCGTAGAAATGCCAGAAAAAATCACGGACCCTCTACGAACTCCGGAACACACCACCAACGGGGGTTGAAAAATATTACTATTTTTTATAATTCTAAGCTTGGACAGTCACTGAAATTTTATGATTTAAATATATTCTTCTAGACCATAGAAATGCTCGAAAAAATTACGGACGCTTTACGAATTCCGGAACACACCCCCAACGGGGGTTGAAAAATATTATTATTTTTAGAATCCTAAGTTCAGACATTCACTACAATTTTATGATTGGAATATATTCTTCTAGACCATAGAAATGCTATACAAAATCACGGACTCTCCACGAATTCCGGAACACACCCCCAACGGGGGTTGAAAAATATTATTATTCTTTATAATCCTAAGTTGGGAGATTCACTGAAATTTCATGATTGGAATATCTTTTTCTAGACCACAGCAATGCTAGAAAAAATTAGGAACCTTTTACCGACTCCGGAACACACCCCCAACGGGGGTTGAAAAGTATTATCATTTTTTATAATCCTAAGCTCGGACATTCACTAAGATTTTTCGATTGGAATATGTTCTTCTCGACCATAGACATGCTAGGAAAAATTACGGACTTTTTACCAACTCCGGAACACACCCCCAACGGGGGTTGAAAAGTATTATTATTTTTCATAATCCTAACCTCGGACATCACTAAAATTTTATGACCGCGGTTTATTCTTTCCGAGCGTAGAAATGCTTGAAAAAATTACGGACCCTCTACCAACTCCGGAACACACCCCCAACGGGGGTTGAAAAGTTTTATCATTCTTTATCATTCCAAGCTCGGACATTCGCTAAAATTTTATGAATGAAATATATTCTTCTTGACCATAGAAATGCTAGAAAAAAATTACGGATTTTCTACCAACTCCGGAACACACCCCCAACGGGGGTTGAAAAGTTATATTATGTTTTATAAACCTAAGCTCGGACATTCACGAAAATTTTTTGATTGGAATATGTTTTTGACCATAGAAATGCTAGGAAAAATTACGGACTTTCTACTTTCTCCGAAATAGACCCCCAACGGGGATTGGAAAGTATTATTATTTTCCATAATCCTGACCTAAGATATTCACTAAAATTTCATGACCGCGGGATATTCTTTCCGAACGTAGAAATGCTAGAAAAAATCACGAACACCCTCTGATTTCCGGAACACACCCTCAATTGGGGGTCAAATCTCTGAATTTTTAATGGTATTCGAACGGTGGGTTTTTAGTGAAATTTCCTGATTGAAATATACATGTTTCAATCGTAGGAATGCTAGAAAAAATCACGCACACTCCTCTACCTCCAGAAAACACCCTTCAACAGGAAGTATCCTAATTTCATATTGTTCAAATTATGCGCAGGTACCCATTGCGTGTAATTTTCAAAACATTCGGAAATTATAGTCATATTGTGTCCAGCAGCACGAGCACGAGCATAAATCCACATCTCGAACTGCTCTCGTGAGTTCATACGGCGCACAGCAGCCTTTGGATGATGGGGCATAGCAAGAGCAGCCTACAGAATAAAGCGTATATCAGACTTCAGATTACGGCAGACAGCAGCCCTCAGAATAAGGCGCACAGCAGCCTTCAGAATAAGGCGCACAGCAGCCCTCAGAATAAGGCGCACAGCAGCCCTCAGAATAAGGCGCACAGCAGCCCTCAGAATAAGGCGCACAGCAGCCCTCAGAATAAGGCGCACAGCAGCCCTTAGAATAAGGCGTACAGCAGCCCTCAGAATAAGGCGCGTAGCAGCCCTTAGAATAAGGCGCACAGCAGCCCTTAGAACAAGGCGCACAGCAGCCCTTAGATTATGACGTACAGCAGCTTTCAGATTCCGGTGCACAGGAGCCTGTGTATATACTTCAAGTTGTATATGGCCATGTGTTATATTCATGTGTTATATTCATGTGATACTCGCAATATGTTTTCTGCATAATTTGCATACGAATTTTTCCGGCATCGTCGCACGTAACAATTTTCGTTTTTTAGATCTTTTTTTGATTTCTGCTTCTTCGTCATCAGTGTTTGTGTTCGATTTGAATATACATTGTTGGTGGCATTTGCGGTCACACACTTCACACTTCACTGAACTTGAGTCAGCTGTGTTGAAGCAATTCGAGCACGTGTCTTCCATGATCTCTGATTTCAAGAGTAATTCGTGAGCAACTTCGGATCGATATTGATAAGGGTCGAAATCCATTTCAAATGACCTCTTTTCTCCCAAACACTTCATGTAATACATCACGTATGCTCCACAACTATGGCCGTCATTTTGTTTTTGATGTGGCCGTTGAATCTCCTCGCAGTTCACTTGCCAATCGATGTTCCGCAATGTATGAAAAGACGATTCGGTTCTACAAGAGCTTATGAAATTTGTGAATGCCTTTGTAGCTCTATACGAATCACTCGTACTCTCATATGGATCAATCAACGTCAATTTTTTGTTTTCAATATTTGCGATTAGTAATCGCCAGTGACCTTCGAACAGATACGGCATTATTAAGTTAGTTTTTATAGTGGCTGTCACTCTGCAGATCCTTCTCTGCGTTGAAATTCTTTGGTCACTGCAATTACCTACAATAGATATCGTGTCGTCTGTTGATACGTAAGTAAAATCGTTCCATTCGTAAATGCTTGAAGCTACAAAGCAATCTATGACAACTCCATCTATCCAGATATAATCACGCAGTGTTGAGTACTCTTTTGTAGTTAACCGAAATTCATTTATTGATAAAACATCATTTGAACGGTATACTCCAACTGTGACTGTCGACGATTTTGATGCCATGTAATAACCCGCATCTTTTACTACGCCGTTATAAAATTTGGTTAGCCTTTTCTCAGGTAATTTTTGTTCTACTGATATTTTCTGTGATTCGGTCTTGTCAAGCATTTCGTCGTCACTAGGGTAGTTGTGTATATCATGATGGTTCGATTCAATATTTTGATCTGCAAGAGCACGTGCACTGTGCACGTTGTTATCGGTATCAAACGCTGTAATATTTTTCATGGCATTACCCTGGAACAATATCTCTGATGTTTCATCAACTATTTTTTCTTTGTATTTATTGAGGTAACTTTCTTCTGGTCGTATTTCATCAATTGTACTCCTTTTTTCAAAAATCTCTTCGCATCTATCTTGTAGTTTTGATGTCCCCAAATGTCCTATTTTCCGTTTATTATATTTGCTCCGCATCCAGCTTTCTTGAACAAGGGGATTTGAGGCGGTTTCAGGGTACTTTGGTTTCGGATGGGATTTTTGTTTGCCGTTCACGCGCACATCCAATATTATTTTCGCCATTGTATCCATTCGCGCCGTTCGTAATTGCCTCACTCTGTCAGCGATTGAAGAACTTGTAGTTCGCTCGAAAACGATTTCTTTCAATACTTTATGAGCACTTTCTACATAAGCATTACTGATGCGTGATATCGTAGGGTCAACTAAATCTAAATCCAGAGATACCCACAATACAGCGTAAGCCATATATTTGTCGACTACGTACTCCACGAATCGTGGCGCATAGTACTTATTTGTAATATGGCTTTCCTCTCCCTCAAGTCCGTTTATCAGAAATGAAATTATTGCGTTATATCGCTTGTAAAATGGAGAACTTCTGTAAATCGTAGCATCATCAGTGGGGTAATACTCAGAGTTACCTACTTCATCTGGATCTTTCCCTGCATCTTCATCTGCATCCTCGATATCCTTCAAAATTTCAAAGATAACCTCTGGCTTCTTTTTCAACATGCTGTTCAAAGCAATAATACTATCGTTCGCCGTACTTTCGCTTTTGGTGAGATTGTTACAAAGTGCTTGAATATTTCGTCCAATTTCCTAATATTCCGGCATATAGCCATTAGCCCTATACATTCTAATAAAAATGATTTAATATTCATATGCTCTTGAAATTCTCTACGTATAGTTTCAGACACTCGCTTCATGAAATGCCCGTAACATGTTTTCAGTATCGTTATATTCTTTGGCGCTAGTATGTTATTGACACAAAATTCGTACATGAGATGCAAATAACTTCTAATAGTTGGAAGATTCCACTCCTGTAAAATTGCGTGTATAAACGCCCACGAACAGTCTATCGTTATGACGTTTGCAATCGGCCACTTTCGCCCACATTTGATAACAAAATACTTGTAATGTTTCAAGAATACACTAATGGATGCAACGCCGTGTTCGGTGGTTATCATCTGAGCGAGTGTGAGTAATTCTTTATCATGTTTCATTATGATACAATAATAAAATATTTTCTTACATTTCAAGTCTTGCGGTTTTCGGGCGACTGATCCGGTTGCATCTATGTGTAGCACCGTTGGTTTTCCGTGATGTATTACATCAAGATCTTCTTCAGTGTACATTATGGCCGTTAATGGTAGACTCACATGCCTCAAGAAAGGATCTTTTTTTTTATTCTCTTGAACCCACAATTCCATTAGATCGGATAAATCAGATTACTTTAATTGTAATCGTTCTTGGCATTTCTCTTCCGACTTTGCTTTATACACCACGTGCAATGTACGGAGATCCTGCATATGCCCATCATCTTTTATTCCTGTGTCAATTGTCTTTTGAATTTCTGTAAGGTAAGCCACTACGCTGCGGTGCCTCAAATTTTTCTGCCATTCCCTCCGCTCTTGGCCTTTCAGAACGCGAAAAGTCTCAGCCATCAGGTTTTTTTCATGAACGATCGTGATTTTTTACGATGAGACGAGCAAGGGGTTCTTCTAGTTTATCGATGCGAAACTGGAATCTCTGTTCGTGATTTGGTTTTCTGCATTTAGCATACGCTACACAATCTAATAAATTATACCTTACCGAGCCGTAGAAACCTAATGTGCAAGTACACTTCAAAGTGTACAACATTACATCCTCGATAACCTTTCGTACTCTATCTTCGTCGTTATATCCGAGCGCAGTTTTGAAATGCGTCGATGGAATTTCAACTGTACCAATATCTTCTGTGAATATTTTAACTCTTTTACGCTTGATTTTTTTCTCTTTAGGTAATATACTTTGTATTTCACTAGAGTCGGTCTCCGGTTCGTCATTCTTATCAGTACATGCGCTTTCCAGACTGGAGAATTTTGTTGCTTCTTGAAACAGAGAGCTGTCGCTCTCTGTTGTATATTCGTAAGTTTTTTCTTCCTCCATTTCTGTATTACTGCTTCGCAATTTTTGATTGCCGAACGTCCTGTAACAGGGAATTGTTTTACGATATTCACTTACCTGAAAGTTGCCAAGTATTTCACTACTTTGGCATTTTGACATAATTTCCAAGCCTTCCCAGCTCGGAGGTCTGGTCAAAACGCCTTCAGAATTTTCGACTTCGGTAAGGGCGATCTCATTTTGCGTGGCTCCGTTCGTTTTCGGAGATGCCTCTTCAATTGCGGTTGTTTCTTTTTTTCCCTCGATTTTTCGCTCTCCAATCGTCGATTTTTCATTGCTGGACGTCCTGTAACACGGACTTGTTCCAACAAATTCACTTTCCTGAAAGTTGACAAGGATTTCACTATCTTGACATTTTGACACAATGTCCGAGCTTTCACACCTCGGAGGTCTTGTCAAAACGCCTTCAGAATTTCCAATTTCGGCAACGGCGATCTCGTTTTGCGTGGCACCGTTCTTTATTAGAGATAACTTTTTGATAGCGGTTTTTTCTTCAAGTACCTCCCAGTGACCAGCGCGTTGGTCCCCGGAAAACAGCAGATTCAAAGTCCTTTCTTCGACCTGATTATTATTACTTTCGCCTATTACACGAATTATTGTATCTGCTTGTACTTTGCGAAAAATGGCTACAGGAAACTCATACAATTTTATGAATATACTGATTTCAAAGTCAGTACCATATGTGTTGTTTGAGCCCATTTTCTTATCGTAATCAACTTGGTCTTCATACTCGGTTTCCTCGCATGTACTACGGAGCATGTCGACTTCATCATACCAATTGTCAACTACGTAATCAACGATTTCCCTCCCTATGTCGGCATAGAACTTCTGGTCTCCATAAATGTGATGCGAGAGGCAACGGAATAAGCAATTGCCGTCACCGCCGATTTTAACTACATGATACTTACTCGTGAAATCTGAAATTTTATTAGATCCATACTGTTGTACGATCTGAGCAGGCATTTGCTTACCACTTGCACAAGGTTGATCCACGTCCACCATTCTCTGTGCTTCCTCCGCTTTTCCATTTCCTTCCAGATTTTTAGTGAGTAAGCCTTTCACTTGTTCTCTCAACTCGTCGTTCGATTTCCATAAGTAAGCCCAATGTAACCTTGTTTTCGTGTCACATTTCACTTTCAAGGCTGAGGCCACCTGTTAGGGAAAATGTTATTCACATTATCGAATAAGATAAATGAAAATTTAAAGAAAATTTTCATCCCAATTTCTGAAGTCAACGGCTATTCTTGGTAACTCAGGATTTTCGTAAGTTTGTCCAGATTTTACAAAGTAGTCCGAAGTTCGGGATTGAAAAAATTCATAATTCATAAAGAAGTGGTCCAAAATGTACTAAAAAATCAGCTCTGACAACAGTATAACACACACACAAAAAGCAGATCAATGGTGAAGTCCAGAGGCTAGGTGAATTGAATGGAAAATTTCACCTTTCCCTAACCGTTATCAATTTTTATGAAATTCTTACCATAAATTATTCGCTAAAATACGAAACTTGTCAGAGACTATGCCGGAAGTGGCACTAGCTCTAAATGGAATTCCAGAATTCAATGAATACTGTGACAATCACTGATAACTTTTTTAGCGATATCCATATTATACTCTGCTTCATCAACGATGCGTATATACAGGGTGATTTTTTTTAATCGCCCCAGGCGTATATCTCGAAAACTAGAGGGGATAGAAGAAAAAGTTTCATACAAAACTTGAAGGGTTTCGAGGGGGAAAGAACATGGTGCGGTCACATTTTTTGTAGGTGGAGGCGCTGAGCTGCCGTGAAGGTCACCTTGGTTTTTTTAAATGGAATGGTATTTTTTTTTCCAAGAATCTGAAAGAGCATCAAATTCCGCGTCAAAAACACCCCAATACATATGGTCCAAAGTTGGTGGTTTATGAGATAAGACCCGGGCAATTTCGGTCCAAGGAGGACGTCCAAATTACGTAAATACTATTCTTACGTCTTCTCGAAAGTGTCTGAGATACTTTTCGACTTCGAGTTGTCAAGATAAGGTGTTAGGGTCGAATAAGTTGATTTCGAGTGAGGTAAAATCAATCAATTTGATGAATAACGTCATTAGCGTAATTGTCATTACCGGGTTCAATCATTCTGTACCCGCTTTTAATTCTTATTTACCACGTACATTTTACTCTGTGATACATTTTTCCCCAGCTACATCTCATAGTAGCTCCTGTCTGTTTATCATTTACTTTTTACTCGGTATGTTTTGATCCGCTAATCATACCCAACACGAGTCCGCCGAAGAATGTATCACAGAGTTAAATGTACGTGGTAAATAAGATTCAAAAGCGGGTACAGAATGATTGAACCCGGTAATGACAATTACGCTAATAACGTTATTAATCAAATTGATTGATTTTACCTTACCCGAAATCAACTTATTCGACTCTAATACCTTATCTTGACAATTCGAAGTCGAAAAGTATCTAAGACACTTTCGAGAAGACGTAAGAATAGTATTTACGTCATTTGGACGTCCTCCTTGGACCGAACTTGCCCGGGTCCCATCTCATAAACCACCAACTTTGGACCATATGTGTTGGGGTGTTTTTGACGCGGAATTTGATGCTCTTTCAGATTCTTGGAAAAAAAAAAATACCATTCCATTCAAAAAAACCAAGGTGACCTTCACCGCAGCTAAGCGCCTCCACCTACAAAAAATATGACCGCACCATGTTTTTTCCCCCTCGAAACCCTTCAAGTTTTGTCGGAAAGTTTTTTTTCTATCCCCTCTAATTTTCGAGATATTCGCCTGGGGCGATTAAAAAAAATCACCCTGTATACCTATAATTATACTATATTATGGAAAAATGAATAATTATCGCAGTATTCATCTAGCATCTGAACCAGAGCTGGTACCAATTCCGGCATAGTCTCAAAAATTATTTTTGCGAACAATTGATGGTAAAAATTTTACAAAAATTCATAACGGCTAATGCAGTGAAATTCTCGAACTTGGAGTGTTTTACCGAAAAACCAGTATCGACGATGATTGGAATATTGTAGAAATAAGTCAGTGTGTTAAGCGGTTGTAAATACAGGGTGATCCAGATTGAAGGCCCCACCGGGCAATGTCGCATTCTCCTTAATTTTAGACCAAAAGTGAGAGTGACGTTTTTTTTTCAAACTACCGGTTTCCGAGTAGTAGCTGTTTTACGTATGACCAATCACAATGTATCTTCAGAATCGTCTCGCAACCTCGCGCGAAAAGTCGAACCGAGCGTGGCACGTAACCACTGAACAGACCGCGCGGCAGCCCGCTGCCTCACAAACGACAACTTGCAGTGGGGCCAAGGGCCGATTGATGGAATATTGAATGTTATCCACGAGATGAAATGATGTCTTGATTTTTTCAGAATTCTCCAACGGCATTTTTTCATTTGAATGAATGGCACATTTTTCTGTCCAAGTGCATGCGTGATACACCGGGAGATGATGACAGATTTTCTCGCGTCATTTTTTAAAAGTATGGCGATTTTTTAAAAGTCGTACATACATACTGTAAGAAATCGTTGCGGGACTTTGAAAAAGTCTACGTATTTACGGCAGTATGGTGCCGCCTATTTAGACCCGTCGAAACGGCATCGCGATTTTCGTGAATGACAACTGAAAAATGAAAAATAAAAAATAAAAAAAAAATAGCCTCTGAGGAGTCGTTCGGAAAAAAAATCACGTGTTCAGATGAGTATGGCCGGTTCTATAAGCCCCGTCGAACGAGTATGCCATATCGCTTCCGCCGGACTTGTTTTTTATAAACTACCGAAAAATGCAAGAATCTTTGTGCAAAAAGTTGTTCGAAATCCATAATTCATCCGACGAGTTCAATTAATCGTCCTGCAATTACGCCCTGATGACCAGCGCTATGAACATCATTTTCCTTTCATCAATTACGTAATTCGACCCCTGAAGGGTCGCCATACTTGTAAAAAATAACGCGAGAAAATCTGTCGTCTCCCGGTCTATGAAGAAACATTCAAACTGACGCAAGCGCAATATTATTTATTCACTGATTCGTTTGAAGTATCATATCTCCTGAAGGTGCATTCTGATTGGTCAGACTTTAAACGGCTACTACTGGGAAACCGGGGGTTTAAAAAAAACGTCACTTTCAATTTTAGTCTTCTCTTCACAAGGAAGTGACGACGTTGCCCGGCAGTGCTTCAATCTGTATCACCCATTTCCTTCAGAAATTCGAACTAAGGATTTACGTGGAAGAAATAGTATACATTCAGCCACAAGGGACGATGTTCGATTTTTGTCCGTGTAGCTTATCCTTTTTTTCTTCATAACCGGTCGAAAGTACGCGATTAATTGTAGAAATTAAATCGTTATTATTCATTCCAAAAGTTGAGGTTATGAGTTCGAGTTCGTTGTCAATGCCCGCGGCATTTGCCGACGGCGGGCATTGACAGCCAATGATTATTAATTGAATAAATTCGTTTGTCGTTAACATTAACTGACAATGAGACAACGTGAATATTTTATGACTGTTTTTGATTATATTTACAGTAACTCAGACAACTTGAGTATGTTATGACCAAGGGGGAAATAACCCAAGATCTTACTGACAAATAATTTTTTTTGCGAAATAATTCAAATTATCACATTTATTCCAAATTAGTTTCTGAATTTGAAATTATTATTTTTTATTTGAAATTTTGTTTCCTGATTTCAATGTTAATTTTTTATTCTACATCATTTCATTTATTGCAACGTTATTTTTTCAAATTCAAATTAATTTTTCTATTTCCAAATTATTTGTTTATTTCGAATTAATTTTTGCGAGGTTATTTCATGGTAAATTCTCAATATTGAGGTTATTTCTTCAGTTATTTCTCATTATTTCACGAGCTATTGACACGTTATTTCAACGAGTTATTTCCCCCTCAGTTATTACTATCAACTAAGACAGCTTCAATACCTATGTCTCGGTTAATTTTAACGATAAACGAAATTATTCAATTAATTCAAATCATTGACCGTCGATGCCCGCGGACTTTGCAGCACGAGCGCGAGCGAGGAGGACATGTTTATATTCACAGTCCGTCACTCACTATAAGTCTCCTCCTGCATTGCTTGATTTTTCTCCCGTGACACAGATGGCGCGCGCTACGTTTCAGCAGGGAGTGAAAGACCCACTTCCCTCTTCCAAATCGGGGACGGAAATGCGTACTTTCGACCGAGGTATGAAGAAAAAACATGAGAGCGGGGTATGCGTCTCTTTTACTTACATTCATCGCTAGCGATTTTTTCCCAGTTTCGCAGAAATTGATCTCCTCGAACGACGAAACATTTGCTGCAATTGCCGCAGCTAGTGCCTGAATCCTTTTTGATTTCATTTTCACGATTCTATGTACCGTCGAATCACTTATACACGCGCGAATGGTTCGTATGAGATAAAAGAATTATATTTTCTCAACACGAACGTTGTCTATTCAACACTTTTAACGCTAGATAATCAACACAAATGTTGTCTTATTAACTTTTTACACTAAGTTATTAACAAAAATGTTGTCTCTTCAACTTTTTACGCTAAGTTATAAAACGAATTTTATCTTTTCAACTCTTAAGCCTAGAAACTTTGAAAGAAGGTTTTTTTTTCTTCAACTTCTTACACTGAATTGCTGCACTTATAGCCTGACACTAGTTTGTAAGCACGACACTGTTAGATGAAAGCGAGTTTCATCATCAGCATTTGAACTGTCAACGAATACAAACAGCGACTGAGAAAATTAAAGCAGCAACCGAATATTGCGACGATACAATGTTCTTCCGCAAAATCACGCACTCGACTGCCGATCGGTCGTTTGTTTTCGTTCTGCCTCTCTTTCACCGTAGACGTTCTAGCCGTCCGAGAGTGTCTCGGCATAGACGAGCGGTTAAGCGCAAGGTATCAGTGCAGACGCTACGAGAACCGTGCAAGATAGCGTAAAATAGTATAGGATCATTATTGTAGAGCAGAAAATTTAGAATAAAAAAGTCCGCGAGAGCATGTATCTAAAACTAATGGTTGAAACGTGAGAGGGACCAGAAGTTCAATACCGAAAATAACACGGTTCGGTAAATTCGGCGAATGCCACGAACCGCCCAACATGGTAATAATGATAATTCCACTTGAAGCTAAAAATCTGTCAAGATTCATGGATGTTCTGGGCCACGTATGCAATATTTGTACTGCAAAGACAAAAATGTTTCAAAATCGTAATCCTGAAAAAAGCAAGTTTGAAAATGAAAAAAATAAAATAAAATTGAAAAAATCGAAACTCTCCCATGGACTTTACATGTGTATTTTGTTTTTTTCATAAACCGTTAGTCTTGTTAGTCGGTGATTGTCGGACTGGTGAAATCATTTATTGGATTGCATTTTTTTCATCAAAAATAAATGGCATGAGGCCAGAAGAATACTTTTGTGAATTGAAAAACGATCTTTTAATTTTGAATTTGGTTGGAAAAATATAAGATCTCAACCATCCACGATCGGACAGGTGACAAAAAATCAAGATTCGGACGTAGAATATCGGTGATTTTTTTCAGAATTTTCGAAGGATGTAATCTTCTCGAAGTTGCCATTATTTATTGAAAAAAACGATTTTCCAAAAAAATTTGAAAAAAAATCAAGAAACGATATTCGATATACATAGTACTACAACATATTCAAAAATGAAGCAGAAAGAAAAATTTCGAGGTCAAACGTGGGCGAAAGAGGATGGAAAGCCCCATATATATTAGGGCAGATCGGAAAAAAAAAAATTTTCTCGGCTACCCTCAAAAATCAAAGATATCGCTGAAATAAAAGTTTCCGTGGAAGGATTCGATTTTCAAAATTTTTTCAGAGCGCGCGCGGGACGATCAAAAGTGCCATTTTCAGCGTCAAATTTACGTTATCGCTGATTAACGGAAACAGATTCATCCGAAAATTTCGATTTTTTCATATAAGGTGCCCCAGGTATCTACTCTTTGAAACCTATATTCACGAACCACTACCAATCGTTTTATATCTTCGGAAAAAAAATTTGAAAATCAATATTTTCACTACTTTTCAAGTAATTATCGTCGAATTTTGATTTTTCTCCTTCTGAAACGTTTTTGTATTTCCTAAATCGTTTTTTTCTTGTGAAACTTTCCATCAGCATCGCTTACAATGCAAGAATAGGTAGCTGATTCATGAATCAATAAAAAATTAAAATTTTCGGAATAAAAATTTATTTTTCAGCAATTCTCGCATTGTAAGCGATACTGATAGAAATTTTTACAAGAAAAAAACGATGGAAGATATACAAAAACGTTTTAGAAGGAAAAGAATCAAAATTCAACGATAATTACTCGAAAAATAGTGAAAATATTGATTTTCAAAAAAAATTTCCGAAGATATGAAACAATTGGTAGTGGTCCGTGAATATGGGTTTGAAAGAGTAGATACCCGGGCACCTTATATAAAAAAAATCAGAATTTTCGGATGATTGTTTCCGTTAATCAGCGATAACGTAGATTTGACGCTAAAAATGGCACTTTTGAACGTCCCGCGCGCGCCCTAAAAAAATTTTTTAAATCGAATTCTTGCACGGAGACCTTTATTTCAGCGATATCTTTGATTTTTGAGGGTAGCCGAGAATATATATTTTTTTCGATCCGCCCTAATGTATATATATATATATATTATATCTATTTCAGGATACCAATTTATTTTCCTTCATGTCAGTCCAGAGTCTATAGTAAAGAAAAAACTGAAAGAAACGGAAGAAAAGGTAACAGAAAATGTGTTATACTCCCACCGCCTTACATGATAACGTCATCAAAAAAAATTAAAGAATAGTTTATTATTACAATACTTAGGTATAAAATGTGTATAAAATTCCTTTTTTCTATATTGGGAATTGACTGCAGTCAAACGATGATTTTAATATCAAAACGGGCGTTGAATTCAGTTGTTTTATTTTATTTTATTTTTTCAAAGTAATTGAAATATTCCATCTGAATAATTCGACCGCAAGTTCAGATTTTTTTTTTAATTTGCTATTCCAAAATTTCACCTAATTATTAAGTTTTGAAAAATTTCTCATAATTAATAAATTTTGAAAAATTTCTCATAGACCTTGCACGAATTAAAAAAAAAAAAAAATGGTACAACCTGCGTTCAAATTATTTATATGAAATATTTGGATGACTTTGAGAAAAATATTCAAAAAATATAACAAATTATCATTTAAAGTCAGTCAACCATTGAAAAAATAAAAAATTGCGTTTTTTTGTCGACGACTTTCATAAAATACGAGAGAAAAATGTGTGAAAAATAAATTTTTGCATAATTCTGACATCGTTTGTTCTAATTTGAAATGGTCATCGTCATAGACTAGTATAGGTCGGTAACTTTCCTTGGAATATTTTGTGTGACGATGACCATTTTCAATTAGAACAAACGATGTACGAATTATGCAAAAAATTTTTTTTCAAATTTTTTTTTCTCCATGTGTATGTTTTTTTTTTCTTAATTCTATCAAAGGTATATTCATACAAATATATGTATACGTCGATCGTTTATTTATGTTTCAATACGGATTTCCTCCTCTAGGTCGGTCGCCAACATTTCCCCGATTGCCGTTACGACGACGATTGTTCCGTCTACCGCCCCTCCCTCCGTACCCGCGGTAATTGGCCATCTGGTACAAAAATTGTACCATCTGGTACAAAAATTGTACCAGATTTTGCTGCTGGTATCGTCGGAACCTGCCCCTCCCAGCACGCTAATGGCGTCGACGGTCATTGTTTGCTGAAAATAATCGGTCACAGTCATTAATTCAAAAAATATTACACTGGACTTAGGTATCAAGTTTCCAAATCAGTATCAAATATCTCAAGAGTGAAATATTGGTTGGGAACTGGTGAAAAGACGAAATCAATGGCTTGCTCGAAAGGTTTGATAGTTCGAATTGGACATCAACCTAATGTAGGGAAACCTAAAGTCCTCATTATAAGTAGGGCTGTGCGAATATCCGAATTTTCGAATTATTCGTCGCGAATCGAATAGTAAAATTCGATTTGAAATCGAATCGAATAATTGGAATAGGCCGGACATTCGAAAAGTTCGAGAAGTTCGAAATGTTCTAATTATTCGAAAATTCGAACTATTCAAAAACTCGGATATTCGATTCGAGCACTATTCGCACAGCCCTAATCATAAGCGACATCGAAATTGCAGCATAATTCAAACATACCATCAATCGGAAGGTGGACTTGGTCTGCGACCTCGTCTGCAACGCGGTTGGCGCGTGGCCCGGGAGCCGCCGCCGGTGGCCGGTAATGTTGGTTGGCGGGTAGTTGTGGTGGCAGTTCTTCTAGAAATTGAATCATGCCATCTTACAAGGAGAGTGTCGTAATTCCGGGTTCCAGTTTTGGACCAAACTGCTAGGGGTGTTTCCTTGGGCCAAAATATGAGGCTCACTATTCACAGTTCAATCTCATAGGCCCTTTGAGTTTTAACGTTGCCAAAGTTTGAAAAATATTTCAGAATTCCGCGCCTCTCGGGTTGCCTCAGAATTTCACCATAAAACTCAGTTTCGTGACTCATCTTGACTGGGAATAGATTATTCTATGGAGAATGAAGTATTCGCACCCTGAAAATTGCACTTTTATTGAAAAATTGCAAGTTTTATTGTAACAATTTATAGGTTAGGTCGAAAAATTAAAAAATTCAGCGGCCCTTCCCATGTAGGGCTGAAAAATGTCTGGAAAGGAGTATTATTCATGCCTACTTGTTGTTAAATATTCATCCGATGTACTGTCAGTCCATTGAGATACCATTTCAATTTGAGTCCTACGCAGAATGAATACCTGCGACTCGTCGGAAGGCGTAGCTCGAGGCGCAGCTACTGATCCTGGTAGATAATCAATATTTGACCTCATCTAGAATATATTTCCTTGAACTGAAGTTCAAAAGCTGCACATTACCACAAAGCATCAATCTCCATAAATTTATGACAAAGATTTTTCATTAAGGGAAGTCCCTACTGAAATTGTCGTAAAATGCAGTTTATCATTCTCAAATGGCCAATAGAAATCGCATTACAAAACTGTCACATAGTATTTCAGATTACGGTAGGATATGTTTTGAAAAAAAGTTTACATTTTCTGCGATGAAAGTTCCTGCGCAGGGAACCTTTCGCAGAATCTCTCCTTCGCAAGGCTGCGAAAGGCTCCTTGCGCAGGAATTTTCATCACAGGAAATTGAAACTTTTTTTCAAAACATGTCTTACCCTAATCTGAAATAGTATGTGACAGTTTTTCGATTGGATTTTTTGTGGCCATTTCAAAAATGACAAACTGCCTTTCAACACAATTTCAGTAGGCTCTTCCCTTTAAAAAAAATACTGTATTCATGCGAAGTAGGTGCATCGGTAGAGTCGTCAACCAGGTTAGTTTTTAATCGGACGCACATGAAAGAATCGGATTGATTAATTTCTATATTACTATAATACAAACAAATCACATTTTATGTTTACAATTTCGCCGACTAACAGCTTCTGCGAGTGTAAAACTATAACAATAATTTGTTGACACGACTGTTGTTTACACGCAGGCAGAGCCGCAGAGGTTGACAGATCTTTCTTTTTCCGCCGTCGGTTATATGCTCTTGTATAGCGGCAAGTAGTTAGTTGACAGATCTAGATAATGTAAATCGATGCTCACGCGCAGACGACGCGTTCTAGTGAGACGTTGGGAAGCTACGTGCGATTGGTCGGCTTTCAAATATCCACCAATGAGATGCTTCTTTCTGATGGAGTGCAGATTGTTTGCATAATTGCATTGTAGATCTGACAACCTTCGCGGCTCTGCCTGCGTGTAAATAACAGTCGTGTCAACAAATTATTCTTATAGTTTTATACTCGCAGAAGCTGTTAGTCGGCGAAATTGTAAACATAAAATGTGATTTGTTTGTATTATAGTAATATAGAAATTAATCAATCCGATTCTTTCATGTGCGTCCGATTAAAAACTAACCTGGTTGACGACTCTACCGATGCACCTACTTCGCATGAATACAGTATTTTTTTTTAAAGGGAAGAGCCTACTGAAATTGTGTTGAAAAGCAGTTTGTCATTTTTAAAATGGCCACAAAAAATCCAATCGAAAAACTGTCACATACTATTTCAGATTAGGGTAAGACATGTTTTGAAAAAAAGTTTCAATTTCCTGTGATGAAAATTCCTGCGCAAGGAGCCTTTCGCAGCCTTGCGAAGGAGAGATTCTGCGAAAGGTTCCCTGCGCAGGAACTTTCATCGCAGAAAATGTAAACTTTTTTTCAAAACATATCCTACCGTAATCTGAAATACTATGTGACAGTTTTGTAATCCGATTTCTATTGGCCATTTGAGAATGATAAACTGCATTTTACGACAATTTCAGTAGGGACTTCCCTTGATGAAAAATCTTTGTCATAAATTTATGGAGATTGATGCTTTGTGGTAATGTGCAGCTTTTGAACTTCAGTTCAAGGAAATATATTCTAGATGAGGTCAAATATTGATTATCTACCAGGATCAGTAGCTGCGCCTCGAGCTACGCCTTCCGACGAGTCGCAGGTATTCATTCTGCGTAGGACTCAAATTGAAATGGTATCTCAATGGACTGACAGTACATCGGATGAATATTTAACAACAAGTAGGCATGAATAATACTCCTTTCCAGACATTTTTCAGCCCTACATGGGAAGGGCAGCTGAATTTTTTAATTTTTCGACCTAACCTATAAATTTTTACAATAAAACTTGCAATTTTTCAATAAAAGTGCAATTTTCAGGGTGCGAATACTTCATTCTCCATAGAATAATCTATTCCCAGTCAAGATGAGTCACGAAACTGAGTTTTATGGTGAAATTCTGAGGCAACCCGAGAGGCGCGGAATTCTGAAATATTTTTCAAACTTTGGCAACGTTAAAACTCAAAGGGCCTATGAGATTGAACTGTGAATAGTGAGCCTCATATTTTGGCCCAAGGAAACACCCCTAGCAGTTTGGTCCAAAACTGGAACCCGGAATTACGACACTCTCCTTGTTAGTGAGAAATATGTGGTAATTCAATTGAAGAAATGAAGAGATGCATCTAATTTGAGGCTAGTGCTCACTATAGGCCGATCAATGAAGCAAAACATAACCGATTCTATGTGACAAAAATATCAGCTGAAAAGCACCTTAGCCATCACACATAGGACAGTCCATAGTTGAATTTTGTTGTTTCCTGCTCGGAACTATGGGTTACTAATTTGTTATACACATTGTAACGCGGCGGATTTTTAATCCGCCACAGACCATCGCCTCCTCCCAACAACGTGAGCGACCTAATTTATCGCGTGGCGATCCGTTCGCGATCTACCTTTTCCCTTCCCTTTCCTGCCGTCTTTTCCCGTACCGGTGGCGTCTCCCCAAGGCAACTAGTTTTCAAATTCTATAGAATATTTGTCTGCCGTAAGCTTTTTTATTGTATAAAGCAGGTTTCCGCATCACGATTCGTCGAGGGACGCCGTGGGATGATCCGGCGAGCTACTCCAGGGGAAGTATCGAAAACCTGGTGTTAGTAGTCGTGTCTCGGCTGTGTTACGCCTGCCGCCTCGCTTACGTAACGCCTCAACATACGCAACCCGCTCCACCGGCCTGGTCCACGGGTGTCCTGTAATGACAACTGCCAAATAGGCTAATTACCAGCCCCATCCAGCGAGACACGGCGAAACCACCAGGCTAGTAGCGAAACCCCTGGAAACACACGTGACCCGCCGTCTTCCGCCTTCTTGATCACTCTACCTTCAACGCTCCGCTGGATGTATCGTAGTAGTCGCCACGCTTCGCGCTGAGCTTTATCGCATAGTTTTTAGTTTTTGAGTATCGTATCGCATAACTTTGAGTTCGTTTTGAGTAACGCTTTGAGATTTTGGATTTTGCTTTGTAGTTCAGTACCGCATATTGTAGTGCTTCGTTAACACGAGGGAAGCCGAATTTATAAAGGTAGGCTTTCCGCCGTTAAACCACGACCCTCCGTCCATTTTTGATTCAACGGCCACGCTGCCTTCCGCAGTCGCATGGGCCATATTTTATCTTCCTTACCTGTGACGGGTTGTCGACGGTCACTCTTTTTATCTCTGTGCCTTATCTGTTAAATTTGGTAATGAGCAATTTCGCCTATGCCTTGGGTTGAGACCCCCGCTCCCTTTTACCTTGTACCTTTTTGCCTACTTAGTTTGCCCGGTGTGTGTGAGTGTGTGAGTGTGCGCGCCGCGCTTTTGTAATCGCCGCGCCAGAGTGTGTGTGCGTCGGGTAACGGCTACGCTGCGTCGTAGGCCACCCTTGAGCGTGTGTGTGTGCGCGAACTCCTCCCGTCTTTCCCCTGCCGTCAGTGCCGTCTATATAGGTTACGCCGATTTACCTATTTCTACCTACTATCTCGATCTATTTCACGCTTTTTCGCGCTTTTGCCTTCTGCATCTGCTTTTTGTAATATTCTGGTCAACCCCGACCTGTGGGGCTAACTTCTTAACGCTGTGCATAATTGTGAATTTTTCCTGTTCTGGCTTTTCTCTATTTTTGCTACCGATTATTGTCACTCTCTCTTTTCCTGTCTTTCTTTTTTTTGTATCTTTATCTGGCTTTTTCTCTACTATTTTGTGAATAAATTATCTTTTCCTTGTTAATTCCCGTATTTCGCAGGTGTTTTCTTTTTCTCGCCGCCCCCACGTTCCCCTCTACCAAATACTTAGTTAGTCGAGTCTTTTCCTTTGGTCGAGTTTATCTATTTTTGCTTTCTTTTGCTTTTATCTTTCTCTATTTCTAGTTGTTTCCTTGCTTTTGAAGTCTTTTTCGTCCCGCGGCACGCTTCCCGTGCCTGGCGCCTAATTTAATACTTTTTGCTATCGAGTCATTTGTTGTTATTTAACTTTCCGCATTTTTATTGAATTTTATACGTTGGGTTCTTGTTTGTAGTCGAGTTATATTTCGCCGGCTGATCC
This sequence comes from Ametastegia equiseti, assembly GCA_963989295.1. Lineage (NCBI taxonomy): Eukaryota > Metazoa > Arthropoda > Insecta > Hymenoptera > Tenthredinidae > Ametastegia > Ametastegia equiseti. The sequence goes on from OZ022397.1 coordinate 1,308,828, forward strand.
TCGCGGCCGGTGAAAATCTCGTCACAACATATAGGAGCAAAAAATCGTGTGTTTTTCCGTTTATCGCTTGTAACATCGAAGCTATTGAAGCAGTCTCAATCTTTTGGGCAGACGAATTGTAGAAAATTGAAATACGAACAAACTGTGCTATCGAACGACTCGAACGGATAATCAGTGTAAACGAAGGAAAAATGTAAAAACCGGAAAAACCAGCGTCTTTTCAAAAATTCACAACACCGCCGTTTTTGAAGTTATAGCGCAGGCTCTCCGCGAAATAGTAGTAATTGATGTGTACTTCATTTATGCAAAACATATGCGCTGTCAGATCATTCTTTTTTTCATGATTGCAATTTGAATTTTTCAATGCACTATCTTGCAGCTGCCTGGATGCTTTGCTGCTATGGTCCGATTTCAATGTTCAAAAATATTTTGAAAGTAGAAATATAGCATTACATAATCCAAATTAGCATACTAATGTTTAATGAAAGTAAGAACATAATGTAGGGAAGTCAGAAGTCCTGATTATAAGCGAGACCGAAATTGCAGCATATTCCAAACATACCATCATTCGGGAGGCGGACTTGGTCACCAACGCGTTCTGCGGGAGCCGCCGTCGGTCGCTGGTACCGTTGATTGGCGGGCAAATGCGGTGGAAGTTCTTATAGAAATTGAACCATGCCGTTTTAATGAAAAATATGGGGTAATTCAATAGAGAAATGAAGACATGCATAGCTAATTTGGGGCTGGTACTCACTATACTATTCAAAGGCAAACAGGGAGCAAGGCTTTACATGTTCATGAGACAGCGTATGCTATGGAATTTTGCTTAACTAATATTTAAGGATGTATTGGACGTACCCATGCAACAGTGACTTTCACCTACAATATAGCATACCTTGTGATAAGATAAAAATCTGGAAAAGCAACCACATTAAAGACGACGAGAAAATTGATTTTGAATAATAATAATACCAAAAAATTATCAATTCATTGTTTAAACAAAACATTGTCTATCAAATTTGTAGAGAATGTTTTTTCTCTGTCATTTTAAATGAATTTGTCGATTTTTCTCAATATACACGGATTCTTGAGGAATTTTCGTATCATTTTGGAATTACCGTTTCTCGAAATTTTTATGTTTTGAAAAATGAAGCAAAAATCGTGAATTCTGGATGTTTTCCTGGAAACGTTATATATTAGAGTTGAGAAGTTTCCGGGGCATTAAACGAATAGTTTCGCAAATACAGCCTTTACAAATTTCCGAAAACGGAAATTTCAAAATGCTAAGGAAATTTTTCAAAAATTCATATGTACCCAAAAAAATGAATGATTTGTATGAACAATTTGTTGATGATTTTCGGGCATTATTATGATTCAAAATCAAGTTCTTCATCGTCTTCATTGTGGTTGATTTTTTCAGATTTTCAACTTCCCGTTTTTCCCGAAAAAAAAGAAGTTATTGTAATCACCCCGAAAATGAAAAGTTGAGTTTTTACCACATCTCCACGGTTTGAGGTCTAGAGAATCATTTCTGACCATTTTTGGATGGACGTCTGTGTGTGTATGTATTGTAACGCACGTTTTGGCGAGGAAGGGATTAACTCCACGCGTTACCCTACGGCGCAGTCTCTGGTTAAATTCTAACAACAATAACTTAACAAATGCAATATTCCGGTTGGGCGCCAGACGTTCTTTAACGTCAGATTTCTCAATAGACAAATTCAAATAGATAATTCAAAGATGTTAATGCCAGAGGAATTACGACGGCTTTGCACGGCTACTCAGCACTCGTAAAGGTAGAGGGGTCGGGCCTGCCAATGATTAGTTACTCAAATACACAATAAACAAAATCAAAGATCCTTAAGTGGGTATTTAGCCCATATATTTTCCAATAATCATAAATCCAAATAAACAAGCCAAGTATTCAACAATAAAGTAATCATCCGAAACGATATTAGTTAACAAAATCAAATTTCCAAAAAAAGCGATCGAAAGCAGAAAACAATTACATAGCAAACAATTCAAGCAATTAGCAATAAAAGCAATTAGCAATTTAAGCAATGATTGACTCGATACAAGATATAATCGTTGCGAAACGATATCAGAATCAGGCTAAGCAAATCCAACAAGCAAATTATCTTACGAAATAATACTTAACATTAACGGGGAAGATCGCTCGCTAGACGAGACGATACCAAATTCTAACCTAACTTATTCGCAAAATGCAGCATTATACTGATTTTCCCCGGCTACAACTGCGTTCGCAATACTCCAGAGACGATAACAGGCTATTAATTAGATCTGACTAATCTCAAAATACTTAACTTACACAAGCAATCAAAATTCTCAAAATACTCAACGTACTCAAATAATCAAGCTAAGCAAAATACCAACTACATCAAAATTCACGGGAAACCTAGTTTCCAAATTATCATGCGAAAATCAGTACAGCCAGTCACGAATTAATTTGCATCAAACAGCAGATTTTAAAGCGTAAAGCTCAAATTACTAAACAAACTCGATACGAAACCATAACTCAAAAGAACGTCGGTGGAACGGAGCTTTCTCGGCTACCCGCCACGCGACGATCTACGAACTTACTCAAAAATCGTAATCGATACGATACGGAACTTTACAGATTAATTCGTGGCTTCACAAAAAGATTCAGGCTTACCTTACTAAACAGATCAGCTTCTTAGCACTTTCTTTTCTTTTACTTTTAACTGACTCGAAAACTACTCTAACTTACTCAAATACAAACTCTACAAAAACAATACAAAAGCGGAACGATAACAACGGTGTGTCTTGGTCGGCAGTCGAACGCAGAAGAGATGGAGTCCTGGAAGTTCACTCGGCCGCTGGGCATCTCGTGACGTCATCTAAGGTGATGTTTTGACGAATAGGTGTCAAGGTGTCCGTTGATTGGCCCAATTCCCTTCGTACCGCCGATTTAGTGGTGCGATCGGGTGTGAAGTTCTCTGCGAGCGCGGAACTCCCGGCTCTCCTGTCGTCGAGCGGCGATTCCGCTCGGTCGCTGGGGTGTCGGGTGGCAACCGTCTTTCTCCTGTAGCGGATTCTGGCGTATCGCTACGCTCGGCGCGTTTGTCCAAGATTTTGAATCTGATTCCCTCGTATTCTCAAAGCGATACGGTATGATACATTACTTTCAGGTTACTCTCCAGGTTTTCGTCGATGTAGAAGTGCACTTCGGTTGTCCACCCACCTGAGGCTTGCCTCACCGAAGGATCTGGCTGGTATTGGAACAACCCTGTCCCGGATCCTTGCTCCACTAACACCATGAGCGTCGCGGGGGGTCAGCTGAACCCCCTCCCACGAGGTAGCAAATCTGCATCGAAGTTTTGTCGTGAGCTTTCTGGGCCAACACGACGAGACGGTACGAAACTGGACGGGTAGAAGTTGGTGGCTGGTTCGGCTCCTGGCCGAGAGGTCGTTGATAGTAGGAGGCTTTGTTAGGTTACTTTTTTCACCTAGCCCTGTACTCTGCTACCACGGCATCCAGTAGAAGTGGAAGTGAATGACCTGCATCGTAGTCGGAGTCTTTCGCTGATAGGGGGTTTTAATAGGCTACTCAGTTCACCTAACCCTTGGCACCATCGCTGGGACATCCTCTGGATCGTCGTAAGCGTGTGAGGAACTCTTCTCGGACTTCCCTCGGTGGTTGGGATCGTCCACGTGGTGTTTACATGAAAGTTTTTAATCGAAATGTTAACTTAATTGCCTAATTCCTACTCTAATTAACCTTGTTATCGTGCTCTGGAGTAGCCTGCCGACCAGACTGATTCGTCGGGGTGTCTAGTTCTTGGACACCCTGTGACGGTGCAAAATGCAACGTCACAGTATGTATGTATGTATGCGTTATCACTTTTTTGTCCGATGATATCGCGAGAACGAATCAACGGATTCTGATCATTCTGGTGTCAACTGACGCGCTTTTCCACATCAGAACTGATTAGATTTTGCATTTTATCGGTCGAGTGGTTTTCGAGTTAGTTGAAATCAAAATTTTGACAAAAAAATGCCAATTGCCCATATCTCGAGAACCGATCAACGGATTTTGATGATCTTGGTCTCCATCGATAGCATTTGCTCCAACTTGGAAATGACTCAATTTTGAAATACATCAAGGCAGTATTTTTTTTTTTTCAAATCAAATCTTTTTATTATTTCATCTCGAAATGAGTTGGAAAACGGGAAGTTCGAAGGCTGCCTTATGGTCAGCCCAAACCCGCTTGTTATCTTATCATAAAGTATGCAATATTTTTGTTGAAAGTTACTTTTGGTTCACTGAGAAAAAAAATTTGTTGAATTTACTAAATATTTCCAAATAGGAAAATTGGTTGTAATAATCAGGTATGCATTTCTCCTAAGCGAGAATTAGTTGACGGGAACGTAATTTCTTCGTTTCGAGAAAATATTTGGTTGCCTCAATCAAATATCTATTTCGCTGCCCGTGACCGCCCATTTTTTTGACTCAAACGATATTCTTTTGATTCAACAAATTCTTTTTCTCCGTGTTGGAAAGGTGTGTAATAAATCCTTAACGGTTACTAGCTTTCGTGAATATGCTTGAGAGATGAAATTTTTTTCGGATCAATGGAGAATAAAGATACGAAGAAACAATATTAGCAGTCATACCGTGGTGTAGGACCGCCCTCGGATCTTGCATATCCTGCGCAGAGACTCGCGGCACGGATGCAGTTCGTGCTGTTCTTGCTGACCGGTTAACAAACAGTTCTTGTGTTTGCGTTTCTGAAAATTCCAGCAGTTCCATAAATATATTAGTAACTTTTCTAGTCCTGAAATTCAAGTACGTTGTTACTCGTAATACTCACGAGATGAACCAGCAGCGTGAATCTGGTCAACGGTCAACGTCTGCATCCCGGCCTGCATACGCGCAATTGGCGGGTCTGCCACAGGCGGATCAGTTTCCATACTCAATAACTGATGAATAAACAATTCATATATAAATAATAAAAACATGATGTGTACTAACTTTATGCATAATATATTTGAAAAAGGTAACGTTAATCATTGGAAACTTACATCGTCTAGTGACTCGTCGGACGATGTTCTCTGGTGCTTGTCCATATTGATACTGAAATATCTTCGATTTTCGTGGTTTTTCTGTACACTTTGAATTAATCTGTCTAGGCTATACATACCTTCTCAGCGATTCAAATCTGAAGAACTATGAATATGACTATGCTAATGTGTCTATGATGTACATACCTTCGTAACGATTCGTCTGAAGAAATATCAACATGATGATCAACAGCACAACATTACGGGCGTGACGGCAAACTAATTCCTGATATCAGAAATCACTCCGAATTGGGACTCGGCGTGGCTAAGTGAACTGGCGAAACCCAAAGTCAAAATATATGAACACCCTGCTCTTCCTCATGGCAAAACATGACAGTTGCTAACAGTACTAACTAAACCGCTCCGTGTTCACTAAAAAACGCAGATATAGAATGAACTTGAAACAATATGGAAATCACTGAACACGGAAGAGATGATGAACAATTTTGGATCTCGAAATATGCTTCATGATTTATATTTTTTTCCGATACACAGAGAGAGAGAGAAGTTTATTTATTGTTAACGGAACTATAGTTGGATGTGGCGAATTCAATCTTTTGTGATTGTTACCGAATTTTCGTAAAACCGAATAAAATTTGTTCATCCTAACCAAATTTTGATGAACATCATTCGGTCTAGATAAATGTTATTTGGATCGTCAAAAATTCGGTAACAATAATAAAAGATTTAATTCACCATATCCAACTATAGCTTCGTTAACATTGAATGAACTTTTCCCTCTGTGTACGCGCTTTCCCCGATTTTAAGATTACACTATAATATTACACTTATGATTACCAATCATCAGCTGGTAGCGACTTTGTCGATGAATTCAAAATTTTATGGAGGCACGGGGACCGCATATTCATTGTTACACTACTGTAATGCGCGGGGCACTTCAGGCGTAGAGCCACTCCTGGTTGTCACGAAACGAAACTTGCCCACTTCGTATGTTGGGGCCAATGAGAATAGCTGGAGAATATAGGAGAACTAGCAGTCCATGTACTATATGGTCTAAGACTTCATCTCCATCTCCTTGGCTGCAGCTACTGCGATTATCACTTGTAGGTAGTCAAATTTAAGCACTGGGGCAAAAGTCTCATCATCATCCAGTCCATATTCTTGTGTGAAACCTTTAGCCACTAGTCTGGCTTTGTTTTTTTCAATTTTGCCATTGGTATCCCTCTTAAGTTTATACACCCAGCGGCAATCAATTACTTGTTGATCATTGTTATTTTGTTGTAAAGTCCAAGTTTGGTTTTTGTTGAGCGACTCTATCTCTTCATTCATAGCTTCAATCCATCTATGTGCGTCTGGTCCTTTTGTCGCATCTTCATAGTTCCGAGGTTCCTCATTGAGAGTTGCTAGTACAATGTTCTGAGTTTACATAGTCTTCGTACCTGCTTGGTCTCCTTATGGTTTCTCTTCTTCTCAAGACTCTATCACATCTTCGAAAACTTCGTCTTCAGATTCTCGATCCGAGTCCTGATTGTCCGGGTTATCTGAGGAATCATCTATCACTTCAGGTTCTTCTTCCTCCGATTCTTCAGAATTTTCATCCTCCGATTGAGTATTTTCAAGATTTATTTCTACCGTACTTTCGTTCATGAGAGTTTTCTTTTCAGCTATCTTTTCAGCCTCTTCAAATATTACATCTCTAGCATATTCTATTCTATCAGTCGAGGGGTACCAAATTCTATATCCTTTGACATCTTCCCCGTATCCAACAAAAGATCCTTCTTTTGCCTTTTTGTCTAATTTATTCCTTTTTTCCGTTGGTATGTGTACGTAAGCTGCAGATCCGAAAATTATCAAGTTTTCCAACTTACTTGTTTTTCCAAACCAGACTTCATGTGGGGTCTTCTTCTCGAAATGGCTTTTCCCTGTTCTATTGAGGATGTAGGCAGCTGTATTTGCGGCTTCCGCCCATAGTTTCTTCGGAAGATCCTTTTCGTGTATCATGGCCCGAACTGCTTCCACTATCGTTCTGTTCTACCTCTCCGCCACGCCATTCTGCTCTGGGGAGTAGGCTACAGTCCTCTGGTGTGTTATGCCATGCGAGTCTGTGATCTCTTGTATTTTCCTGTTGATAAATTCCAATCCATTATCGGTTCTGATACATTTTATCATTTTTCCAGTTTCGTTCTTGGCTTTTCTTACAAAATCTAAAAAACAGCGAGTGACCTCATCTTTGGTTCTGATAAAATATAATTTCCTGTATCGTGGATAATCATCCTTAAGAATAAGAAAATAGCGTGATCCATTGATCGAAGGTTCAGGCATCGGTCCGCATAGGTCTGAATGTATCAGGTCAGCGGGTGCTGAACTCTTGACTTCTTTACAATCTGATTTTGGGAATGGTTTCCTGTGCATTTTTCCGTAAACACATCCCTTGCAAATGAAGTTACCTTCTGTACTGACCTTTATATACTTATTCTTCAGAAAATGTCTTACATGATTAACATCTTGGTGCGCCATCTTCTGATGCTATGTTTTCAAATCGATGCGTTCCGTGAGGTTTGCCACAGCTTCAGATTCTTGCTCAATTTGTTGCGTCGGCTGCCTGATTCTTAACTGTGCTTCACACAGTTTATTGCTCCGAATTCCAATCACTTCTATTTTCCCTGATCGCACGAATTTGCAGCCGTTAGCACGATAGCATCTGCTATCTGCTGCATTCCTTTGTCCAACGCTGATCCGGATGAAAATAAATTGAATTTCAAATCAGGTACAAACAATACGTCTACTAAATACTTAGGGTTCCATCTGGAGTCGTCGAAAGCTGGAACCTTTATGATTCCTTTTCCAGTGGCCGATATGGTGTTGCCATTTCCTAATCTAATCCTTCTCGGTTCCTGGAAAACTTCAAAATCGTTGAACCAATTTCTCTGGCAGCTCATATGATCCGTTGCTCCTGAGTCTATAAACCAGGCTAGCGTAATGTCAATTTTCTCTTGGAGTGTTGTCAGCGATACTCCAATCAATGCTTCGCCTTTTTCATTCTGTCGCTTCAACTTATAACAGTCCTTTTTCCAATGTCCCGGCTTCTTGCAATAGTTACACATATTTATCCTGCTCTGATTTTCATATTTGTTTTGATTTTCAAATTTGTTCTGATTTTCAAATTTATTATGTTTTTCAAATTTATTCTGAGTTTCAAATTTTTTCTTGTTTCTTCCAAATCTACCGTGAATGCTTACCGTGGCCAGAGCTTGATTTTCAGTTTCATCCTGGTTTCCTTTCCGCATCTCTTCTGCTAGTAGTCGTTCAGTCGTATTGGCAAGTGTGCGTTCTCCTGCAGGTGTTGATTCCCAGGCAGTCACGAAGAAGTTGTAGGAGGCAGGTAAGGTCATCAATATTTTCGTCATAATCGTAGAGTCCGAGACGGGTTCCCCGAGACTTTTCAATCTGTGCCAAATTTTCTATCTCCTCGATATGTTTGGCCATACTGTCCAGTGGATTCTTCGTAGTTTGATACCATTTTCGCTGAAGTATATGTACGCCGACTTGATTTTTTTGTTCATATACAGGATGGCCCATTTTAAAGGGACCACTCGAATATCTCCTAAACTATACGAGCTATGAGAAAAAGTTACAGACAAGAGTTGTATGGTTCAGAGAGGGACACAAGTTAGCATTATCGGCGTTATTGTAGATGGCGCCACTTTCGAGAAATCGAACCGAACTCACTTTTTTCAAATGGAATCCAATTTTTTTACCAGGACAAAGTTTGAAGCGGGCTTTATGACGAATCCAAAAATATATATTTTTAATGTTTGTCATGCGTGGTTGCCGAGTTTTTGGTATCGTTTGCTCGAACGTTCATTTTGCCCGCTGTCAGCTTGGTACGTTAGCGAACTTGACGGGGTGTTATTTCTTCTTTCTTTTTCCTTACTATAATTTTTATCAACCTATTCTACAATAAGCTTATGCTAACCATAACGTGTTGTGATATTGGCCATCTATTCATACTGCATGTCAATGTCAATGTATGTCAATCATACAGTTATGCGGAGTTCCGTCGGAGGGTCCAGGTCTGCATTAACGTTAACGGAAACGTTGTCGAACATCTTTTGAGACGTTAAGCAACTCGGTGATGAATAATCATTGATGAAAATAAATGTAAAAATAGGTTAATAAAAATGATAGTAAGGAAAAAGAAAGAAGAAATAACACCCCGTCAAGTTCGCTAACGTACCAAGCTGACAGCGGGCAAAATGAACGTTCGAGCAAACGATACCAAAAACTCGGCAACCACGCATGACAAACATTAAAAGTATACATTTTTGAATTCGTCATAAAGTCCGCTTCAAACTTTGTCCTGGTAAAAAAATTGCATTCCATTTGAAAAAAGTGAGTTCGGTTCGATTTCTGGAAAGTGGCGCCATCTACAATAACGCCGATAATGCCAACTTGTGTCCCCCTCTGAACCGTACAACTCTTGTCTGAAACTTTTTCTCATAGCTCGTATAGTTTAGGAGATATTCGAGTGGTCCCTCTAAAATGGGCCACCCTGTATTTTATTCGTGAATAAATTCGCGATTGATTTTCTATTATATGCTTCCTATGATATCCTACGATCATACCCGTCGTTCTATGATACCAAATCATGGAATACTTGAATCGCGAAGAAAGTATCCCGTGAGTTTCTAATTTTTTGTACGAAAGTATAGATCTTAAGAAACAAATCAAGATCGTCTAAAGTTGAATCCTCTGAAAATCATGCCAGCTGGAATTTTTTTTTAAATGAAGCGAAAATCGCAAGAAAACAGCGCAAAAGATTTGTTATCTCATCATTCATGGTTTTGGTTACGGTTTTGAAATTTTGTCCCATAGCTCTCCAGTATACTTGATATGGAATGGAATCAGTAGTTCTTGATTCGAAATATTCCCGATGAAAACCTTGTTTTATTTAAATAAGAATACCAAAACAAAAAAATGATGAATTGAGGCAGAAAAGAATAGCGTTTGCGCGACCGCTACATCTCATATACATTCGCGCGCAGCAAGCGGGAAATATCTTGTTTCATCGTCTTGAAGCTTTTCTGGGGATGCCCCGAAAAATATTTGCAAGTCGGGTTATTTTGAACCAGCCTAATACCTATATTGAAGACGGTGGAAGATGAGAAAATATTTCGTTTATCGCACAGAATCGCATTACCTCACGAATGTCGATTCAAATTATGAAAGAAAAAAATTAGAGAAGACTATATCTGTATCTACTAAATTAACTTTTGCCCGCGCATTTATTCCGAAATCTCAATATCACATATGTACAGAATCATTGTGCGGGAAATAGTCCTGATTGGTGAGAATGAGGATGCCGCATATTGTCGTTTCTAAATTAATTAAAAATCAAAACAAAAAAGAAAAGAGAACTCGTATATCCCAGGTTAGAAAAGGTTTGATTATGTTATTTTATTTTGTCTTATTTTGTCGCATATAAATGTCAATTATTAGCTACTCACCTAATTATGAGCATTTCCAGGAGATGCCACGAGGAGGCTAATTGACGTATCTCCCATATTTTGTTTTTTCTTATATATAGATAATCGTTAGGGGGGGGGGGGGGGGGGGGGCGGTATGGTCTTGAAACTTTTTTCTTTCCATTTGTTTTTCAATTTTTTTATGAATGCACAATATCTCAAGAATGTAGTATCAAATTTATAGAGCAATTACAGAAAATCTAACGGAGATATGGAATTTTAACCATCCGCAATTATTTCTTGACGCGATTCAACATTGGGTATAACGGTTTCGTCGGTACACAGTGTGACATTATTGTTTGAGTTCATGAATGTATGATAGAAAACTCTTTTCACTAAGGACCATTCGAGGTCGTCAAGCCCCGAATTTGACTTCTGAAATGCGAATGAGTGAATGTTGTTATTCAATAGCAGCCGTTTCAAGTTTGCCACCGTGTGGTAGAAGTCCTTCACATTGGTTCTTTTCGTTCGTTTATTTTTTGTTATTAGTGTGAAGATATGTTTCTTCTTACATTTTGTAACTATTATGTCGAATTTTTCCGCTCTGTGTTCTTCGAATATTTCTTTATTTATCATTTTCCTCTCTAATAGTTGTTTTGGGAGCCCGTCATTCCACGGGCAGTCGGCTGAAATGCAGTGAGCGTAGTTGTCCTTCATCATTAATAGTCCGTCTTTTGATTGTAACACATTAGCTATCGGTGTGATTTCGTCTCAGATGTTTATGAAGTGATCAAAGTTGTGGTTGTTATCGCTTGAGGTAATAATATTCGGAATACACGAATTTTGTGGTTTCAAAGAGTTGTCTGGGTTAGAACTTTCCGAAAGTTCGCTATCTAGTATCATCTCGTCTGTTGAGGGGTCAGGCATCAAATTTTCAATATTTTTATCGCCGGTGTTAGGTGTTGCGATTGGGTTACGGGTGGTTATGTCGTCCGGTGGCCGGCGTGGAAGTTTTCTCTCCTGTGGGGCGGGTGATAGTTCATGCTGTTCGTTAGTTAGTGGTACTGGGTCAGTAGGTATATCCGATTGCATGTTAGTTTCGGTCGCTGGGTGGACATCGTTACAGATTGTCATATCTATGTCTGTGTCTTTGAATACGTGATGAATCATGCGATTAACTGTGTCCCAGTTAAGTTCGTCTAGGCCGCATCCTAATCGTGGTATAAATAGGGATTTGATCCCGTCCTTCTGTAATGTTCTGTTAAGTTTTACTAGTATATTATACACGGTTTCTCTCGTGGGTTTATTGAAGTGTTGTTTTTTTGTGACTAGGTTGTAGATTGTACGTCGCGGGTATGTGACAGTGATTATGTCTGAGACTTTTGATTGTTATTCTCTCAATCGTTTACGTTGTATGAGGCCGCGTTTCACCATTTGGTCTGCAATTCCTTGGGACGCTGCGCAGTCTGCTGAGATGCAGTGAGCGAGGTTATCCTTTCGCGTTAGTAGGTCTGCGTGTATTTCTTCAATGTGTCTGTTGCGTGTCAGTGGTAGGTAATCCAACTCCACTAGAAACTGGCTGTAGGTGGGTACGTGTCCTGTACCCTTCGATGTTCCAGGTTGGTTCTCCAGTGGTTCGTTTTGGTTCGTTGCGCTGCGGTCAGTATGAATTTTAGGGAGTTTTCGTTTAATTTTTCCGTCTGTGGATGTAATGTTTATATCTTGTTTCTGGGTCTGTTTGTTAATTATTTTGGTACTGTCAGGCGGAGCTATGACATTCCGTTTGCAAAGGCCGCGTACCTGGCTGTCTGAGTCATCTGTGGAATCTGAGGGGTTATCTACGTGCGGCCTTCTTCGCGGTGCTGGGTTACCTGATGACTGTGTCTCACGATGTCGTTCATCAGATTTGTTTAAAATCAATTCTGCAGAGCCGCGTGTAAATTCTGACGAGTTTGATCGATCATATGCGTATTTTTCCCGCGGTGCTGAATATTGCGATGATTCAGTGGTTCTCGCGCGTTTGGTAATTCCACTGTTTGTGGTAATTGCCTGTATATTTGAGTCCGTTGAGGATTCCGAGGATTCAGCTGAATTATACGAACTTATACGACCGAATCCATTTCAAATCGGGCAGGCAAGGCGAGAATGAATTGTCCGAAAATTCAAAACCTAACAAAACTGAAATATGTTGTTTTCTAGGGTAAAAAAAAAACGTAGTTCATCATTTGGCTGAAAAAAATTTTTCGACGAAATTATGGCCGTTTGAATATTTACGCGCCCGCTACAGATTTTCCGGTAACCGAACGAATTTTTTTTTCAAACCGCTATATCTTCGGAACGGATCAACATAACTGCATGGTTTTGGTCTCATTTTGTGAGGTTTTTAACGATCTTTCAAAGCCCATGAAGAAACAGAAAGATTTCCAAAAATTAGCAATATGTCGTCCCTTTTTCGAAAATTCGAAAAAAATGATTTTCTCAAAACTCCATTTTTTCTTCTTCACCTACTTTGCACACAATATGCGCGGTGATATGCTCCATATATCCTATAAGTTTCATCGATGTTACGGGATTCCTTCATATGGAAAAAAAACAAATCCTGCGTTCTGATGAAATTCTCCAATTCCTGTACTACTCCTAATGTTTTCATATTAATACAGATCACGGGGAGTTTCTGATCGAGAAATAAATATACTCAGAACTTGTTCCAGCTATAACTGAACTGCTGGAGAAATAGATAATCGAACAACGTACGATGTAGGAATTCTAAATCATATTTTCATCAAGTTCTAAGACAACCAAACGGTCCAGTCTAAAACAGAGAAGAACTTTGTAATCTAGAATTTATTTTAGGACACAAGGTATTCCTTATAGGTTAAGTGTACCAGTTACTGACCGTGCCCCAATTATTGACCTTTTTCAATGATTCTTTTTTATCCGTGAGCTTTTGAATGATCAAAAAAATCGATCCGTATTCTCCGAGTCTGTAGCAAGTGATTTGGATAACGGTAACATTAAGAATTCTTATCATAGATTCAATAGTGAAGAAGATATAAGGATTAATGATTGGATCTTGAAGGGTCAGTAATTGGTACACTTACCATATCGCGATTTCTGATCAAACGGCAATTCGAAAGTCATTCTCTCATGTGTTCTGATGATGCTTTGATGTTCTGAATACCTGATACCGGTTCTCGGGATTTTTACGTATTTCTACGCTCCACATGTGACATTTTGCGTATGCTCTTCACTGCAGTTTTAACGTTGATCCATTCTTTGGCCTTTATCATTCGAAATGTGGTTAAATCTTCGTAGTTGAATCGTAGAGGTGTAAAAGAATAGCTTTCGAACTACCGTTTAATCAGAAATCGCTATGTAAGAAGAACCTTGTGTCCTAAAATAAATTCTAGATTACAAAGTTCTTCTCTGTTTTAGACTGGACCGTTTGGTTGTCTTAGAACTTGATGAAAATATGTTTTAGAATTCCTACATCGTACGTTGTTCGATTATCTATTTCTCCAGCAGTTCAGTTATAAGATTATATCCGAGAACTTAGCATGGCCATTTTGATTTTTTTAAAAACTCGACGCTGTGCTGACATGTGCTAGACTTGTGCTGCCGTGTGCCGTAGATCGCAAGTCCCGATCTCAAAAAACGGAGCGGCAACCGTCCAAAAAACAGTTTCTTGCACTATCATGGCCATTTTGGTTCTGCAAAAATTCAAGCTTTGTGCCGGAATGTGCTAGTCTTGTGCTGCGATGTGCCGCAAACCGTGTTCGATCATATCGAAAAACACGGCCGTTATCGGCTAAAACAGTTTTTTACATCAGCATGGCCATTTTAGTTTTTCAAAAATTCCAGATACGTGCCGGAATGTGCTAGGCTTGTGCTGCAATGTGCCGCAAACCGTGTTCGATTATATCGAAAAACATGGCCGTTATCGGCAAAAAACGAACGAATAGATTGTTTTTTTCAGCAAGAGTACGAATTAATTTTTTTCGAATGGCAAATATCCCAAGTCACCTGTTGTGCCGAGTTGTGCTCGACTTGTGCTGCGTTGTGCCGCAGATCGCTAGTCCCGATCTCCAAAAACGGAGCGAAAATCGTCAAAAACAGTTTTCACAACAGCATGGCCATTTCGGTTTTTCAAATATTCAAGGCTTGTGCCAGAATGTGCTAGGCTTGTGCTGCGATGTGCCGCAAACCGTGTTCGATTATCTCGAATAACATGGCCATTATCGGCAAAAGACGAACAAACAGATTTTATTTAGTTTATTCAGCAAGAAAGAAATTATTTTCTTGAAATCGCAAAAATCTAAAGTCACCTCCCGGGTAACAATTTTCGGTGGCAACCATACAGCAGCTACATGGCCGAACCCACCTTGCTACCTGGCCGCTATCTGGCCGGTTGGCGGTCTTATCCCGGCATGTACCCGGCAACGACAACCAACACATGTGGGCATTACATGGCAACCATGTGGCGAACGTTCATGGTTTCTTCTTGGTTTCGAGGTCATAGCCACATGGCACGAATAGGTAGCAGCTATGTGGTATGAACCTGGCATTCACAAAATCTCGCTACTAAGATGCCGTAATAAAGCCAAGTAGCAGCTTTGCAGCTCCGCTACCTGGCCGCCTTCTTGAAACCAACGAGAAACCATAAAGCTTTGCCAGGTCAGTGCCATATGTCGCGCACATGGGTTGGTTGTCGTGGCCATGTAAAAGCTGTGAGAATTTCGTGATTCTGCCACATTCAGGCCACCAGTTTCTAAACTAGCGCTGCCTTTTGAATGCCAATAGTATAATGACGGAATAAATTAACAAAACGTCGCAGTTTCTGAAATTAGTTTTAAAATTTTCATTGATTTATGAAATCAAATGGAAAAGAGTCTCCAAGATAGTCTACCATGTATACGGTATGAATCTGACTCAGTAGTCGGAAGTGCTTTCATTCGGCTAAAAACACATGGGTCTAGTGTACACGGTCTCATTCGACTTGTGAGAGCCAAGCGAGTCGCCACCCATCTATCGGCATAAAGGAGTATCAATTTTCATGGCCATCCGAGGTGGCCGCCAGGATGATGCCAAGTACCGAGAAACCCTCAGGTCTTGACGGAAATCGACTGTCCGTTTTCCAAACTACGCGGCAGTTAATGTTGGCGGCCAGGTACATGCCAGCTAACCTGAAAATAAGGCAGTTGTAGCTTGGCCCATATAGCAGCGCAACATGGTGGCCACATAGGTGCTATTTAATCTCCAGACATGGCTGTTCCACTTTTGCCGACGTAAAAGCAATGTGGCAACGCGAGGTGGCGGCCAGATGAATACCAGTTTATCTTGGGACATGGCTGTACCACCTTTACCGACGTGAAAGCTATGTGGCAGCACAACATGGTGGTCGGATAGATGCTATATAGTCTCGAGACATAGCTCTACCACCTCCGCCGACGTGAAAGCTATGTAGCAACGTGAGGTGGCGGCCATATGAATGCCAGTTTATCTCGACACATGGCGGTACCACCTTTGCCGACGTAAAAGCTATGTGGCAGCACAACATGGCTGCCGGATAGATGCTATATAGTTTCGAAACATGGCTGTGCCACTTCCGCCGACGTAGAAGCAATGTGGCAACGGGAGGTGGTGGCCAGATGAATGCCAGTTTATCTCGAGACATGGCTGTGCCACCTTCGCCGACATAAAAGCTATGTGGCAACGCAAGGTCGCGGCCAGATGAATGCCAGTTTATCCCGAGACATGGCTCAGCCACCTCTGCCGAAGTAAAAGCTACATGGTGGCTCGAGGTGGCGGCTTTGGGAAAAATACCTCGATTTGCGATCTCGCTACGCCAGCTACAGCCGTACTGGAGCTAGGTGGCGTGGTAATGTAGCAGCAAGATGGCAACTGAGTTGTTTTGAGATGTAGCAATGCCAGATTACCCTACTTTAATTCGAGCTGGCACGAATTGGTGGCGGCCAGGAACAAACCAGGTAGCAACCTTACATCGGATGCATCTGTGGAAGCGATATTGGGTAGCTACGTAGTTGCTGCAATGAAACAACACCGACAACCTATATCGGGTAGCATCACTGTCGCCATAACAGAAAGCCAGGTGGGAGCGATGCTGCCGCCATATCGTTATCAAACCTCGACCTTTAATGTGGGCTGCCAATACTATTGCCATGCTCATGCCATGTGGCATTATTGTGGCAAGTGGGCTAGCCATGTAGAATGTTACCCGGGCTGTTATGTAAAGTTGTTCACGACTTGTGCTGCACTGTTCGCGAGTCCTGATCTCAAAAAACGGAGCGGCAATCGTCGAAAAACAATTTTTTATACCAGCATGGCCATTTTGGTTTTTCAAATATTTAAGGATCGTGCCGGAATGTGCTAGGCTCGTACTGCAATGTGCCGCAAACCGTGTTCGATTATCCCGAAAAACATCGCCGTTATCGGGAAAGAACAAATGAAAAGATTGTTTTTTCAGCAAGAGACGGATTATTATTTTTTTTCCAAATCGCAAAAATCCAAAGTCACCTGTTATGCTGAGTTGTGCTCGACTTGTGCTACGTTGTGCCGCTGATCGTAGGTACCGATCTCAAAAACGAAGTAGGTTCTATAAATTGATGAAAAACATCACACATCATGACATAATACAATACAACATCTAACCACCACTCATACTTCATGATCTCATTGGGTATGCAGGGTATTTCTTGAACAGAACAGAGTATCATCCAATAATTACGATAAACAAAAGTATAACTTCTATACTTCATGGTGAATTTGTCACTCGGAGTTGTATAATCTACGAAAGGTCTTAATCAATCGAGCCGAGTCATGTGTTTGAATGTTGCCTGACGTTTCAGCAGTGGTGTTCTGCCCTCATCAGAGGCTGTTTATTAAAGAAGAATAAAATTACAAATAAAACAGTGGTGTGACATTATTAATAAGAATCAAAGGATCTGGTACACTGCAGATCCATGCAGTGCAGATCCATGTTTTGAAAACATCCTGACCGATTGACGTCACGATTTTTTCGACTTCCTTTGACGTCAGAGCTAGATTGTCTTGTGTTGACAATAGCATGTGACGTTGACACTTACTACCACACTACTTAATTAGCTTATATAATGACCCAGGGGCACTGTTTTTCCTCAGTAGTGTTCTTTCAACGGAAGTGAACACTGTTCCGTTGGCTAATAATGCCATCGTATTATTGACACATGAAACACTGTGTTACTTAAGGTATAGTCTATCAATAAGTCCGCTAATTTATGTCAATCTGTTAAACTAATGTTTCTTCACGTTGTTCTACGATTGTAATTATGTTCGATAAAGTAATGTGACACAATTGTCCTTGTTAAATGTTAACTTTCAATCATGGATCTGCAGTGTACCAGATCCTTTGATTCTTATTAATAATGTCACACCACTGTTTTATTTGTAATTTTATTCTTCTTTAATAAACAGCCTCTGATGAGGGCAGAACACCACTGCTGAAACGTCAGGCAACATTCAAACACATGACTCGGCTCGATTGATTAAGACCTTTCCTACACATAATTTCTATACTTAGAACGAATTCTTTTTATAGTCATTTTTAGCAAAAGTGGTGTGGTGGAATTTTCCGAAATTTTCTGCGCTCTCAGATTAGGATATATGAATATCCAGAATTCTGAATTTTCGAACATATTGAATTCTTCAACTGACTGTAACAACAAAAATAGATCATAAAAGAAAAATTCTGAGAGACTACAAATGGTTTCAAACCAACAAGTTTCTGGAAAAAAATGGACATACAGGTTTTTCTTTGAATAAGTCATTTGATATTAAAAATTTCATAAACATTTGAACACCCGACCTTTGCAGTAAGTACCCGAAATTCACGATAAAGAGGACTTTCTTGATATTCTTCACGAAAGTTTTCCACCTATGTAAACCTGGCACCAGACATGTTCAAAAATCAATTTCCAAAGGTTCTATCGACGCGGTATCGTTTGTAATTGTTTGTAGTAAAAGAATTTTCGTTTGTAGTTTCTCAGAAAAAAAGTTATGCCCATTTTTGAGAATTCCAAAATCCTAACTTGGGCAATTCTTGAGGTGCGTCGATGATCGAGTGGTCGATCGACGCGGAATCGTTTGTAATTGATTGTAGTGAAAAAATTTTCGTTTGTAGTTTTTCAGAAAAAAAGTTACACGAATTCATGGAACGTCGACAGGTGCACTGGTTTACCTCACACCTGACACCAGGACGATTCCATTCGAGTACTTTTGAGTTAAATCATGCAATCATATTATTGTCCCTAAAAAATTATTCAGTATGTGCATTTCAAACATCAATACATCAATAACATCTCGGTGCAGTTTCAGTCCCGCCCTATTGTTGCTTCTCGAAATAATTATTGACCAAGTTTTGATCTTGTGAAAATCATAACTTCCGAACTACGGGTTCGATTTCAACGATTCAACCACGAAAATTTGAATTTTTACTTGCGCTTTCCGAGAAAAAATATGCTACCATCAGGAAGAAGCTCATTGACTACTCCGAAAACTCAATAATAATTTGGAACGAATTCAGTTAATCTTCACACCGCTAGTAAAGAATACAAGTTCATTTTCGGAAAAGAAAATCGGATGCTGTACACAAGAGAATATGGCCTATGTAACGGAACTAGTGACATGGAAATAGTGCGACGAAGAAAGAAAGAATCCAATTTGGACTGTATAAAACTTGAAGAATTGGTTCTCTGATGATACAAGCCATATTTTTTGAGATAATCGAACACGGTTTGCGGCACATCGCAGCACAAGACTAGCGAATTCCAGCACAAACCTTGAATTTTAAAAAATGGCCATGATAGTGCAAAAAACTGTTTTTTGGACAGTTGCCGCTCCGTTTTTTGAGATCAGAACTTGCGATCAATAGCACGCGGCAGCACAAGTCTAGCACATGTCAGCACAGCGTCGAGTTTTAAAAAAAATCAAAATGGCCATGCTAAGTTCTCGGACATCGATTCGATTTCGAAGTTCTACCATCAATTCGTTGAAACTTGATCCGAAACGTGATTTCGTAATGTTAGAAGCAGAATTCGAACACTCTGCATCGAATTCAATCGCCAGAATGGGATTTCGCCAAGAAATACATAAATTTATTTCGTCGATCGACGATATCGTTGTTCTACAATCGATTCGTTGAAACTTGATCCGAAACGTGATTTCGTAATGTTAGAAGCAGAATTCGAACACTCTGCATCGAATTCAATCGCCAAAATGGGATTTCGCAGAGGAATACATGAATCCATTCCGTCGATCGACGATTTTGTTATTCTACAGTCAATTCGTTGGAACTTGATTCGAAACGTGATTTCGTAATGTAAGAAGCTGAATTTGAACACCCTGCGTTGAATTATATCGCCAAAAGGGGATTTCGCTGAGAAATACATGAATTAATTTTGTTGATCGACGATTTCGTTATTCTACGATCAATTCGTTGGAACTTGATACGAAACGTGATTTCGTGATGTTAGAAAGCAGAATTCGAACACTCTGCATCAAATTCAATCGCCAAAATGGGATTTCGCAGAGGAATACATGAATCCATTCCGTCGATCGACGATTTCGTTATTCTACAGTCGATTCGTTGGAACTTGATTCGAAACGTGATTTCGTAATGTCAGAAGCTGAATTTGAACACCCTGCATCGAATTTAATCGCCAAAATGGGATTTCGCAGAGGAATACATGAATCCATTCCGTCGATCGACGATTTTGTTATTCTACAGTCAATTCGTTGGAACTTGATTCGAAACGTGATTTCGTAATGTAAGAAGCTGAATTTGAACACCCTAAGTTGGATTACATCGCCAAAAGGGGATTTCGCTGAGAAATACATGAATTAATTTTGTTGATCGACGATTTCGTTATTTTACGATCAATTCGTTGGAACTTGATTCGAAACGTGATTTCGTGATGTTAGAAAGCAGAATTCGAACACTCTGCATCGAATTCAATCGCCAAAATGGGATTTCGCAAAGGAATACATGAATCCATTCCGTCGATCGACGATTTCGTTATTCTACAGTCAATTCGTTGGAACTTGATTCGAAACGTGATTTCGTAATGTCAGAAGCTGAATTTGAACACCCTGCATCGAATTTAATCGCCAAAATGGGATTTTGCAGAGGAATACATGAATCCATTCCGTCGATCGACGATTTTGTTATTTTACGATCAATTCGTTGGAACTTGATTCGAAACGTGATTTCGTAATGTTAGAAAGCGGAATTCGGACACTCTGCATCGAATTCAATCGCCAAAATGGAATTTCGCTAAGAAATACATGAATTCATTCCGTTCATCGACGATTCCGTTATTCTACGATCAATTCGTTGGACCTTGATCCGAAACGTGATTTCGTAATGTTAGAAAGCGGAATTCGGACACTCTGCATCGAATTCAATCGCCAAAATGGGATTTCGCTAAGAAATACATGAATTCATTCCGTTCATCGACGATTTCGTTATTCTACGATCAATTCGTTGGACCTTGATTCGAAACGTGATTTCGTAATGTAAGAAGCTGAATTCGAACACTCTGCGTTGAATTCGATCGCCTAAATGGGATTTCGCTGAGAAATACATGAATTCATCACGCTCATCGACGATTTCGTTATTCTACGATCAATTCGTTGGAACTTGATTCGGAACGTGATTTCGTGATGTAAGAAGTTGAATTTGAACACTCTGCGTTGAATTCAATCGCCAAAATGGGATTTCGCTGAGAAACACATGAATTCATTCCGTTGATCGACGATTCCGTGGTTCTACAATCGATTCGTTGAAACTTGATCCGAATCGTGATTTCGTAATGTAAGAAGCAGAATTGGAACACTCTGCATCGAATTCAATCGCCAGAATGGGATTTCGCCAAGAAATACATGAATTCATTTCGTCGATCGATGATTTCGTCGTTCTACAATCGATTCGTTGAGATTGATCCAAAACGTGATTTCGTGATGTTAGAAAGCAGAATTCGAACACTCTGCATCGAATTCAATCGCCAAAATGGGATTTCGCAGAGGAATACATGAATCCATTCCGTCGATCGACGATTTTGTTATTCTACAGTCAATTCGTTGGAACTTGATTCGAAACGTGATTTCGTAATGTAAGAAGCTGAATTTGAACACCCTGCGTTGAATTATATCGCCAAAAGGGGATTTCGCTGAGAAATACATGAATTAATTTTGTTGATCGACGATTCCGTTATTCTACGATCAATTCGTTGGAACTTGATACGAAACATGATTTCGTGATGTTAGAAAGCAGAATTCGAACACTCTGCATCAAATTCAATCGCCAAAATGGGATTTCGCAGAGGAATACATGAATCCATTCCGTCGATCGACGATTTCGTTATTCTACAGTCAATTCGTTGAAACTTGATTCAAAACGTGATTTCGTAATGTCAGAAGCTGAATTTGAACACCCTGCATCGAATTTAATCGCCAAAATGGGATTTTGCAGAGGAATACATGAATCCATTCCGTCGATCGACGATTTTGTTATTCTACGATCAATTCGTTGGAACTTGATTCGAAACGTGATTTCGTAATGTTAGAAAGCGGAATTCGGACACTCTGCATCGAATTCAATCGCCAAAATGGGATTTCGCTAAGAAATACATGAATTCATTCCGTTGATCGACGATTTCGTTATTCTACGGTCAATTCGTTCAAACTCGTTTCGAAACGTGATTTCGTGATGTAAGAAGCTGAATTCGAACACTCTGCGTTGAATTCAATCGCCAAAATGGGATTTCGCTAAGAAATACATGAATTCATCTCGTTGATCGACGATTTCGTTATTCTACGATCAATTCGTTGGAACTTGATTCGAAACGTGATTTCGTGATGTAAGAAGTTGAATTTGAACACTCTGCGTTAAATTCAATCGCCAAGATGGGATTTCGCTAAGAAACACATGAATTCATTCCGTTGATCGACGATTCCGTTGTTCTACAATCGATTCGTTAAAACTTGATCCGAATCGTGATTTCGTAATGTCAGAAGCAGAACTGGAACACTCTGCATCGAATTCAATCGCCAGAATGGGATTTCGCCAAGAAATACATGGATTCATTTCGTCGATCGATGATTTCGTTGTTCTACAATCGATTCGTTGAAGATTGATCCAAAACGTGATTTCGTGATGTTAGAAAGCAGAATTCGAACACTCTGCATCGAATTCAATCGTCAAAATGGGATTTCGCAGAAGAATACATGAATCCATTCCGTCGATCGACGATTTTGTTATTCTACAGTCAATTCGTTGAAACTTGATTCGAAACGTGATTTCGTAATGTAAGAAGATGAATTTGAACACCCTGCGTTGAATTATATCGCCTAAAGGGGATTTCGCTGAGAAATACATGAATTAATTTTGTTGATCGACGATTTCGTTATTCTACGATCAATTCGTTGGAACTTGATACGAAACGTGATTTCGTGATGTTAGAAAGCAGAATTCGAACACTCTGCATCAAATTCAATCGCCAAAATGGGATTTCGCAGAGGAATACATGAATCCATTCCGTCGATCGACGATTTCGTTATTCTACAGTCAATTCGTTGGAACTTGATTCGAAACGTGAATTCGTAATGTCAGAAGCTGAATTTGAACACCCTGCATCGAATTTAATCGCCAAAATGGGATTTTGCAGAGGAATACATGAATCCATTCCGTCGATCGACGATTTTGTTATTTTACGATCAATTCGTTGGAACTTGATTCGAAACGTGATTTCGTAATGTTAGAAAGCGGAATTCGGACACTCTGCATCGAATTCAATCGCCAAAATGGGATTTCGCTAAGAAATACATGAATTCATTCCGTTCATCGACGATTCCGTTATTCTACGATCAATTCGTTGGACCTTGATTCGAAACGTGATTTCGTAATGTGAGAAGCTGAATTCGAACACTCTGCGTTGAATTCAATCGCCAAAATGGGATTTCGCTAAGAAATACATGAATTCATCTCGTTGATCGACGATTTCGTTATTCTACGATCAATTCGTTGGAACTTGATTCGAAACGTGATTTCGTGATGTAAGAAGTTGAATTTGAACACTCTGCGTTAAATTCAATCGCCAAGATGGGATTTCGCTAAGAAACACATGAATTCATTCCGTCGATCGACGATTCCGTTGTTCTACAATCGATTCGTTAAAACTTGATCCGAATCGTGATTTCGTAATGTTAGAAGCAGAATTGGAACACTCTGCATCGAATTCAATCGCCAGAATGGGATTTCGCCAAGAAATACATGGATTGATTTCGTCGATCGATGATTTCGTTGTTCTACAATCGATTCGTTGAAAATTGATCCAAAACGTGATTTCGTGATGTTAGAAAGCAGAATTCGAACACTCTGCATTGAATTCAATCGCCAAAATGGGATTTCGCAGAAGAATACATGAATCCATTCCGTCGATCGACGATTTTGTTATTCTACAGTCAATTCGTTGGAACTTGATTCGAAACGTGATTTCGTAATGTAAGAAGATGAATTTGAACACCCTGCGTTGAATTATATCGCCTAAAGGGGATTTCGCTGAGAAATACATGAATTAATTTTGTTGATCGACGATTTCGTTATTCTACGATCAATTCGTTGGAACTTGATACGAAACGTGATTTCGTGATGTTAGAAAGCAGAATTCGAACACTCTGCATCAAATTCAATCGCCAAAATGGGATTTCGCAGAGGAATACATGAATCCATTCCGTCGATCGACGATTTCGTTATTCTACAGTCAATTCGTTGGAACTTGATTCGAAACGTGATTTCGTAATGTCAGAAGCTGAATTTGAACACCCTGCATCGAATTTAATCGCCAAAATGGGATTTTGCAGAGGAATACATGAATCCATTCCGTCGATCGACGATTTTGTTATTTTACGATCAATTCGTTGGAACTTGATTCGAAACGTGATTTCGTAATGTTAGAAAGCGGAATTCGGACACTCTGCATCGAATTCAATCGCCAAAATGGGATTTCGCTAAGAAATACATGAATTCATTCCGTTCATCGACGATTCCGTTATTCTACGATCAATTCGTTAGACCTTGATTCGAAACGTAATTTCGTAATGTGAGAAGCTGAATTCGAACACTCTGCGTTGAATTCAATCGCCTAAACGGGATTTCGCTGAGAAATACATGAATTCATTACGCTCATCGACGATTTCGTTATTCTACGATCAATTCGTTGGAACTTGATTCGAAACGTGATTTCGTAATGTTAGAAGCTGAATTCGAACACTCTGCGTTGAATTCAATCGCCGAAACGGGATTTCGCTAAGAAATACATAAATTCATTCCGTTGATCGACGATTACGTTATTCTACGTTCAATTCGTTGGAACTTGATTCGAAACGTGATTTCGTGATGTCAGACGCTGAATTTGAACACCCTGCATCGAATTTAATCGCCAAAATGGGATTTCGCAGAGGAATACATGAATCCATTCCGTCGATCGACGATTTTGTTATTCTACGATCAATTCGTTGGAACTTGATTCGAAACGTGATTTCGTAATGTTAGAAAGCGGAATTCGGACACTCTGCATCGAATTCAATCGCCAAAATAGGATTTCGCTAAGAAATACATGAATTCATTCCGTTCATCGACGATTTCGTTATTCTACGATCAATTCGTTGGACCTTGATTCGAAACGTGATTTCGTAATGTAAGAAGCTGAATTCGAACACTCTGCGTTGAATTCGATCGCCTAAATGGGATTTCGCTGAGAAATACATGAATTCATTACGCTCATCGACGATTTCGTTATTCTACGATCAATTCGTTGGAACTTGATTCGGAACGTGATTTCGTGATGTAAGAAGTTGAATTTGAACACTCTGCGTTAAATTCAATCGCCAAAATGGGATTTCGCTAAGAAACACATGAATTCATTCCGTTGATCGACGATTCCGTTGTTCTACAATCGATTTGTTGAAACTTGATCCGAATCGTGATTTCGTAATGTTAGAAGCAGAATTGGAACACTCTGCATCGAATTCAATCGCCAGAATGGGATTTCGCCAAGAAATACATGAATTCATTTCGTCGATCGATGATTTCGTCGTTCTACAATCGATTCGTTGAGATTGATCCAAAACGTGATTTCGTGATGTTAGAAAGCAGAATTCGAACACTCTGCATCGAATTTAATCGCCAAAATGGGATTTCGCAGAGGAATACATGAATCCATTCCGTCGATCGACGATTTTGTTATTCTACAGTCAATTCGTTGAAACTTGATTCGAAACGTGATTTCGTAATGTAAGAAGCTGAATTTGAACACCCTGCGTTAAATTATATCGCCAAAAGGGGATTTCGCTCAGAAATACATGAATTAATTTTGTTGATCGACGATTCCGTTATTCTACGATCAATTCGTTGGAACTTGATACGAAACATGATTTCGTGATGTTAGAAAGCAGAATTCGAACACTCTGCATCAAATTCAATCGCCAAAATGGGATTTCGCAGAGGAATACATGAATCCATTCCGTCGATCGACGATTTCGTTATTCTACAGTCAATTCGTTGGAACTTGATTCGAAACGTGATTTTGTAATGTCAGAAGCTGAATTTGAACACCCTGCATCGAATTTAATCGCCAAAATGGGATTTTGCAGAGGAATACATGAATCCATTCCGTCGATCGACGATTTTGTTATTTTACGATCAATTCGTTGGAACTTGATTCGAAACGTGATTTCGTAATGTTAGAAAGCGGAATTCGGACACTCTGCATCGAATTCAATCGCCAAAATGGGATTTCGCTAAGAAATACATGAATTCATTCCGTTCATCGACGATTCCGTTATTCTACGATTAATTCGTTGAACCTTGATTCGAAACGTGATTTCGTAATGTAAGAAGCTGAATTCGAACACTCTGCGTTGAATTCAATCGCCTAGATGGGATTTTGCTGAGAAATACATGAATTCATTACGCTCATCGACGATTTCGTTATTCTACGATCAATTCGTTGGAACTTGATTCGAAACGTGATTTCGTAATGTTAGAAGCTGAATTCGAACACTCTGCGTTGAATTCAATCGCCGAAACGGGATTTCGCTAAGAAATACATAAATTCATTCCGTTGATCGACGATTACGTTATTCTACGTTCAATTCGTTGGAACTTGATTCGAAACGTGATTTCGTGATGTTAGAAAGCAGAATTCGAACACTCTGCATCGAATTCAATCGCCAAAATGGGATTTCGCAGAGGAATACATGAATCCATTCCGTCGATCGACGATTTCGTTATTCTACAGTCAATTCGTTGGAACTTGATTCGAAACGTGATTTCGTAATGTCAGACGCTGAATTTGAACACCCTGCATCGAATTTAATCGCCAAAATGGGATTTCGCAGAGGAATACATGAATCCATTCCGTCGATCGACGATTTTGTTATTCTACGATCAATTCGTTGGAACTTGATTCGAAACGTGATTTCGTAATGTTAGAAAGCGGAATTCGGACACTCTGCATCGAATTCAATCGCCAAAATAGGATTTCGCTAAGAAATACATGAATTCATTCCGTTCATCGACGATTTCGTTATTCTACGATCAATTCGTTGGACCTTGATTCGAAACGTGATTTCGTAATGTAAGAAGCTGAATTCGAACACTCTGCGTTGAATTCGATCGCCTAAATGGGATTTCGCTGAGAAATACATGAATTCATTACGCTCATCGACGATTTCGTTATTCTACGATCAATTCGTTGGAACTTGATTCGGAACGTGATTTCGTAATGTGAGAAGTTGAATTTGAACACTCTGCGTTAAATTCAATCGCCAAAATGGGATTTCGCTAAGAAACACATGAATTCATTCCGTTGATCGACGATTCCGTTGTTCTACAATCGATTTGTTGAAACTTGATCCGAATCGTGATTTCGTAATGTTAGAAGCAGAATTGGAACACTCTGCATCGAATTCAATCGCCAGAATGGGATTTCGCCAAGAAATACATGAATTCATTTCGTCGATCGATGATTTCGTCGTTCTACAATCGATTCGTTGAGATTGATCCAAAACGTGATTTCGTGATGTTAGAAAGCAGAATTCGAACACTCTGCATCGAATTTAATCGCCAAAATGGGATTTCGCAGAGGAATACATGAATCCATTCCGTCGATCGACGATTTTGTTATTCTACAGTCAATTCGTTGAAACTTGATTCGAAACGTGATTTCGTGATGTAAGAAAGCAGAATTCGAACACTCTGCATCGAATTCAATCGCCAAAATGGGATTTCGCAAAGGAATACATGAATCCATTCCGTCGATCGACGATTTCGTTATTCTACAGTCAATTCGTTGGAACTTGATTCGAAACGTGATTTCGTAATGTAAGAAGCTGAATTTGAACACCCTGCGTTGAATTATATCGCCTAAAGGGGATTTCGCTGAGAAATACATGAATTAATTTTGTTGATCGACGATTTCGTTATTCTACGATCAATTCGTTGGAACTTGATACGAAACGTGATTTCGTGATGTTAGAAAGCAGAATTCGAACACTCTGCATCAAATTCAATCGCCAAAATGGGATTTCGCAGAGGAATACATGAATCCATTCCGTCGATCGACGATTTCGTTATTCTACAGTCAATTCGTTGGAACTTAATTCGAAACGTGATTTCGTAATGTCAGAAGCTGAATTTGAACACCCTGCATCCAATTCAATCGCCAAAATGGGATTTCGCAGAGGAATACATGAATCCATTCCGTCGATCGACGATTTTGTTATTCTACAGTCAATTTGTTGGAACTTGATTCGAAACGTGATTTCGTAATGTAAGAAGCTGAATTTGAACACCCTGCGTTGAATTATATCGCCAAAAGGGGATTTCGCTGAGAAATACATGAATTAATTTTGTTGATCGACGATTTCGTTATTCTACGATCAATTCGTTGGAACTTGATTCGAAACGTGATTTCGTAATGTCAGAAGCTGAATTTGAACACCCTGCATCGAATTTAATCGCCAAAATGGGATTTCGCAGAGAAATACATGAATCCATTCCGTCGATCGACGATTTCGTTATTCTACGATCAATTCGTTGGAACTCGATTCGAAACGTGATTTCGTAATGTAAGAAGCTGAATTCGAACACTCTGCGTTGAATTCAATCGCCGAAATGGGATTTCACTGAGAAATACACGAATTCATTCCGTTGATCGACGATTTCGTTATTCTACGGTCAATTCGTTCAAACTTGTTTCGAAACGTGATTTCGTGATGTAAGAAGCTGAATTCGAACACTCTGCGTTAAATTCAATCGCCAAAATGGGATTTCGCTATGAAATACATGAATTCATTCCGTTGATCGACGATTTCGTTATTCTACAGTCAATTCGTTGAAACTTGATTCGAAACGTGATTTCGTGATGAAAGAAGCTGAATTCGAACACTCTGCGTTGAATTCAATCGCCAAAATGGGATTTCGCTATGAAATACATGAATCCATTCCGTTGATCGACGATTTCGTTATTCTGCAGTCAATTCGTTGGAACTTGATTCGAAACGTGATTTCGTAATGTAAGAAGCTGAATTCGAACACCCTGCGTTGAATTCAATCGCCAGAATGGGATTTCGCCAAGAAATACATGAATTCATTTCGTCGATCGATGATTTCGTTGTGCTACGAGCGATTCGTTGGAAAATAATCCAAAACGTGATTTCGTGATGTTAGAAAGCGGAATTCGAACACCCTGCATCGAATTCAATCGCCAAAATGGGATTTCGCAGAGGAATACATGAATTCATTCCGTTGATCGACGATTTCGTTATTCTACAGTCAATTCGTTGAAACTTGATTCGAAACGTGATTTCGTGATGAAAGAAGCTGAATTCGAACACTCTGCGTTGAATTCAATCGCCAAAATGGGATTTCGCTGAGAAATACATGAATTAATTTTGTTGATCGACGATTCCGTTGTTCTACAATCGATTCGTTGAAACTTGATCCGAATCGTGATTTCGTAATGTTAGTAGCAGAATTGAAACACTCTGCATCGAATTTAATCGCCAGAATGGGATTTCGCCAAGAAATACATGAATTCATTTCGTCGATCGATGATTTCGTTGTTCTACGAGCGATTCGTTGGAAAATAATCCAAAACGTGATTTCGTGATGTCAGAAAGCGGAATTCGAACACCCTGCATCGAATTCAATCGCCAAAATGGGATTTCGCAGAGGAATACATGAATCCATTCCGTCGATCGATGATTTCGTTATTCTACGATCAATTCGTTGGAACTTGATTCGAAACGTGATTTCGTAATGTAAGAAGCTGAATTCGAACACTCTGCGTTGAATTCAATCGCCAAAATGGGATTTTGCTAAGAAATACATGAATTCATTCCGTTCATCGACGATTTCGTTATTCTACGATCAATTCGTTGGAACTTGATTCGAAACGTGATTTCGTGATGTTAGAAGCCGAAGTCGAACACTCTGCGTTGAATTCAATCGCCAAAATGAGATTTCGCTGAGAAATACATGAAGTCATTCCGTTGATCGACGATTTTGTTATTCTACGATCAATTCGTTGGAACTTGATTCGAAACGTGATTTCGTAATGTTAGAAGCCGAATTCAAACACTCTGCGTCGAATTCAATCGCCAAAATGGGATTTCGCTAGAAAATACATGGATTCATTACGTTGATCAACGATTTTGTTATTTCACGATCGATTCGTTGGAGCTTGATTCGGAACGTGATTTCGTAATGTAAGAAGCTGAATTCGAACACTCTGCGTTGAATTCAATCGCCAAAATGGGATTCCACTAAGAAATACATGAATTTATTCCGTTGATCGACGATTTCGTTATTCTACGGTCCATTCGTTCAAACTCGTTTCGAAACGTGATTTCGTGATGTAAGAAGCTGAATTCGAACACTCTGCGTTGAATTCAATCGCCAAAATGGGATTTCGCTAATGAATACATGAATTCATCTCGTTGATTGACGATTTCGTTATTCTACGATCAATTCGTTGGAACTTGATTCAAAACGTGATTTCGTGATGTAAGAAGTTGAATTTGAACACTCTGCGTTAAATTCAATCGCCAAGATGGGATTTCGCTAAGAAACACATGAATTCATTCTGTTGATCGACGATTCCGTTGTTCTACAATCGATTCGTTGAAACTTGATCCGAATCGTGATTTCGTAATGTTAGAAGCAGAATTGGAACACTCTGCATCGAATTCAATCGCCAGAATGGGATTTCGCCAAGAAATACATGAATCCATTCCGTCGATCGACGATTTTGTTATTCTACGATCAATTCGTTGGAACTTGATTCGAAACGTGATTTCGTAATGTTAGAAAGCGGAATTCGGACACTTTGCTTTGAATTCAATCGCCAAAATGGGATTTTGCTAAGAAATACATGAATTCATTCCGTTCATCGACGATTTCGTTATTCTACGATCAATTCGTTGGACCTTGATTCGAAACGTGATTCCGTAATGTGAGAAGCAGAATTCGAACACTCTGCGTTGAATTCAATCGCCTAAATGGGATTTCGCTGAGAAATACATGAATTCATTACGCTCATCGACGATTTCGTTATTCTACGATCAATTCGTTGGAACTTGATTTGGAACGTGATTTTGTGATGTAAGAAGTTGAATTTGAACACTCTGCGTTAAATTCAATCGCCAAGATGGGATTTCGCTAAGAAACACATGGATTCATTCCGTTGATCGACGATTCCGTTGTACTACAATCGATACGTTGAAACTTGATCCGAATCGTGATTTCGTAATGTTAGAAGCAGAATTGGAACACTCTGCATCGAATTCAATCGCTAGAATGGGATTTCGCCAAGAAATACATGAATTCATTTCGTCGATCGATGATTTCGTTGTTCTACAATCGATTCGTTGAAAATTGATCCAAAACGTGATTTCGTGATGTTAGAAAGCAGAATTCGAACACTCTGCATCGAATTCAATCGCCAAAATGGGATTTCGCAGAGGAATACATGAATCCATTTCGTCGATCGACGATTTTGTTATTCTAGTCAATTCGTTGGAACTTGATTCGAAACGTGATTTCGAAATGTAAGAAGCTGAATTTGAACACCCTGCGTTGAATTATATCGCCAAAAGGGGATTTCGCTGAGAAATACATGAATTAATTTTGTTGATCGACGATTTCGTTATTCTACGATCAATCCGTTGGAACTTGATACGAAACGTGATTTCGTGATGTTAGAAAGCAGAATTCGAACACTCTGCATCAAATTCAATCGCCAAAATGGGATTTCGCAGAGGAATACATGAATCCATTCCGTCGATCGACGATTTCGTTATTCTACAGTCAATTCGTTGGAACTTGATTCGAAACGTGATTTTGTAATGTCAGAAGCTGAATTTGAACACCCTGCATCGAATTTAATCGCCAAAATGGGATTTCGCAGAGGAATACATGAATCCATTCCGTCGATCGACGATTTTGTTATTCTACAGTCAATTCGTTGGAACTTGATTCGAAACGTGATTTCGTAATGTAAGAAGCTGAATTTGAACACCCTGCGTTGAATTATATCGCCTAAAGGGGATTTCGCTGAGAAATACATGAATTAATTTTGTTGATCGACGATTTCGTTATTCTACGATCAATTCGTTGGAACTTGATACGAAACGTGATTTCGTGATGTTAGAAAGCAGAATTCGAACACTCTGCATCAAATTCAATCGCCAAAATGGGATTTCGCAGAGGAATACATGAATCCATTCCGTCGATCGACGATTTCGTTATTCTACAGTCAATTCGTTGGAACTTGATTCGAAACGTGATTTCGTAATGTCAGAAGCTGAATTTGAACACCCTGCATCGAATTTAATCGCCAAAATGGGATTTTGCAGAGGAATACATGAATCCATTCCGTCGATCGACGATTTTGTTATTTTACGATCAATTCGTTGGAACTTGATTCGAAACGTGATTTCGTAATGTTAGAAAGCGGAATTCGGACACTCTGCATCGAATTCAATCGCCAAAATGGGATTTCGCTAAGAAATACATGAATTCATTCCGTTCATCGACGATTCCGTTATTCTACGATTAATTCGTTGGACCTTGATTCGAAACGTGATTTCGTAATGTAAGAAGCTGAATTCGAACACTCTGCGTTGAATTCAATCGCCTAAGTGGGATTTTGCTGAGAAATACATGAATTCATTACGCTCATCGACGATTTCGTTATTCTACGATCAATTCGTTGGAACTTGATTCGAAACGTGATTTCGTAATGTTAGAAGCTGAAGTCGAACACTCTGCGTTGAATTCAATCGCCGAAACGGGATTTCGCTAAGAAATACATAAATTCATTCCGTTGATCGACGATTACGTTATTCTACGTTCAATTCGTTGGAACTTGATTCGAAACGTGATTTCGTGATGTTAGAAAGCAGAATTCGAACACTCTGCATCGAATTCAATCGCCAAAATGGGATTTCGCAGAGGAATACATGAATCCATTCCGTCGATCGACGATTTCGTTATTCTACAGTCAATTCGTTGGAACTTGATTCGAAACGTGATTTCGTAATGTCAGACGCTGAATTTGAACACCCTGCATCGAATTTAATCGCCAAAATGGGATTTCGCAGAGGAATACATGAATCCATTCCGTCGATCGACGATTTTGTTATTCTACGATCAATTCGTTGGAACTTGATTCGAAACGTGATTTCGTAATGTTAGAAAGCGGAATTCGGACACTCTGCATCGAATTCAATCGCCAAAATAGGATTTCGCTAAGAAATACATGAATTCATTCCGTTCATCGACGATTTCGTTATTCTACGATCAATTCGTTGGACCTTGATTCGAAACGTGATTTCGTAATGTAAGAAGCTGAATTCGAACACTCTGCGTTGAATTCGATCGCCTAAATGGGATTTCGCTGAGAAATACATGAATTCATTACGCTCATCGACGATTTCGTTATTCTACGATCAATTCGTTGGAACTTGATTCGGAACGTGATTTCGTGATGTAAGAAGTTGAATTTGAACACTCTGCGTTAAATTCAATCGCCAAAATGGGATTTCGCTAAGAAACACATGAATTCATTCCGTTGATCGACGATTCCGTTGTTCTACAATCGATTTGTTGAAACTTGATCCGAATCGTGATTTCGTAATGTTAGAAGCAGAATTGGAACACTCTGCATCGAATTCAATCGCCAGAATGGGATTTCGCCAAGAAATACATGAATTCATTTCGTCGATCGATGATTTCGTCGTTCTACAATCGATTCGTTGAGATTGATCCAAAACGTGATTTCGTGATGTTAGAAAGCAGAATTCGAACACTCTGCATCGAATTTAATCGCCAAAATGGGATTTCGCAGAGGAATACATGAATCCATTCCGTCGATCGACGATTTTGTTATTCTACAGTCAATTCGTTGAAACTTGATTCGAAACGTGATTTCGTAATGTAAGAAGCTGAATTTGAACACCCTGCGTTAAATTATATCGCCAAAAGGGGATTTCGCTCAGAAATACATGAATTAATTTTGTTGATCGACGATTCCGTTATTCTACGATCAATTCGTTGGAACTTGATACGAAACATGATTTCGTGATGTTAGAAAGCAGAATTCGAACACTCTGCATCAAATTCAATCGCCAAAATGGGATTTCGCAGAGGAATACATGAATCCATTCCGTCGATCGACGATTTCGTTATTCTACAGTCAATTCGTTGGAACTTGATTCGAAACGTGATTTTGTAATGTCAGAAGCTGAATTTGAACACCCTGCATCGAATTTAATCGCCAAAATGGGATTTCGCAGAGGAATACATGAATCCATTCCGTCGATCGACGATTTTGTTATTCTACAGTCAATTCGTTGGAACTTGATTCGAAACGTGATTTCGTAATGTAAGAAGCTGAATTCGAACACCCTGCGTTGAATTCAATCGCCAGAATGGGATTTCGCCAAGAAATACATGAATTCATTTCGTCGATCGATGATTTCGTTGTTCTACGAGCGATTCGTTGGAAAATAATCCAAAACGTGATTTCGTGATGTTAGAAAGCGGAATTCGAACACCCTGCATCGAATTCAATCGCCAAAATGGGATTTCGCAGAGGAATACATGAATTCATTCCGTTGATCGACGATTTCGTTATTCTACAGTCAATTCGTTGAAACTTGATTCGAAACGTGATTTCGTGATGAAAGAAGCTGAATTCGAACACTCTGCGTTGAATTCAATCGCCAAAATGGGATTTCGCTGAGAAATACATGAATTAATTTTGTTGATCGACGATTCCGTTGTTCTACAATCGATTCGTTGAAACTTGATCCGAATCGTGATTTCGTAATGTTAGTAGCAGAATTGAAACACTCTGCATCGAATTTAATCGCCAGAATGGGATTTCGCCAAGAAATACATGAATTCATTTCGTCGATCGATGATTTCGTTGTTCTACGAGCGATTCGTTGGAAAATAATCCAAAACGTGATTTCGTGATGTCAGAAAGCGGAATTCGAACACCCTGCATCGAATTCAATCGCCAAAATGGGATTTCGCAGAGGAATACATGAATCCATTCCGTCGATCGATGATTTCGTTATTCTACGATCAATTCGTTGGAACTTGATTCGAAACGTGATTTCGTAATGTAAGAAGCTGAATTCGAACACTCTGCGTTGAATTCAATCGCCAAAATGGGATTTTGCTAAGAAATACATGAATTCATTCCGTTCATCGACGATTTCGTTATTCTACGATCAATTCGTTGGAACTTGATTCGAAACGTGATTTCGTGATGTTAGAAGCCGAAGTCGAACACTCTGCGTTGAATTCAATCGCCAAAATGAGATTTCGCTGAGAAATACATGAAGTCATTCCGTTGATCGACGATTTTGTTATTCTACGATCAATTCGTTGGAACTTGATTCGAAACGTGATTTCGTAATGTTAGAAGCCGAATTCAAACACTCTGCGTCGAATTTAATCGCCAAAATGGGATTTCGCTAGAAAATACATGGATTCATTACGTTGATCAACGATTTTGTTATTTCACGATCGATTCGTTGGAGCTTGATTCGGAACGTGATTTCGTAATGTAAGAAGCTGAATTCGAACACTCTGCGTTGAATTCAATCGCCAAAATGGGATTCCACTAAGAAATACATGAATTTATTCCGTTGATCGACGATTTCGTTATTCTACGGTCCATTCGTTCAAACTCGTTTCGAAACGTGATTTCGTGATGTAAGAAGCTGAATTCGAACACTCTGCGTTGAATTCAATCGCCAAAATGGGATTTCGCTAATGAATACATGAATTCATCTCGTTGATTGACGATTTCGTTATTCTACGATCAATTCGTTGGAACTTGATTCGAAACGTGATTTCGTGATGTAAGAAGTTGAATTTGAACACTCTGCGTTAAATTCAATCGCCAAGATGGGATTTCGCTAAGAAACACATGAATTCATTCTGTTGATCGACGATTCCGTTGTTCTACAATCGATTCGTTGAAACTTGATCCGAATCGTGATTTCGTAATGTTAGAAGCAGAATTGGAACACTCTGCATCGAATTCAATCGCCAGAATGGGATTTCGCCAAGAAATACATGAATCCATTCCGTCGATCGACGATTTTGTTATTCTACGATCAATTCGTTGGAACTTGATTCGAAACGTGATTTCGTAATGTTAGAAAGCGGAATTCGGACACTTTGCTTTGAATTCAATCGCCAAAATGGGATTTTGCTAAGAAATACATGAATTCATTCCGTTCATCGACGATTTCGTTATTCTACGATCAATTCGTTGGACCTTGATTCGAAACGTGATTCCGTAATGTGAGAAGCAGAATTCGAACACTCTGCGTTGAATTCAATCGCCTAAATCGGATTTCGCTGAGAAATACATGAATTCATTACGCTCATCGACGATTTCGTTATTCTACGATCAATTCGTTGGAACTTGATTTGGAACGTGATTTTGTGATGTAAGAAGTTGAATTTGAACACTCTGCGTTAAATTCAATCGCCAAGATGGGATTTCGCTAAGAAACACATGGATTCATTCCGTTGATCGACGATTCCGTTGTACTACAATCGATACGTTGAAACTTGATCCGAATCGTGATTTCGTAATGTTAGAAGCAGAATTGGAACACTCTGCATCGAATTCAATCGCTAGAATGGGATTTCGCCAAGAAATACATGAATTCATTTCGTCGATCGATGATTTCGTTGTTCTACAATCGATTCGTTGAAAATTGATCCAAAACGTGATTTCGTGATGTTAGAAAGCAGAATTCGAACACTCTGCATCGAATTCAATCGCCAAAATGGGATTTCGCAGAGGAATACATGAATCCATTTCGTCGATCGACGATTTTGTTATTCTAGTCAATTCGTTGGAACTTGATTCGAAACGTGATTTCGAAATGTAAGAAGCTGAATTTGAACACCCTGCGTTGAATTATATCGCCAAAAGGGGATTTCGCTGAGAAATACATGAATTAATTTTGTTGATCGACGATTTCGTTATTCTACGATCAATCCGTTGGAACTTGATACGAAACGTGATTTCGTGATGTTAGAAAGCAGAATTCGAACACTCTGCATCAAATTCAATCGCCAAAATGGGATTTCGCAGAGGAATACATGAATCCATTCCGTCGATCGACGATTTCGTTATTCTACAGTCAATTCGTTGGAACTTGATTCGAAACGTGATTTTGTAATGTCAGAAGCTGAATTTGAACACCCTGCATCGAATTTAATCGCCAAAATGGGATTTCGCAGAGGAATACATGAATCCATTCCGTCGATCGACGATTTTGTTATTCTACAGTCAATTCGTTGGAACTTGATTCGAAACGTGATTTCGTAATGTAAGAAGCTGAATTTGAACACCCTGCGTTGAATTATATCGCCTAAAGGGGATTTCGCTGAGAAATACATGAATTAATTTTGTTGATCGACGATTTCGTTATTCTACGATCAATTCGTTGGAACTTGATACGAAACGTGATTTCGTGATGTTAGAAAGCAGAATTCGAACACTCTGCATCAAATTCAATCGCCAAAATGGGATTTCGCAGAGGAATACATGAATCCATTCCGTCGATCGACGATTTCGTTATTCTACAGTCAATTCGTTGGAACTTGATTCGAAACGTGATTTCGTAATGTCAGAAGCTGAATTTGAACACCCTGCATCGAATTTAATCGCCAAAATGGGATTTTGCAGAGGAATACATGAATCCATTCCGTCGATCGACGATTTTGTTATTTTACGATCAATTCGTTGGAACTTGATTCGAAACGTGATTTCGTAATGTTAGAAAGCGGAATTCGGACACTCTGCATCGAATTCAATCGCCAAAATGGGATTTCGCTAAGAAATACATGAATTCATTCCGTTCATCGACGATTCCGTTATTCTACGATTAATTCGTTGGACCTTGATTCGAAACGTGATTTCGTAATGTAAGAAGCTGAATTCGAACACTCTGCGTTGAATTCAATCGCCTAGATGGGATTTTGCTGAGAAATACATGAATTCATTACGCTCATCGACGATTTCGTTATTCTACGATCAATTCGTTGGAACTTGATTCGAAACGTGATTTCGTAATGTTAGAAGCTGAAGTCGAACACTCTGCGTTGAATTCAATCGCCGAAACGGGATTTCGCTAAGAAATACATAAATTCATTCCGTTGATCGACGATTACGTTATTCTACGTTCAATTCGTTGGAACTTGATTCGAAACGTGATTTCGTGATGTTAGAAAGCAGAATTCGAACACTCTGCATCGAATTCAATCGCCAAAATGGGATTTCGCAGAGGAATACATGAATCCATTCCGTCGATCGACGATTTCGTTATTCTACAGTCAATTCGTTGGAACTTGATTCGAAACGTGATTTCGTAATGTCAGACGCTGAATTTGAACACCCTGCATCGAATTTAATCGCCAAAATGGGATTTCGCAGAGGAATACATGAATCCATTCCGTCGATCGACGATTTTGTTATTCTACGATCAATTCGTTGGAACTTGATTCGAAACGTGATTTCGTAATGTTAGAAAGCGGAATTCGGACACTCTGCATCGAATTCAATCGCCAAAATAGGATTTCGCTAAGAAATACATGAATTCATTCCGTTCATCGACGATTTCGTTATTCTACGATCAATTCGTTGGACCTTGATTCGAAACGTGATTTCGTAATGTAAGAAGCTGAATTCGAACACTCTGCGTTGAATTCGATCGCCTAAATGGGATTTCGCTGAGAAATACATGAATTCATTACGCTCATCGACGATTTCGTTATTCTACGATCAATTCGTTGGAACTTGATTCGGAACGTGATTTCGTGATGTAAGAAGTTGAATTTGAACACTCTGCGTTAAATTCAATCGCCAAAATGGGATTTCGCTAAGAAACACATGAATTCATTCCGTTGATCGACGATTCCGTTGTTCTACAATCGATTTGTTGAAACTTGATCCGAATCGTGATTTCGTAATGTTAGAAGCAGAATTGGAACACTCTGCATCGAATTCAATCGCCAGAATGGGATTTCGCCAAGAAATACATGAATTCATTTCGTCGATCGATGATTTCGTCGTTCTACAATCGATTCGTTGAGATTGATCCAAAACGTGATTTCGTGATGTTAGAAAGCAGAATTCGAACACTCTGCATCGAATTTAATCGCCAAAATGGGATTTCGCAGAGGAATACATGAATCCATTCCGTCGATCGACGATTTTGTTATTCTACAGTCAATTCGTTGAAACTTGATTCGAAACGTGATTTCGTAATGTAAGAAGCTGAATTTGAACACCCTGCGTTAAATTATATCGCCAAAAGGGGATTTCGCTCAGAAATACATGAATTAATTTTGTTGATCGACGATTCCGTTATTCTACGATCAATTCGTTGGAACTTGATACGAAACATGATTTCGTGATGTTAGAAAGCAGAATTCGAACACTCTGCATCAAATTCAATCGCCAAAATGGGATTTCGCAGAGGAATACATGAATCCATTCCGTCGATCGACGATTTCGTTATTCTACAGTCAATTCGTTGGAACTTGATTCGAAACGTGATTTTGTAATGTCAGAAGCTGAATTTGAACACCCTGCATCGAATTTAATCGCCAAAATGGGATTTCGCAGAGGAATACATGAATCCATTCCGTCGATCGACGATTTTGTTATTCTACAGTCAATTCGTTGGAACTTGATTCGAAACGTGATTTCGTAATGTAAGAAGCTGAATTTAAACACCCTGCGTTGAATTATATCGCCTAAAGGGGATTTCGCTGAGAAATACATGAATTAATTTTGTTGATCGACGATTTCGTTATTCTACGATCAATTCGTTGGAACTTGATACGAAACGTGATTTCGTGATGTTAGAAAGCAGAATTCGAACACTCTGCATCAAATTCAATCGCCAAAATGGGATTTCGCAGAGGAATACATGAATCCATTCCGTCGATCGACGATTTCGTTATTCTACAGTCAATTCGTTGGAACTTGATTCGAAACGTGATTTCGTAATGTCAGAAGCTGAATTTGAACACCCTGCATCGAATTTAATCGCCAAAATGGGATTTTGCAGAGGAATACATGAATCCATTCCGTCGATCGACGATTTTGTTATTTTACGATCAATTCGTTGGAACTTGATTCGAAACGTGATTTCGTAATGTTAGAAAGCGGAATTCGGACACTCTGCATCGAATTCAATCGCCAAAATGGGATTTCGCTAAGAAATACATGAATTCATTCCGTTCATCGACGATTCCGTTATTCTACGATTAATTCGTTGAACCTTGATTCGAAACGTGATTTCGTAATGTAAGAAGCTGAATTCGAACACTCTGCGTTGAATTCAATCGCCTAAATGGGATTTTGCTGAGAAATACATGAATTCATTACGCTCATCGACGATTTCGTTATTCTACGATCAATTCGTTGGAACTTGATTCGAAACGTGATTTCGTAATGTTAGAAGCTGAATTCGAACACTCTGCGTTGAATTCAATCGCCGAAACGGGATTTCGCTAAGAAATACATAAATTCATTCCGTTGATCGACGATTACGTTATTCTACGTTCAATTCGTTGGAACTTGATTCGAAACGTGATTTCGTGATGTTAGAAAGCAGAATTCGAACACTCTGCATCGAATTCAATCGCCAAAATGGGATTTCGCAGAGGAATACATGAATCCATTCCGTCGATCGACGATTTCGTTATTCTACAGTCAATTCGTTGGAACTTGATTCGAAACGTGATTTCGTAATGTCAGACGCTGAATTTGAACACCCTGCATCGAATTTAATCGCCAAAATGGGATTTCGCAGAGGAATACATGAATCCATTCCGTCGATCGACGATTTTGTTATTCTACGATCAATTCGTTGGAACTTGATTCGAAACGTGATTTCGTAATGTTAGAAAGCGGAATTCGGACACTCTGCATCGAATTCAATCGCCAAAATAGGATTTCGCTAAGAAATACATGAATTCATTCCGTTCATCGACGATTTCGTTATTCTACGATCAATTCGTTGGACCTTGATTCGAAACGTGATTTCGTAATGTAAGAAGCTGAATTCGAACACTCTGCGTTGAATTCGATCGCCTAAATGGGATTTCGCTGAGAAATACATGAATTCATTACGCTCATCGACGATTTCGTTATTCTACGATCAATTCGTTGGAACTTGATTCGGAACGTGATTTCGTGATGTAAGAAGTTGAATTTGAACACTCTGCGTTAAATTCAATCGCCAAAATGGGATTTCGCTAAGAAACACATGAATTCATTCCGTTGATCGACGATTCCGTTGTTCTACAATCGATTTGTTGAAACTTGATCCGAATCGTGATTTCGTAATGTTAGAAGCAGAATTGGAACACTCTGCATCGAATTCAATCGCCAGAATGGGATTTCGCCAAGAAATACATGAATTCATTTCGTCGATCGATGATTTCGTCGTTCTACAATCGATTCGTTGAGATTGATCCAAAACGTGATTTCGTGATGTTAGAAAGCAGAATTCGAACACTCTGCATCGAATTTAATCGCCAAAATGGGATTTCGCAGAGGAATACATGAATCCATTCCGTCGATCGACGATTTTGTTATTCTACAGTCAATTCGTTGAAACTTGATTCGAAACGTGATTTCGTAATGTAAGAAGCTGAATTTGAACACCCTGCGTTAAATTATATCGCCAAAAGGGGATTTCGCTCAGAAATACATGAATTAATTTTGTTGATCGACGATTCCGTTATTCTACGATCAATTCGTTGGAACTTGATACGAAACATGATTTCGTGATGTTAGGAAGCAGAATTCGAACACTCTGCATCAAATTCAATCGCCAAAATGGGATTTCGCAGAGGAATACATGAATCCATTCCGTCGATCGACGATTTCGTTATTCTACAGTCAATTCGTTGGAACTTGATTCGAAACGTGATTTCGTAATGTAAGAAGCTGAATTTGAACACCCTGCGTTGAATTATATCGCCTAAAGGGGATTTCGCTGAGAAATACATGAATTAATTTTGTTGATCGACGATTTCGTTATTCTACGATCAATTCGTTGGAACTTGATACGAAACGTGATTTCGTGATGTTAGAAAGCAGAATTCGAACACTCTGCATCAAATTCAATCGCCAAAATGGGATTTTGCAGAGGAATACATGAATCCATTCCGTCGATCGACGATTT
Source organism: Ametastegia equiseti (assembly GCA_963989295.1). Taxonomy (NCBI): domain Eukaryota; kingdom Metazoa; phylum Arthropoda; class Insecta; order Hymenoptera; family Tenthredinidae; genus Ametastegia; species Ametastegia equiseti. Next base: position 1,351,217 of record OZ022397.1, read on the forward strand.
CGTTATTCTACAGTCAATTCGTTGGAACTTAATTCGAAACGTGATTTCGTAATGTCAGAAGCTGAATTTGAACACCCTGCATCCAATTCAATCGCCAAAATGGGATTTCGCAGAGGAATACATGAATCCATTCCGTCGATCGACGATTTTGTTATTCTACAGTCAATTTGTTGGAACTTGATTCGAAACGTGATTTCGTAATGTAAGAAGCTGAATTTGAACACCCTGCGTTGAATTATATCGCCAAAAGGGGATTTCGCTGAGAAATACATGAATTAATTTTGTTGATCGACGATTTCGTTATTCTACGATCAATTCGTTGGAACTTGATTCGAAACGTGATTTCGTAATGTCAGAAGCTGAATTTGAACACCCTGCATCGAATTTAATCGCCAAAATGGGATTTCGCAGAGAAATACATGAATCCATTCCGTCGATCGACGATTTCGTTATTCTACGATCAATTCGTTGGAACTCGATTCGAAACGTGATTTCGTAATGTAAGAAGCTGAATTCGAACACTCTGCGTTGAATTCAATCGCCGAAATGGGATTTCACTGAGAAATACACGAATTCATTCCGTTGATCGACGATTTCGTTATTCTACGGTCAATTCGTTCAAACTTGTTTCGAAACGTGATTTCGTGATGTAAGAAGCTGAATTCGAACACTCTGCGTTAAATTCAATCGCCAAAATGGGATTTCGCTATGAAATACATGAATTCATTCCGTTGATCGACGATTTCGTTATTCTACAGTCAATTCGTTGAAACTTGATTCGAAACGTGATTTCGTGATGAAAGAAGCTGAATTCGAACACTCTGCGTTGAATTCAATCGCCAAAATGGGATTTCGCTATGAAATACATGAATCCATTCCGTTGATCGACGATTTCGTTATTCTGCAGTCAATTCGTTGGAACTTGATTCGAAACGTGATTTCGTAATGTAAGAAGCTGAATTCGAACACCCTGCGTTGAATTCAATCGCCAGAATGGGATTTCGCCAAGAAATACATGAATTCATTTCGTCGATCGATGATTTCGTTGTGCTACGAGCGATTCGTTGGAAAATAATCCAAAACGTGATTTCGTGATGTTAGAAAGCGGAATTCGAACACCCTGCATCGAATTCAATCGCCAAAATGGGATTTCGCAGAGGAATACATGAATTCATTCCGTTGATCGACGATTTCGTTATTCTACAGTCAATTCGTTGAAACTTGATTCGAAACGTGATTTCGTGATGAAAGAAGCTGAATTCGAACACTCTGCGTTGAATTCAATCGCCAAAATGGGATTTCGCTGAGAAATACATGAATTAATTTTGTTGATCGACGATTCCGTTGTTCTACAATCGATTCGTTGAAACTTGATCCGAATCGTGATTTCGTAATGTTAGTAGCAGAATTGAAACACTCTGCATCGAATTTAATCGCCAGAATGGGATTTCGCCAAGAAATACATGAATTCATTTCGTCGATCGATGATTTCGTTGTTCTACGAGCGATTCGTTGGAAAATAATCCAAAACGTGATTTCGTGATGTCAGAAAGCGGAATTCGAACACCCTGCATCGAATTCAATCGCCAAAATGGGATTTCGCAGAGGAATACATGAATCCATTCCGTCGATCGATGATTTCGTTATTCTACGATCAATTCGTTGGAACTTGATTCGAAACGTGATTTCGTAATGTAAGAAGCTGAATTCGAACACTCTGCGTTGAATTCAATCGCCAAAATGGGATTTTGCTAAGAAATACATGAATTCATTCCGTTCATCGACGATTTCGTTATTCTACGATCAATTCGTTGGAACTTGATTCGAAACGTGATTTCGTGATGTTAGAAGCCGAAGTCGAACACTCTGCGTTGAATTCAATCGCCAAAATGAGATTTCGCTGAGAAATACATGAAGTCATTCCGTTGATCGACGATTTTGTTATTCTACGATCAATTCGTTGGAACTTGATTCGAAACGTGATTTCGTAATGTTAGAAGCCGAATTCAAACACTCTGCGTCGAATTCAATCGCCAAAATGGGATTTCGCTAGAAAATACATGGATTCATTACGTTGATCAACGATTTTGTTATTTCACGATCGATTCGTTGGAGCTTGATTCGGAACGTGATTTCGTAATGTAAGAAGCTGAATTCGAACACTCTGCGTTGAATTCAATCGCCAAAATGGGATTCCACTAAGAAATACATGAATTTATTCCGTTGATCGACGATTTCGTTATTCTACGGTCCATTCGTTCAAACTTGTTTCGAAACGTGATTTCGTGATGTAAGAAGCTGAATTCGAACACTCTGCGTTGAATTCAATCGCCAAAATGGGATTTCGCTAATGAATACATGAATTCATCTCGTTGATTGACGATTTCGTTATTCTACGATCAATTCGTTGGAACTTGATTCAAAACGTGATTTCGTGATGTAAGAAGTTGAATTTGAACACTCTGCGTTAAATTCAATCGCCAAGATGGGATTTCGCTAAGAAACACATGAATTCATTCTGTTGATCGACGATTCCGTTGTTCTACAATCGATTCGTTGAAACTTGATCCGAATCGTGATTTCGTAATGTTAGAAGCAGAATTGGAACACTCTGCATCGAATTCAATCGCCAGAATGGGATTTCGCCAAGAAATACATGAATCCATTCCGTCGATCGACGATTTTGTTATTCTACGATCAATTCGTTGGAACTTGATTCGAAACGTGATTTCGTAATGTTAGAAAGCGGAATTCGGACACTTTGCTTTGAATTCAATCGCCAAAATGGGATTTTGCTAAGAAATACATGAATTCATTCCGTTCATCGACGATTTCGTTATTCTACGATCAATTCGTTGGACCTTGATTCGAAACGTGATTCCGTAATGTGAGAAGCAGAATTCGAACACTCTGCGTTGAATTCAATCGCCTAAATGGGATTTCGCTGAGAAATACATGAATTCATTACGCTCATCGACGATTTCGTTATTCTACGATCAATTCGTTGGAACTTGATTTGGAACGTGATTTTGTGATGTAAGAAGTTGAATTTGAACACTCTGCGTTAAATTCAATCGCCAAGATGGGATTTCGCTAAGAAACACATGGATTCATTCCGTTGATCGACGATTCCGTTGTACTACAATCGATACGTTGAAACTTGATCCGAATCGTGATTTCGTAATGTTAGAAGCAGAATTGGAACACTCTGCATCGAATTCAATCGCTAGAATGGGATTTCGCCAAGAAATACATGAATTCATTTCGTCGATCGATGATTTCGTTGTTCTACAATCGATTCGTTGAAAATTGATCCAAAACGTGATTTCGTGATGTTAGAAAGCAGAATTCGAACACTCTGCATCGAATTCAATCGCCAAAATGGGATTTCGCAGAGGAATACATGAATCCATTTCGTCGATCGACGATTTTGTTATTCTAGTCAATTCGTTGGAACTTGATTCGAAACGTGATTTCGAAATGTAAGAAGCTGAATTTGAACACCCTGCGTTGAATTATATCGCCAAAAGGGGATTTCGCTGAGAAATACATGAATTAATTTTGTTGATCGACGATTTCGTTATTCTACGATCAATCCGTTGGAACTTGATACGAAACGTGATTTCGTGATGTTAGAAAGCAGAATTCGAACACTCTGCATCAAATTCAATCGCCAAAATGGGATTTCGCAGAGGAATACATGAATCCATTCCGTCGATCGACGATTTCGTTATTCTACAGTCAATTCGTTGGAACTTGATTCGAAACGTGATTTTGTAATGTCAGAAGCTGAATTTGAACACCCTGCATCGAATTTAATCGCCAAAATGGGATTTCGCAGAGGAATACATGAATCCATTCCGTCGATCGACGATTTTGTTATTCTACAGTCAATTCGTTGGAACTTGATTCGAAACGTGATTTCGTAATGTAAGAAGCTGAATTTGAACACCCTGCGTTGAATTATATCGCCTAAAGGGGATTTCGCTGAGAAATACATGAATTAATTTTGTTGATCGACGATTTCGTTATTCTACGATCAATTCGTTGGAACTTGATACGAAACGTGATTTCGTGATGTTAGAAAGCAGAATTCGAACACTCTGCATCAAATTCAATCGCCAAAATGGGATTTCGCAGAGGAATACATGAATCCATTCCGTCGATCGACGATTTCGTTATTCTACAGTCAATTCGTTGGAACTTGATTCGAAACGTGATTTCGTAATGTCAGAAGCTGAATTTGAACACCCTGCATCGAATTTAATCGCCAAAATGGGATTTTGCAGAGGAATACATGAATCCATTCCGTCGATCGACGATTTTGTTATTTTACGATCAATTCGTTGGAACTTGATTCGAAACGTGATTTCGTAATGTTAGAAAGCGGAATTCGGACACTCTGCATCGAATTCAATCGCCAAAATGGGATTTCGCTAAGAAATACATGAATTCATTCCGTTCATCGACGATTCCGTTATTCTACGATTAATTCGTTGGACCTTGATTCGAAACGTGATTTCGTAATGTAAGAAGCTGAATTCGAACACTCTGCGTTGAATTCAATCGCCTAAGTGGGATTTTGCTGAGAAATACATGAATTCATTACGCTCATCGACGATTTCGTTATTCTACGATCAATTCGTTGGAACTTGATTCGAAACGTGATTTCGTAATGTTAGAAGCTGAAGTCGAACACTCTGCGTTGAATTCAATCGCCGAAACGGGATTTCGCTAAGAAATACATAAATTCATTCCGTTGATCGACGATTACGTTATTCTACGTTCAATTCGTTGGAACTTGATTCGAAACGTGATTTCGTGATGTTAGAAAGCAGAATTCGAACACTCTGCATCGAATTCAATCGCCAAAATGGGATTTCGCAGAGGAATACATGAATCCATTCCGTCGATCGACGATTTCGTTATTCTACAGTCAATTCGTTGGAACTTGATTCGAAACGTGATTTCGTAATGTCAGACGCTGAATTTGAACACCCTGCATCGAATTTAATCGCCAAAATGGGATTTCGCAGAGGAATACATGAATCCATTCCGTCGATCGACGATTTTGTTATTCTACGATCAATTCGTTGGAACTTGATTCGAAACGTGATTTCGTAATGTTAGAAAGCGGAATTCGGACACTCTGCATCGAATTCAATCGCCAAAATAGGATTTCGCTAAGAAATACATGAATTCATTCCGTTCATCGACGATTTCGTTATTCTACGATCAATTCGTTGGACCTTGATTCGAAACGTGATTTCGTAATGTAAGAAGCTGAATTCGAACACTCTGCGTTGAATTCGATCGCCTAAATGGGATTTCGCTGAGAAATACATGAATTCATTACGCTCATCGACGATTTCGTTATTCTACGATCAATTCGTTGGAACTTGATTCGGAACGTGATTTTGTAATGTCAGAAGCTGAATTTGAACACCCTGCATCGAATTTAATCGCCAAAATGGGATTTCGCAGAGGAATACATGAATCCATTCCGTCGATCGACGATTTTGTTATTCTACAGTCAATTCGTTGGAACTTGATTCGAAACGTGATTTCGTAATGTAAGAAGCTGAATTCGAACACCCTGCGTTGAATTCAATCGCCAGAATGGGATTTCGCCAAGAAATACATGAATTCATTTCGTCGATCGATGATTTCGTTGTTCTACGAGCGATTCGTTGGAAAATAATCCAAAACGTGATTTCGTGATGTTAGAAAGCGGAATTCGAACACCCTGCATCGAATTCAATCGCCAAAATGGGATTTCGCAGAGGAATACATGAATTCATTCCGTTGATCGACGATTTCGTTATTCTACAGTCAATTCGTTGAAACTTGATTCGAAACGTGATTTCGTGATGAAAGAAGCTGAATTCGAACACTCTGCGTTGAATTCAATCGCCAAAATGGGATTTCGCTGAGAAATACATGAATTAATTTTGTTGATCGACGATTCCGTTGTTCTACAATCGATTCGTTGAAACTTGATCCGAATCGTGATTTCGTAATGTTAGTAGCAGAATTGAAACACTCTGCATCGAATTTAATCGCCAGAATGGGATTTCGCCAAGAAATACATGAATTCATTTCGTCGATCGATGATTTCGTTGTTCTACGAGCGATTCGTTGGAAAATAATCCAAAACGTGATTTCGTGATGTCAGAAAGCGGAATTCGAACACCCTGCATCGAATTCAATCGCCAAAATGGGATTTCGCAGAGGAATACATGAATCCATTCCGTCGATCGATGATTTCGTTATTCTACGATCAATTCGTTGGAACTTGATTCGAAACGTGATTTCGTAATGTAAGAAGCTGAATTCGAACACTCTGCGTTGAATTCAATCGCCAAAATGGGATTTTGCTAAGAAATACATGAATTCATTCCGTTCATCGACGATTTCGTTATTCTACGATCAATTCGTTGGAACTTGATTCGAAACGTGATTTCGTGATGTTAGAAGCCGAAGTCGAACACTCTGCGTTGAATTCAATCGCCAAAATGAGATTTCGCTGAGAAATACATGAAGTCATTCCGTTGATCGACGATTTTGTTATTCTACGATCAATTCGTTGGAACTTGATTCGAAACGTGATTTCGTAATGTTAGAAGCCGAATTCAAACACTCTGCGTCGAATTTAATCGCCAAAATGGGATTTCGCTAGAAAATACATGGATTCATTACGTTGATCAACGATTTTGTTATTTCACGATCGATTCGTTGGAGCTTGATTCGGAACGTGATTTCGTAATGTAAGAAGCTGAATTCGAACACTCTGCGTTGAATTCAATCGCCAAAATGGGATTCCACTAAGAAATACATGAATTTATTCCGTTGATCGACGATTTCGTTATTCTACGGTCCATTCGTTCAAACTCGTTTCGAAACGTGATTTCGTGATGTAAGAAGCTGAATTCGAACACTCTGCGTTGAATTCAATCGCCAAAATGGGATTTCGCTAATGAATACATGAATTCATCTCGTTGATTGACGATTTCGTTATTCTACGATCAATTCGTTGGAACTTGATTCGAAACGTGATTTCGTGATGTAAGAAGTTGAATTTGAACACTCTGCGTTAAATTCAATCGCCAAGATGGGATTTCGCTAAGAAACACATGAATTCATTCTGTTGATCGACGATTCCGTTGTTCTACAATCGATTCGTTGAAACTTGATCCGAATCGTGATTTCGTAATGTTAGAAGCAGAATTGGAACACTCTGCATCGAATTCAATCGCCAGAATGGGATTTCGCCAAGAAATACATGAATCCATTCCGTCGATCGACGATTTTGTTATTCTACGATCAATTCGTTGGAACTTGATTCGAAACGTGATTTCGTAATGTTAGAAAGCGGAATTCGGACACTTTGCTTTGAATTCAATCGCCAAAATGGGATTTTGCTAAGAAATACATGAATTCATTCCGTTCATCGACGATTTCGTTATTCTACGATCAATTCGTTGGACCTTGATTCGAAACGTGATTCCGTAATGTGAGAAGCAGAATTCGAACACTCTGCGTTGAATTCAATCGCCTAAATCGGATTTCGCTGAGAAATACATGAATTCATTACGCTCATCGACGATTTCGTTATTCTACGATCAATTCGTTGGAACTTGATTTGGAACGTGATTTTGTGATGTAAGAAGTTGAATTTGAACACTCTGCGTTAAATTCAATCGCCAAGATGGGATTTCGCTAAGAAACACATGGATTCATTCCGTTGATCGACGATTCCGTTGTACTACAATCGATACGTTGAAACTTGATCCGAATCGTGATTTCGTAATGTTAGAAGCAGAATTGGAACACTCTGCATCGAATTCAATCGCTAGAATGGGATTTCGCCAAGAAATACATGAATTCATTTCGTCGATCGATGATTTCGTTGTTCTACAATCGATTCGTTGAAAATTGATCCAAAACGTGATTTCGTGATGTTAGAAAGCAGAATTCGAACACTCTGCATCGAATTCAATCGCCAAAATGGGATTTCGCAGAGGAATACATGAATCCATTTCGTCGATCGACGATTTTGTTATTCTAGTCAATTCGTTGGAACTTGATTCGAAACGTGATTTCGAAATGTAAGAAGCTGAATTTGAACACCCTGCGTTGAATTATATCGCCAAAAGGGGATTTCGCTGAGAAATACATGAATTAATTTTGTTGATCGACGATTTCGTTATTCTACGATCAATCCGTTGGAACTTGATACGAAACGTGATTTCGTGATGTTAGAAAGCAGAATTCGAACACTCTGCATCAAATTCAATCGCCAAAATGGGATTTCGCAGAGGAATACATGAATCCATTCCGTCGATCGACGATTTCGTTATTCTACAGTCAATTCGTTGGAACTTGATTCGAAACGTGATTTTGTAATGTCAGAAGCTGAATTTGAACACCCTGCATCGAATTTAATCGCCAAAATGGGATTTCGCAGAGGAATACATGAATCCATTCCGTCGATCGACGATTTTGTTATTCTACAGTCAATTCGTTGGAACTTGATTCGAAACGTGATTTCGTAATGTAAGAAGCTGAATTTGAACACCCTGCGTTGAATTATATCGCCTAAAGGGGATTTCGCTGAGAAATACATGAATTAATTTTGTTGATCGACGATTTCGTTATTCTACGATCAATTCGTTGGAACTTGATACGAAACGTGATTTCGTGATGTTAGAAAGCAGAATTCGAACACTCTGCATCAAATTCAATCGCCAAAATGGGATTTCGCAGAGGAATACATGAATCCATTCCGTCGATCGACGATTTCGTTATTCTACAGTCAATTCGTTGGAACTTGATTCGAAACGTGATTTCGTAATGTCAGAAGCTGAATTTGAACACCCTGCATCGAATTTAATCGCCAAAATGGGATTTTGCAGAGGAATACATGAATCCATTCCGTCGATCGACGATTTTGTTATTTTACGATCAATTCGTTGGAACTTGATTCGAAACGTGATTTCGTAATGTTAGAAAGCGGAATTCGGACACTCTGCATCGAATTCAATCGCCAAAATGGGATTTCGCTAAGAAATACATGAATTCATTCCGTTCATCGACGATTCCGTTATTCTACGATTAATTCGTTGGACCTTGATTCGAAACGTGATTTCGTAATGTAAGAAGCTGAATTCGAACACTCTGCGTTGAATTCAATCGCCTAGATGGGATTTTGCTGAGAAATACATGAATTCATTACGCTCATCGACGATTTCGTTATTCTACGATCAATTCGTTGGAACTTGATTCGAAACGTGATTTCGTAATGTTAGAAGCTGAAGTCGAACACTCTGCGTTGAATTCAATCGCCGAAACGGGATTTCGCTAAGAAATACATAAATTCATTCCGTTGATCGACGATTACGTTATTCTACGTTCAATTCGTTGGAACTTGATTCGAAACGTGATTTCGTGATGTTAGAAAGCAGAATTCGAACACTCTGCATCGAATTCAATCGCCAAAATGGGATTTCGCAGAGGAATACATGAATCCATTCCGTCGATCGACGATTTCGTTATTCTACAGTCAATTCGTTGGAACTTGATTCGAAACGTGATTTCGTAATGTCAGACGCTGAATTTGAACACCCTGCATCGAATTTAATCGCCAAAATGGGATTTCGCAGAGGAATACATGAATCCATTCCGTCGATCGACGATTTTGTTATTCTACGATCAATTCGTTGGAACTTGATTCGAAACGTGATTTCGTAATGTTAGAAAGCGGAATTCGGACACTCTGCATCGAATTCAATCGCCAAAATAGGATTTCGCTAAGAAATACATGAATTCATTCCGTTCATCGACGATTTCGTTATTCTACGATCAATTCGTTGGACCTTGATTCGAAACGTGATTTCGTAATGTAAGAAGCTGAATTCGAACACTCTGCGTTGAATTCGATCGCCTAAATGGGATTTCGCTGAGAAATACATGAATTCATTACGCTCATCGACGATTTCGTTATTCTACGATCAATTCGTTGGAACTTGATTCGGAACGTGATTTCGTGATGTAAGAAGTTGAATTTGAACACTCTGCGTTAAATTCAATCGCCAAAATGGGATTTCGCTAAGAAACACATGAATTCATTCCGTTGATCGACGATTCCGTTGTTCTACAATCGATTTGTTGAAACTTGATCCGAATCGTGATTTCGTAATGTTAGAAGCAGAATTGGAACACTCTGCATCGAATTCAATCGCCAGAATGGGATTTCGCCAAGAAATACATGAATTCATTTCGTCGATCGATGATTTCGTCGTTCTACAATCGATTCGTTGAGATTGATCCAAAACGTGATTTCGTGATGTTAGAAAGCAGAATTCGAACACTCTGCATCGAATTTAATCGCCAAAATGGGATTTCGCAGAGGAATACATGAATCCATTCCGTCGATCGACGATTTTGTTATTCTACAGTCAATTCGTTGAAACTTGATTCGAAACGTGATTTCGTAATGTAAGAAGCTGAATTTGAACACCCTGCGTTAAATTATATCGCCAAAAGGGGATTTCGCTCAGAAATACATGAATTAATTTTGTTGATCGACGATTCCGTTATTCTACGATCAATTCGTTGGAACTTGATACGAAACATGATTTCGTGATGTTAGAAAGCAGAATTCGAACACTCTGCATCAAATTCAATCGCCAAAATGGGATTTCGCAGAGGAATACATGAATCCATTCCGTCGATCGACGATTTCGTTATTCTACAGTCAATTCGTTGGAACTTGATTCGAAACGTGATTTTGTAATGTCAGAAGCTGAATTTGAACACCCTGCATCGAATTTAATCGCCAAAATGGGATTTCGCAGAGGAATACATGAATCCATTCCGTCGATCGACGATTTTGTTATTCTACAGTCAATTCGTTGGAACTTGATTCGAAACGTGATTTCGTAATGTAAGAAGCTGAATTTAAACACCCTGCGTTGAATTATATCGCCTAAAGGGGATTTCGCTGAGAAATACATGAATTAATTTTGTTGATCGACGATTTCGTTATTCTACGATCAATTCGTTGGAACTTGATACGAAACGTGATTTCGTGATGTTAGAAAGCAGAATTCGAACACTCTGCATCAAATTCAATCGCCAAAATGGGATTTCGCAGAGGAATACATGAATCCATTCCGTCGATCGACGATTTCGTTATTCTACAGTCAATTCGTTGGAACTTGATTCGAAACGTGATTTCGTAATGTCAGAAGCTGAATTTGAACACCCTGCATCGAATTTAATCGCCAAAATGGGATTTTGCAGAGGAATACATGAATCCATTCCGTCGATCGACGATTTTGTTATTTTACGATCAATTCGTTGGAACTTGATTCGAAACGTGATTTCGTAATGTTAGAAAGCGGAATTCGGACACTCTGCATCGAATTCAATCGCCAAAATGGGATTTCGCTAAGAAATACATGAATTCATTCCGTTCATCGACGATTCCGTTATTCTACGATTAATTCGTTGAACCTTGATTCGAAACGTGATTTCGTAATGTAAGAAGCTGAATTCGAACACTCTGCGTTGAATTCAATCGCCTAAATGGGATTTTGCTGAGAAATACATGAATTCATTACGCTCATCGACGATTTCGTTATTCTACGATCAATTCGTTGGAACTTGATTCGAAACGTGATTTCGTAATGTTAGAAGCTGAATTCGAACACTCTGCGTTGAATTCAATCGCCGAAACGGGATTTCGCTAAGAAATACATAAATTCATTCCGTTGATCGACGATTACGTTATTCTACGTTCAATTCGTTGGAACTTGATTCGAAACGTGATTTCGTGATGTTAGAAAGCAGAATTCGAACACTCTGCATCGAATTCAATCGCCAAAATGGGATTTCGCAGAGGAATACATGAATCCATTCCGTCGATCGACGATTTCGTTATTCTACAGTCAATTCGTTGGAACTTGATTCGAAACGTGATTTCGTAATGTCAGACGCTGAATTTGAACACCCTGCATCGAATTTAATCGCCAAAATGGGATTTCGCAGAGGAATACATGAATCCATTCCGTCGATCGACGATTTTGTTATTCTACGATCAATTCGTTGGAACTTGATTCGAAACGTGATTTCGTAATGTTAGAAAGCGGAATTCGGACACTCTGCATCGAATTCAATCGCCAAAATAGGATTTCGCTAAGAAATACATGAATTCATTCCGTTCATCGACGATTTCGTTATTCTACGATCAATTCGTTGGACCTTGATTCGAAACGTGATTTCGTAATGTAAGAAGCTGAATTCGAACACTCTGCGTTGAATTCGATCGCCTAAATGGGATTTCGCTGAGAAATACATGAATTCATTACGCTCATCGACGATTTCGTTATTCTACGATCAATTCGTTGGAACTTGATTCGGAACGTGATTTCGTGATGTAAGAAGTTGAATTTGAACACTCTGCGTTAAATTCAATCGCCAAAATGGGATTTCGCTAAGAAACACATGAATTCATTCCGTTGATCGACGATTCCGTTGTTCTACAATCGATTTGTTGAAACTTGATCCGAATCGTGATTTCGTAATGTTAGAAGCAGAATTGGAACACTCTGCATCGAATTCAATCGCCAGAATGGGATTTCGCCAAGAAATACATGAATTCATTTCGTCGATCGATGATTTCGTCGTTCTACAATCGATTCGTTGAGATTGATCCAAAACGTGATTTCGTGATGTTAGAAAGCAGAATTCGAACACTCTGCATCGAATTTAATCGCCAAAATGGGATTTCGCAGAGGAATACATGAATCCATTCCGTCGATCGACGATTTTGTTATTCTACAGTCAATTCGTTGAAACTTGATTCGAAACGTGATTTCGTAATGTAAGAAGCTGAATTTGAACACCCTGCGTTAAATTATATCGCCAAAAGGGGATTTCGCTCAGAAATACATGAATTAATTTTGTTGATCGACGATTCCGTTATTCTACGATCAATTCGTTGGAACTTGATACGAAACATGATTTCGTGATGTTAGGAAGCAGAATTCGAACACTCTGCATCAAATTCAATCGCCAAAATGGGATTTCGCAGAGGAATACATGAATCCATTCCGTCGATCGACGATTTCGTTATTCTACAGTCAATTCGTTGGAACTTGATTCGAAACGTGATTTCGTAATGTCAGAAGCTGAATTTGAACACCCTGCATCGAATTTAATCGCCAAAATGAGATTTTGCAGAGGAATACATGAATCCATTCCGTCGATCGACGATTTTGTTATTCTACGATCAATTCGTTGGAACTTGATTCGAAACGTGATTTCGTAATGTTAGAAAGCGGAATTCGGACACTCTGCATCGAATTCAATCGCCAAAATGGGATTTCGCTAAGAAATACATGAATTCATTCCGTTGATCGACGATTTCGTTATTCTACGGTCAATTCGTTCAAACTCGTTTCGAAACGTGATTTCGTGATGTAAGAAGCTGAATTCGAACACTCTGCGTTGAATTCAATCGCCAAAATGGGATTTCGCTAAGAAATACGTGAATTCATCTCGTTGATCGACGATTTCGTTATTCTACGATCAATTCGTTGGAACTTGATTCGAAACGTGATTTCGTGATGTAAGAAGTTGAATTTGAACACTCTGCGTTAAATTCAATCGCCAAGATGGGATTTCGCTAAGAAACACATGAATTCATTCCGTTGATCAACGATTCCGTTGTTCTACAATCGATTCGTTAAAACTTGATCCGAATCGTGATTTCGTAATGTTAGAAGCAGAATTGGAACACTCTGCATCGAATTCAATCGCCAGAATGGGATTTCGCCAAGAAATACATGAATTCATTTCGTCGATCGATGATTTCGTTGTTCTACAATCGATTCGTTGAAAATTGATCCAAAACGTGATTTCGTGATGTTAGAAAGCAGAATTCGAACACTCTGCATCGAATTCAATCGCCAAAATGGGATTTCGCAGAAGAATACATGAATCCATTCCGTCGATCGACGATTTTGTTATTCTACAGTCAATTCGTTGGAACTTGATTCGAAACGTGATTTCGTAATGTAAGAAGCTGAATTTAAACACCCTGCGTTGAATTATATCGCCAAAAAGGAATTTCGCTGAGAAATACATGAATTAATTTTCTTGATCGACGATTACGTTATTCTACGATCAATTCGTTGGAACTTGATTCGAAACGTGATTTCGTGATGTTAGAAAGCAGATTTCGAACACTCTGCATCGAATTCAATCGCCAAAATGGGATTTCGCAAAGGAATACATGAATCCATTCCGTCGATCGACGATTTCGTTATTCTACAGTCAATTCGTTGGAACTTGATTCGAAACGTGATTTCGTAATGTAAGAAGCTGAATTTGAACACCCTGCGTTGAATTATATCGCCAAAAGGGGATTTCGCTGAGAAATACATGAATTAATTTTGTTGATCGACGATTTCGTTATTCTACGATCAATTCGTTGGAACTTGATTCGAAACGTGATTTCGTAATGTCAGAAGCTGAATTTGAACACCCTGCATCGAATTTAATCGCCAAAATGGGATTTCGCAGAGGAATACATGAATCCATTCCGTCGATCGACGATTTCGTTATTCTACGATCAATTCGTTGGAACTCGATTCGAAACGTGATTTCGTAATGTAAGAAGCTGAATTCGAACACTCTGCGTTGAATTCAATCGCCGAAATGGGATTTCACTGAGAAATACATGAATTCATTCCGTTGATCGACGATTTCGTTATTCTACGGTCAATTTGTTCAAACTTGTTTCGAAACGTGATTTCGTGATGTTAGAAAGCAGAATTCGAACACTCTGCGTTGAATTCAATCGCCAAAATGGGATTTCGCAGAGGAATACATGAATCCATTCCGTCGATCGACGATTTCGTTATTCTACAGTCAATTCGTTGGAACTTGATTCGAAACGTGATTTCGTAATGTCAGAAGCTGAATTTGAACACCCTGCATCGAATTTAATCGCCAAAATGGGATTTTGCAGAGGAATACATGAATCCATTCCGTCGATCGACGATTTTGTTATTTTACGATCAATTCGTTGGAACTTGATTCGAAACGTGATTTCGTAATGTTAGAAAGCGGAATTCGGACACTCTGCATCGAATTCAATCGCCAAAATGGGATTTCGCTAAGAAATACATGAATTCATTCCGTTCATCGACGATTCCGTTATTCTACGATTAATTCGTTGAACCTTGATTCGAAACGTGATTTCGTAATGTAAGAAGCTGAATTCGAACACTCTGCGTTGAATTCAAGCGCCTAAATGGGATTTTGCTGAGAAATACATGAATTCATTACGCTCATCGACGATTTCGTTATTCTACGATCAATTCGTTGGAACTTGATTCGAAACGTGATTTCGTAATGTTAGAAGCTGAATTCGAACACTCTGCGTTGAATTCAATCGCCGAAACGGGATTTCGCTAAGAAATACATAAATTCATTCCGTTGATCGACGATTACGTTATTCTACGTTCAATTCGTTGGAACTTGATTCGAAACGTGATTTCGTGATGTTAGAAAGCAGAATTCGAACACTCTGCATCGAATTCAATCGCCAAAATGGGATTTCGCAGAGGAATACATGAATCCATTCCGTCGATCGACGATTTCGTTATTCTACAGTCAATTCGTTGGAACTTGATTCGAAACGTGATTTCGTAATGTCAGACGCTGAATTTGAACACCCTGCATCGAATTTAATCGCCAAAATGGGATTTCGCAGAGGAATACATGAATCCATTCCGTCGATCGACGATTTTGTTATTCTACGATCAATTCGTTGGAACTTGATTCGAAACGTGATTTCGTAATGTTAGAAAGCGGAATTCGGACACTCTGCATCGAATTCAATCGCCAAAATAGGATTTCGCTAAGAAATACATGAATTCATTCCGTTCATCGACGATTTCGTTATTCTACGATCAATTCGTTGGACCTTGATTCGAAACGTGATTTCGTAATGTAAGAAGCTGAATTCGAACACTCTGCGTTGAATTCGATCGCCTAAATGGGATTTCGCTGAGAAATACATGAATTCATTACGCTCATCGACGATTTCGTTATTCTACGATCAATTCGTTGGAACTTGATTCGGAACGTGATTTCGTGATGTAAGAAGTTGAATTTGAACACTCTGCGTTAAATTCAATCGCCAAAATGGGATTTCGCTAAGAAACACATGAATTCATTCCGTTGATCGACGATTCCGTTGTTCTACAATCGATTTGTTGAAACTTGATCCGAATCGTGATTTCGTAATGTTAGAAGCAGAATTGGAACACTCTGCATCGAATTCAATCGCCAGAATGGGATTTCGCCAAGAAATACATGAATTCATTTCGTCGATCGATGATTTCGTCGTTCTACAATCGATTCGTTGAGATTGATCCAAAACGTGATTTCGTGATGTTAGAAAGCAGAATTCGAACACTCTGCATCGAATTTAATCGCCAAAATGGGATTTCGCAGAGGAATACATGAATCCATTCCGTCGATCGACGATTTTGTTATTCTACAGTCAATTCGTTGAAACTTGATTCGAAACGTGATTTCGTAATGTAAGAAGCTGAATTTGAACACCCTGCGTTAAATTATATCGCCAAAAGGGGATTTCGCTCAGAAATACATGAATTAATTTTGTTGATCGACGATTCCGTTATTCTACGATCAATTCGTTGGAACTTGATACGAAACATGATTTCGTGATGTTAGAAAGCAGAATTCGAACACTCTGCATCAAATTCAATCGCCAAAATGGGATTTCGCAGAGGAATACATGAATCCATTCCGTCGATCGACGATTTCGTTATTCTACAGTCAATTCGTTGGAACTTGATTCGAAACGTGATTTCGTAATGTCAGAAGCTGAATTTGAACACCCTGCATCGAATTTAATCGCCAAAATGAGATTTTGCAGAGGAATACATGAATCCATTCCGTCGATCGACGATTTTGTTATTCTACGATCAATTCGTTGGAACTTGATTCGAAACGTGATTTCGTAATGTTAGAAAGCGGAATTCGGACACTCTGCATCGAATTCAATCGCCAAAATGGGATTTCGCTAAGAAATACATGAATTCATTCCGTTGATCGACGATTTCGTTATTCTACGGTCAATTCGTTCAAACTCGTTTCGAAACGTGATTTCGTGATGTAAGAAGCTGAATTCGAACACTCTGCGTTGAATTCAATCGCCAAAATGGGATTTCGCTAAGAAATACGTGAATTCATCTCGTTGATCGACGATTTCGTTATTCTACGATCAATTCGTTGGAACTTGATTCGAAACGTGATTTCGTGATGTAAGAAGTTGAATTTGAACACTCTGCGTTAAATTCAATCGCCAAGATGGGATTTCGCTAAGAAACACATGAATTCATTCCGTTGATCAACGATTCCGTTGTTCTACAATCGATTCGTTAAAACTTGATCCGAATCGTGATTTCGTAATGTTAGAAGCAGAATTGGAACACTCTGCATCGAATTCAATCGCCAGAATGGGATTTCGCCAAGAAATACATGAATTCATTTCGTCGATCGATGATTTCGTTGTTCTACAATCGATTCGTTGAAAATTGATCCAAAACGTGATTTCGTGATGTTAGAAAGCAGAATTCGAACACTCTGCATCGAATTCAATCGCCAAAATGGGATTTCGCAGAAGAATACATGAATCCATTCCGTCGATCGACGATTTTGTTATTCTACAGTCAATTCGTTGGAACTTGATTCGAAACGTGATTTCGTAATGTAAGAAGCTGAATTTAAACACCCTGCGTTGAATTATATCGCCAAAAAGGAATTTCGCTGAGAAATACATGAATTAATTTTCTTGATCGACGATTACGTTATTCTACGATCAATTCGTTGGAACTTGATTCGAAACGTGATTTCGTGATGTTAGAAAGCAGATTTCGAACACTCTGCATCGAATTCAATCGCCAAAATGGGATTTCGCAAAGGAATACATGAATCCATTCCGTCGATCGACGATTTCGTTATTCTACAGTCAATTCGTTGGAACTTGATTCGAAACGTGATTTCGTAATGTAAGAAGCTGAATTTGAACACCCTGCGTTGAATTATATCGCCAAAAGGGGATTTCGCTGAGAAATACATGAATTAATTTTGTTGATCGACGATTTCGTTATTCTACGATCAATTCGTTGGAACTTGATTCGAAACGTGATTTCGTAATGTCAGAAGCTGAATTTGAACACCCTGCATCGAATTTAATCGCCAAAATGGGATTTCGCAGAGGAATACATGAATCCATTCCGTCGATCGACGATTTCGTTATTCTACGATCAATTCGTTGGAACTCGATTCGAAACGTGATTTCGTAATGTAAGAAGCTGAATTCGAACACTCTGCGTTGAATTCAATCGCCGAAATGGGATTTCACTGAGAAATACATGAATTCATTCCGTTGATCGACGATTTCGTTATTCTACGGTCAATTTGTTCAAACTTGTTTCGAAACGTGATTTCGTGATGTTAGAAAGCAGAATTCGAACACTCTGCGTTGAATTCAATCGCCAAAATGGGATTTCGCAGAGGAATACATGAATCCATTCCGTCGATCGACGATTTCGTTATTCTACAGTCAATTCGTTGGAACTTGATTCGAAACGTGATTTCGTAATGTCAGAAGCTGAATTTGAACACCCTGCATCGAATTTAATCGCCAAAATGGGATTTTGCAGAGGAATACATGAATCCATTCCGTCGATCGACGATTTTGTTATTTTACGATCAATTCGTTGGAACTTGATTCGAAACGTGATTTCGTAATGTTAGAAAGCGGAATTCGGACACTCTGCATCGAATTCAATCGCCAAAATGGGATTTCGCTAAGAAATACATGAATTCATTCCGTTCATCGACGATTCCGTTATTCTACGATTAATTCGTTGAACCTTGATTCGAAACGTGATTTCGTAATGTAAGAAGCTGAATTCGAACACTCTGCGTTGAATTCAATCGCCTAAATGGGATTTTGCTGAGAAATACATGAATTCATTACGCTCATCGACGATTTCGTTATTCTACGATCAATTCGTTGGAACTTGATTCGAAACGTGATTTCGTAATGTTAGAAGCTGAATTCGAACACTCTGCGTTGAATTCAATCGCCGAAACGGGATTTCGCTAAGAAATACATAAATTCATTCCGTTGATCGACGATTACGTTATTCTACGTTCAATTCGTTGGAACTTGATTCGAAACGTGATTTCGTGATGTTAGAAAGCAGAATTCGAACACTCTGCATCGAATTCAATCGCCAAAATGGGATTTCGCAGAGGAATACATGAATCCATTCCGTCGATCGACGATTTCGTTATTCTACAGTCAATTCGTTGGAACTTGATTCGAAACGTGATTTCGTAATGTCAGACGCTGAATTTGAACACCCTGCATCGAATTTAATCGCCAAAATGGGATTTCGCAGAGGAATACATGAATCCATTCCGTCGATCGACGATTTTGTTATTCTACGATCAATTCGTTGGAACTTGATTCGAAACGTGATTTCGTAATGTTAGAAAGCGGAATTCGGACACTCTGCATCGAATTCAATCGCCAAAATAGGATTTCGCTAAGAAATACATGAATTCATTCCGTTCATCGACGATTTCGTTATTCTACGATCAATTCGTTGGACCTTGATTCGAAACGTGATTTCGTAATGTAAGAAGCTGAATTCGAACACTCTGCGTTGAATTCGATCGCCTAAATGGGATTTCGCTGAGAAATACATGAATTCATTACGCTCATCGACGATTTCGTTATTCTACGATCAATTCGTTGGAACTTGATTCGGAACGTGATTTCGTGATGTAAGAAGTTGAATTTGAACACTCTGCGTTAAATTCAATCGCCAAAATGGGATTTCGCTAAGAAACACATGAATTCATTCCGTTGATCGACGATTCCGTTGTTCTACAATCGATTTGTTGAAACTTGATCCGAATCGTGATTTCGTAATGTTAGAAGCAGAATTGGAACACTCTGCATCGAATTCAATCGCCAGAATGGGATTTCGCCAAGAAATACATGAATTCATTTCGTCGATCGATGATTTCGTCGTTCTACAATCGATTCGTTGAGATTGATCCAAAACGTGATTTCGTGATGTTAGAAAGCAGAATTCGAACACTCTGCATCGAATTTAATCGCCAAAATGGGATTTCGCAGAGGAATACATGAATCCATTCCGTCGATCGACGATTTTGTTATTCTACAGTCAATTCGTTGAAACTTGATTCGAAACGTGATTTCGTAATGTAAGAAGCTGAATTTGAACACCCTGCGTTAAATTATATCGCCAAAAGGGGATTTCGCTCAGAAATACATGAATTAATTTTGTTGATCGACGATTCCGTTATTCTACGATCAATTCGTTGGAACTTGATACGAAACATGATTTCGTGATGTTAGAAAGCAGAATTCGAACACTCTGCATCAAATTCAATCGCCAAAATGGGATTTCGCAGAGGAATACATGAATCCATTCCGTCGATCGACGATTTCGTTATTCTACAGTCAATTCGTTGGAACTTGATTCGAAACGTGATTTCGTAATGTCAGAAGCTGAATTTGAACACCCTGCATCGAATTTAATCGCCAAAATGAGATTTTGCAGAGGAATACATGAATCCATTCCGTCGATCGACGATTTTGTTATTCTACGATCAATTCGTTGGAACTTGATTCGAAACGTGATTTCGTAATGTTAGAAAGCGGAATTCGGACACTCTGCATCGAATTCAATCGCCAAAATGGGATTTCGCTAAGAAATACATGAATTCATTCCGTTGATCGACGATTTCGTTATTCTACGGTCAATTCGTTCAAACTCGTTTCGAAACGTGATTTCGTGATGTAAGAAGCTGAATTCGAACACTCTGCGTTGAATTCAATCGCCAAAATGGGATTTCGCTAAGAAATACGTGAATTCATCTCGTTGATCGACGATTTCGTTATTCTACGATCAATTCGTTGGAACTTGATTCGAAACGTGATTTCGTGATGTAAGAAGTTGAATTTGAACACTCTGCGTTAAATTCAATCGCCAAGATGGGATTTCGCTAAGAAACACATGAATTCATTCCGTTGATCAACGATTCCGTTGTTCTACAATCGATTCGTTAAAACTTGATCCGAATCGTGATTTCGTAATGTTAGAAGCAGAATTGGAACACTCTGCATCGAATTCAATCGCCAGAATGGGATTTCGCCAAGAAATACATGAATTCATTTCGTCGATCGATGATTTCGTTGTTCTACAATCGATTCGTTGAAAATTGATCCAAAACGTGATTTCGTGATGTTAGAAAGCAGAATTCGAACACTCTGCATCGAATTCAATCGCCAAAATGGGATTTCGCAGAAGAATACATGAATCCATTCCGTCGATCGACGATTTTGTTATTCTACAGTCAATTCGTTGGAACTTGATTCGAAACGTGATTTCGTAATGTAAGAAGCTGAATTTAAACACCCTGCGTTGAATTATATCGCCAAAAAGGAATTTCGCTGAGAAATACATGAATTAATTTTCTTGATCGACGATTACGTTATTCTACGATCAATTCGTTGGAACTTGATTCGAAACGTGATTTCGTGATGTTAGAAAGCAGATTTCGAACACTCTGCATCGAATTCAATCGCCAAAATGGGATTTCGCAAAGGAATACATGAATCCATTCCGTCGATCGACGATTTCGTTATTCTACAGTCAATTCGTTGGAACTTGATTCGAAACGTGATTTCGTAATGTAAGAAGCTGAATTTGAACACCCTGCGTTGAATTATATCGCCAAAAGGGGATTTCGCTGAGAAATACATGAATTAATTTTGTTGATCGACGATTTCGTTATTCTACGATCAATTCGTTGGAACTTGATTCGAAACGTGATTTCGTAATGTCAGAAGCTGAATTTGAACACCCTGCATCGAATTTAATCGCCAAAATGGGATTTCGCAGAGGAATACATGAATCCATTCCGTCGATCGACGATTTCGTTATTCTACGATCAATTCGTTGGAACTCGATTCGAAACGTGATTTCGTAATGTAAGAAGCTGAATTCGAACACTCTGCGTTGAATTCAATCGCCGAAATGGGATTTCACTGAGAAATACATGAATTCATTCCGTTGATCGACGATTTCGTTATTCTACGGTCAATTTGTTCAAACTTGTTTCGAAACGTGATTTCGTGATGTAAGAAGCTGAATTCGAACACTCTGCGTTGAATTCAATCGCCAAAATGGGATTTCGCTATGAAATACATGAATTCATTCCGTTGATCGACGATTTCGTTATTCTACAGTCAATTCGTTGAAACTTGATTCGAAACGTGATTTCGTGATGAAAGAAGCTGAATTCGAACACTCTGCGTTGAATTCAATCGCCAAAATGGGATTTCGCTATGAAATACATGAATTCATTCCGTTGATCGACGATTTCGTTATTCTGCAGTCAATTCGTTGGAACTTGATTCGAAACGTGATTTCGTAATGTAAGAAGCTGAATTCGAACACCCTGCGTTGAATTCAATCGCCAGAATGGGATTTCGCCAAGAAATACATGAATTCATTTCGTCGATCGATGATTTCGTTGTTCTACGAGCGATTCGTTGGAAAATAATCCAAAACGTGATTTCGTGATGTTAGAAAGCGGAATTCGAACACCCTGCATCGAATTCAATCGCCAAAATGGGATTTCGCAGAGGAATACATGAATTCATTCCGTTGATCGACGATTTCGTTATTCTACAGTCAATTCGTTGTAACTTGATTCGAAACGTCATTTCGTAATGTAAGAAGCTGAATTCGAACACTCTGCGTTGAATTCAATCGCCAAAATGGGATTTCACTAAGAAATACATGAATTCATTCCGTTGATCGACGATTTCGTTATTCTACGGTCCATTCGTTCAAACTCGTTTCGAAACGTGATTTCGTGATGTAAGAAGCTGAATTCGAACACTCTGCGTTGAATTCAATCGCCAAAATGGGATTTTGCTAAGGAATACACCAATTCATCTCGTTGATTGACGATTTCGTTATTCTACGATCAATTCGTTGGAACTTGATTCGAAACGTGATTTCGTGATGTGAGAAGTTGAATTTGAACACTCTGCGTTAAATTCAATCGCCAAGATGGGATTTCGCTAAGAAACACATGAATTCATTCTGTTGATCGACGATTCCGTTGTTCTACAATCGATTCGTTGAAACTTGATCCGAATCGTGATTTCGTAATGTTAGAAGCAGAATTGGAACACTCTGCATCGAATTCAATCGCCAGAATGGGATTTCGCCAAGAAATACATGAATCCATTCCGTCGATCGACGATTTTGTTATTCTACGATCAATTCGTTGGAACTTGATTCGAAACGTGATTTCGTAATGTTAGAAAGCGGAATTCGGACACTCTGCTTTGAATTCAATCGCCAAAATGGGATTTCGCTAAGAAATACATGAATTCATTCCGTTCATCGACGATTTCGTTATTCTACGATCAATTCGTTGGACCTTGATTCGAAACGTGATTCCGTAATGTAAGAAGCAGAATTCGAACACTCTGCGTTGAATTCAATCGCCTAAATGGGATTTCGCTGAGAAATACATGAATTCATTACGCTCATCGACGATTTCGTTATTCTACGATCAATTCGTTGGAACTTGATTTGGAACGTGATTTTGTGATGTAAGAAGTTGAATTTGAACACTCTGCGTTAAATTTAATCGCCAAGATGGGATTTCGCTAAGAAACACATGAATTCATTCCGTTGATCGACGATTTCGTTGTACTACAATCGATACGTTGAAACTTGATCCGAATCGTGATTTCGTAATGTTAGAAGCAGAATTGGAACACTCTGCATCGAATTCAATCGCTAGAATGGGATTTCGCCAAGAAATACATGAATTCATTTCGTCGATCGATAATTTCGTTGTTCTACAATCGATTCGTTGAAAACTGATACAAAACGTGATTTCGTGATGTTAGAAAGCAGAATTCGAACACTCTGCATCGAATTCAATCGCCAAAATGGGATTTCGCAGAGGAATACATGAATCCATTTCGTCGATCGACGATTTTGTTATTCTACAGTCAATTCGTTAGAACTTGATTCGAAACGTGATTTCGAAATGTAAGAAGCTGAATTTGAACACCCTGCGTTGAATTATATCGCAAAAAGGGGATTTCGCTGAGAAATACATGAATTAATTTTGTTGATCGACGATTTCGTTATTCTACGATCAATTCGTTGGAACTTGATACGAAACGTGATTTCGTGATGTAAGAAAGCAGAATTCGAACACTCTGCATCAAATTCAATTGCCAAAATGGGATTTCGCAGAGGAATACATGAATCCATTCCGTCGATCGACGATTTCGTCATTCTACAGTCAATTCGTTGGAACTTGATTCGAAACGTGATTTTGTAATGTCAGAAGCTGAATTTGAACACTCTGCATCAAATTTAATCGCCAAAATGGGATTTCGCAGAGGAATACATGAACTCATTCCGTCGATCGACGATTTTGTTATTCTACAGTCAATTCGTTGGAACTTGATTCGAAACGTGATTTCGTAATGTAAGAAGCTGAATTTGAACACCCTGCGTTGAATTATATCGCCAAAAGGGGATTTCGCTGAGAAATACATGAATTAATTTTGTTGATCGACGATTTCGTTATTCTACGATCAATTCGTTGGAACTTGATTCGGAACGTGATTTCGTAATGTCAGAAGCTGAATTTGAACACCCTGCATCGAATTTAATCGCCAAAATGGGATTTCGCAGAGGAATACATGAATCCATTCCGTCGATCGACGATTTCGTTATTCTACGATCAATTCGTTGGAACTCGATTCGAAACGTGATTTCGTAATGTAAGAAGCTGAATTCGAACACTCTGCGTTGAATTCAATCGCCGAAATGGGATTTCACTGAGAAATACATGAATTCATTCCGTTGATCGACGATTTCGTTATTCTACGGTCAATTCGTTCAAACTTGTTTCGAAACGTGATTTCGTGATGTAAGAAACTGAATTCGAACACTCTGCGTTGAATTCAATCGCCAAAATGGGATTTCGCTATGAAATACATGAATTCATTCCGTTGATCGACGATTTCGTTATTCTACAGTCAATTCGTTGAAACTTGATTCGAAACGTGATTTCGTGATGTAAGAAGCTGAATTCGAACACTCTGCGTTGAATTCAATCGCCAAAATGGGATTTCGCTATGAAATACATGAATTCATTCCGTTGATCGACTATTTCGTTATTCTACAGTCAATTCGTTGGAACTTGATTCGAAACGTGATTTCGTAATGTAAGAAGCTGAATTCGAACACCCTGCGTTGAATTATATCGCCAAAAGGGGATTTCGCTGAGAAATACATGAATTAATTTTGTTGATCGACGATTTCGTTATTCTACGATCAATTCGTTGGAACTTGATACGAAACGTGATTTCGTGATGTTAGAAAGCAGAATTCGATCACTCTGCATCGAATTCAATCGCCAAAATGGGATTTCGCAGAGGAATACATGAATCCATTCCGTCGATCGACGATTTCGTTATTCTACAGTCAATTCGTTGGAACTTGATTCGAAACGTGATTTCGTAATGTCAGACGCTGAATTTGAACACCCTGCATCGAATTTAATCGCCAAAATGGGATTTCGCAGAGGAATACATGAATCCATTTCGTCGATCGACGATTTTATTATTCTACGATCAATTCGTTGGAACTTGATTCGAAACGTGATTTCGTAATGTTAGAAAGCAGAATTCGGACACTCTGCATCGAATTCAATCGCCAAAATAGGATTTCGCTAAGAAATACATGAATTCATTCCGTTCATCGACGATTTCGTTATTCTACGATCAATTCGTTGGACCTCGATTCGAAACGTGATTTCGTAATGTAAGAAGCTGAATTCGAACACTCTGCGTTGAATTCGATCGCCTAAATGGGATTTCGCTGAGAAATACATGAATTCATTACGCTCATCGACGATTTCGTTATTCTACGATCAATTCGTTGGAACTTGATTCGGAACGTGATTTCGTGATGTAAGAAGTTGAATTTGAACACTCTGCGTTGAATTCAATCGCCAAAATGGGATTTCGCTAAGAAACACATGAATTCATTCCGTTGATCGACGATTCCGTTCTTCTACAATCGATTCGTTGAAACTTGATCCGAATCGTGATTTCGTAATGTTAGAAGCAGAATTGGAACACTCTGCATCGAATTCAATCGCCAGAATGGGATTTCGCCAAGAAATACATGAATTCATTTCGTCGATCGATGATTTCGTCGTTCTACAATCGATTCGTTGAGATTGATCCAAAACGTGATTTCGTGATGATAGAAAGCAGAATTCGAACACTCTGCATCGAATTCAATCGCCAAAATGGGATTTCGCAGAGGAATACATGAATCCATTCCGTCGATCGACGATTTTGTTATTCTACAGTCAATTCGTTGGAACTTGATTCGAAACGTGATTTCGTAATGTAAGAAGCTGAATTTGAACACCCTGCGTTGAATTATATCGCCAAAAGGGGATTTCGCTGAGAAATACATGAATTAATTTTGTTGATCGACGATTCCGTTATTCTACGATCAATTCGTTGGAACTTGATACGAAACATGATTTCGTGATGTTACAAAGCAGAATTCGAACACTCTGCATCAAATTCAATCGCCAAAATGGGATTTTGCAGAGGAATACATGAATCCATTCCGTCGATCGACGATTTCGTTATTCTACAGTCAATTCGTTGGAACTTGATTCGAAACGTGATTTTATAATGTCAGAAGCTGAATTTGAACACCCTGCATCGAATTTAATCGCCAAAATGGGATTTCGCAGAGGAATACATGAATCCATTCCGTCGATCGACGATTTTGTTATTCTACGATCAATTCGTTGGAACTTGATTCAAAACGTGATTTCGTAATGTTAGAAAGCGGAATTCGGACACTCTGCATCGAATTCAATCGCCAAAATGGGATTTCGCTAAGAAATACATGAATTCATTCCGTTCATCGACGATTTCGTTATTCTACGATCAATTCGTTGGACCTTGATTCGAAACGTGATTTCGTAATGTAAGAAGCAGAATTCGAACACTCTGCGTTGAATTCAATCGCCTAAATGGGATTTCGCTGAGAAATACATGAATTCATTACGCTCATCGACGATTTCGTTATTCTACGATCAATTCGTTGGAACTTGATTTGGAACGTGATTTTGTGATGTAAGAAGTTGAATTTGAACACTCTGCGTTAAATTCAATCGCCAAGATGGGATTTCGCTAAGAAACACATGAATTCATTCCGTTGATCGACGATTCCGTTGTACTACAATCGATACGTTGAAACTTGATCCGAATCGTGATTTCGTAATGTTAGAAGCAGAATTGGAACACTCTGCATCGAATTCAATCGCTAGAATGGGATTTCGCCAAGAAATACATGAATTCATTTCGTCGATCGATGATTTCGTTGTTCTACAATCGATTCGTTGAAAATTGATCCAAAACGTGATTTCGTGATGTTAGAAAGCAGAATTCGAACACTCTGCATCGAATTCAATCGCCAAAATGGGATTTCGCAGAGGAATACATGAATCCATTTCGTCGATCGACGATTTTGTTATTCTACAGTCAATTCGTTGGAACTTGATTCGAAACGTGATTTCGTCATGTAAGAAGCTGAATTTGAACACCCTGCGTTGAATTATATCGCCAAAAGGGGATTTCGCTGAGAAATACATGAATTAATTTCGTTGATCGACGATTTCGTTATTCTACGATCAATTCGTTGGAACTTGATACGAAACGTGATTTCGTGATGTTAGAAAGCAGAATTCGAACACTCTGCATCAAATTCAATTGCCAAAATGGGATTTCGCAGAGGAATACATGAATCCATTCCGTCGATCGACGATTTCGTTATTCTACAGTCAATTCGTTGGAACTTGATTCGAAACGTGATTTTGTAATGTCAGAAGCTGAATTTGAACACCCTGCATCAAATTTGATCGCCAAAATGGGATTTAGCAGAGGAATACATGAATCCATTCCGTCGATCGACGATTTTGTTATTCTACAGTCAATTCGTTGGAACTTGATTCGAAACGTGATTTCGTAATGTAAGAAGCTGAATTTGAACACCCTGCGTTGAATTATATCGCCAAAAGGGGATTTCGCTGAGAAATACATGAATTAATTTTGTTGATCGACGATTTCGTTATTCTACGATCAATTCGTTGGAACTTGATTCGAAACGTGATTTCGTAATGTTAGAAAGCGGAATTCGGACACTCTGCATCGAATTCAATCGCCAAAATGGGATTTCGCTAAGAAATACATGAATTCATTCCGTTCATCGACGATTCCGTTATTCTACGATCATTTCGTTGGACCTTGATTCGAAACGTGATTTCGTAATGTAAGAAGCTGAATTCGAACACTCTGCGTTGAATTCAATCGCCTAAATAGGATTTCGCTGAGAAATACATGAATTCATTACGCTCATCGACGATTTCGTTATTCTACGATCAATTCGTTGGAACTTGATTCGAAACGTGATTTCGTAATGTTAGAAGCTGAATTCGAACACTCTGCGTTGAATTCAATCGCTGAAACGGGATTTCGCTAAGAAATACATGAATTCATTCCGTTGATCGACGATTACGTTATTCTACGTTCAATTCGTTGAAACTTGATTCGAAACGTGATTTCGTGATGTTAGAAAGCAGAATTCGAACACTCTGCATCGAATTCAATCGCCAAAATGGGATTTCGCAGAGGAATACATGAATCCATTCCGTCGATCGACGATTTTGTTATTCTACAGTCAATTCGTTGGAACTTGATTCGAAACGTGATTTCGTGATGTAAGAAGCTGAATTTGAACACCCTGCGTTGAATTATATCGCCAAAAGGGGATTTCGCTGAGAATTACATGAATTAATTTTGTTGATCGACGATTTCGTTATTCTACGATTAATTCGTTGGAACTTGATTCGAAACGTGATTTCGTAATGTCAGAAGCTGAATTTGAACACCCTGCATCGAATTTAATCGCCGAAATGGGATTTTGCAGAGGAATACATGAATCCATTCCGTCGATCGACGATTTTGTTATTCTACGATCAATTCGTTGGAACTTGATTCGAAACGTGATTTCGTACTGTCAGAAGCTGAATTTGAACACCCTGCATCGAATTTAATCGCCAAAATGGGATTTCGCAGAGGAATACATGAATCCATTCCGTCGATCGACGATTTCGTTATTCTACGATCAATTCGTTGGAACTCGATTCGAAACGTGATTTCGTAATGTAAGAAGCTGAATTCGAACACTCTGCGTTGAATTCAATCGCCGAAATGGGATTTCACTGAGAAATACATGAATTCATTCCGTTGATCGACGATTTCGTTATTCTACGATCAATTCGTTGGAACTTGATTCTAAACGTGATTTCGTGATGTTAGAGAGCAGAATTCGGACACTCTGCATCGAATTCAATCGCCAAAATGGGATTTCGCAAAGGAATACATGAATCCATTCCGTCGATCGACGATTTCGTTATTCTACAGTCAATTCGTTGGAACTTGATTCGAAACGTGATTTCGTAATGTCAGAAGCTGAATTTGAACACCCTGCATCGAATTTAATCGCCAAAATGGGATTTCGCAGAGGAATACATGAATCCATTCCGTCGATCGACGATTTTGTTATTTTACGATCAATTCGTTGGAACTTGATTCGAAACGTGATTTCGTAATGTTAGAAAGCGGAATTCGGACACTCTGCATCGAATTCAATCGCCAAAATGGGATTTCGCTAAGAAATACATGAATTCATTCCGTTCATCGACGATTCCGTCATTCTACGATCATTTCGTTGGACCTTGATTCGAAACGTGATTTCGTAATGTAAGAAGCTGAATTCAAACTCTCTGCGTTGAATTCAATCGCCTAAATGGGATTTCGCTGAGAAATACATGAATTCATTACGCTCATCGACGATTTCGTTATTCTACGATTAATTCGTTGGAACTTGATTCGAAACGTGATTTCGTAATGTTAGAAGCTGAATTCGAACACTCTGCGTTGAATTCAATCGCCGAAACGGGATTTCGCTAAGAAATACATAAATTCATTCCGTTGATCGACGATTACGTTATTCTACGTTCAATTCGTTGGAACTTGATTCGAAACGTGATTTCGTGATGTTAGAAAGCAGAATTCGAACACTCTGCATCGAATTCAATCGCCAAAATGGGATTTCGCAGAGGAATACATGAATCCATTCCGTCGATCGACGATTTCGTTATTCTACAGTCAATTCGTTGGAACTTAATTCGAAACGTGATTTCGTAATGTCAGAAGCTGAATTTGAACACCCTGCATCGAATTTAATCGCCAAAATGGGATTTCGCAGAGGAATACATGAATCCATTCCGTCGATCGACGATTTTGTTATTCTACGATCAATTTGTTGGACTTGATTCGAAACGTGATTTCGTAATGTTAGAAAGCGGAATTCGGACACTCTGCATCGAATTCAATCGCCAAAATAGGATTTCGCTAAGAAATACATGAATTCATTCCGTTCATCGACGATTTCGTTATTCTACGATCAATTCGTTGGA
The DNA here is from genome assembly GCA_963989295.1 of Ametastegia equiseti. Lineage (NCBI taxonomy): Eukaryota > Metazoa > Arthropoda > Insecta > Hymenoptera > Tenthredinidae > Ametastegia > Ametastegia equiseti. The sequence continues at coordinate 1,381,991 of OZ022397.1, forward strand.
CCTTGATTCGAAACGTGATTTCGTAATGTAAGAAGCTGAATTCGAACACTCTGCGTTGAATTCAATCGCCTAAATGGGATTTCGCTGAGAAATACATGAATTCATTACGCTCATCGACGACTTCGTTATTCTACGATCAATTCGTTGGAACTTGATTCGGAACGTGATTTCGTGAAGTAAGAAGTTGAATTTGAACACTCTGCGTTAAATTCAATCGCCAAAATGGGATTTCGCTAAGAAACACTTGAATTCATTCCGTTGATCGACGCTTCCGTTGTTCTACAATCGATTCGTTGAAACTTGATCCGAATCGTGATTTCGTAATGTTAGAAGCAGAATTGGAACACTCTGCATCGAATTCAATCGCCAGAATGGGATTTCGCCAAGAAATACATGAATCCATTCCGTCGATCGACGATTTTGTTATTCTACGATCAATTCGTTGGAACTTGATTCGAAACGTGATTTCGTAATGTTAGAAAGCGGAATTCGGACACTTTGCTTTGAATTCAATCGCCAAAATGGGATTTTGCTAAGAAATACATGAATTCATTCCGTTCATCGACGATTTCGTTATTCTACGATCAATTCGTTGGACCTTGATTCGAAACGTGATTCCGTAATGTGAGAAGCAGAATTCGAACACTCTGCGTTGAATTCAATCGCCTAAATGGGATTTCGCTGAGAAATACATGAATTCATTACGCTCATCGACGATTTCGTTATTCTACGATCAATTCGTTGGAACTTGATTTGGAACGTGATTTTGTGATGTAAGAAGTTGAATTTGAACACTCTGCGTTAAATTCAATCGCCAAGATGGGATTTCGCTAAGAAACACATGGATTCATTCCGTTGATCGACGATTCCGTTGTACTACAATCGATACGTTGAAACTTGATCCGAATCGTGATTTCGTAATGTTAGAAGCAGAATTGGAACACTCTGCATCGAATTCAATCGCTAGAATGGGATTTCGCCAAGAAATACATGAATTCATTTCGTCGATCGATGATTTCGTTGTTCTACAATCGATTCGTTGAAAATTGATCCAAAACGTGATTTCGTGATGTTAGAAAGCAGAATTCGAACACTCTGCATCGAATTCAATCGCCAAAATGGGATTTCGCAGAGGAATACATGAATCCATTTCGTCGATCGACGATTTTGTTATTCTAGTCAATTCGTTGGAACTTGATTCGAAACGTGATTTCGAAATGTAAGAAGCTGAATTTGAACACCCTGCGTTGAATTATATCGCCAAAAGGGGATTTCGCTGAGAAATACATGAATTAATTTTGTTGATCGACGATTTCGTTATTCTACGATCAATCCGTTGGAACTTGATACGAAACGTGATTTCGTGATGTTAGAAAGCAGAATTCGAACACTCTGCATCAAATTCAATCGCCAAAATGGGATTTCGCAGAGGAATACATGAATCCATTCCGTCGATCGACGATTTCGTTATTCTACAGTCAATTCGTTGGAACTTGATTCGAAACGTGATTTTGTAATGTCAGAAGCTGAATTTGAACACCCTGCATCGAATTTAATCGCCAAAATGGGATTTCGCAGAGGAATACATGAATCCATTCCGTCGATCGACGATTTTGTTATTCTACAGTCAATTCGTTGGAACTTGATTCGAAACGTGATTTCGTAATGTAAGAAGCTGAATTTGAACACCCTGCGTTGAATTATATCGCCTAAAGGGGATTTCGCTGAGAAATACATGAATTAATTTTGTTGATCGACGATTTCGTTATTCTACGATCAATTCGTTGGAACTTGATACGAAACGTGATTTCGTGATGTTAGAAAGCAGAATTCGAACACTCTGCATCAAATTCAATCGCCAAAATGGGATTTCGCAGAGGAATACATGAATCCATTCCGTCGATCGACGATTTCGTTATTCTACAGTCAATTCGTTGGAACTTGATTCGAAACGTGATTTCGTAATGTCAGAAGCTGAATTTGAACACCCTGCATCGAATTTAATCGCCAAAATGGGATTTTGCAGAGGAATACATGAATCCATTCCGTCGATCGACGATTTTGTTATTTTACGATCAATTCGTTGGAACTTGATTCGAAACGTGATTTCGTAATGTTAGAAAGCGGAATTCGGACACTCTGCATCGAATTCAATCGCCAAAATGGGATTTCGCTAAGAAATACATGAATTCATTCCGTTCATCGACGATTCCGTTATTCTACGATTAATTCGTTGGACCTTGATTCGAAACGTGATTTCGTAATGTAAGAAGCTGAATTCGAACACTCTGCGTTGAATTCAATCGCCTAAATGGGATTTTGCTGAGAAATACATGAATTCATTACGCTCATCGACGATTTCGTTATTCTACGATCAATTCGTTGGAACTTGATTCGAAACGTGATTTCGTAATGTTAGAAGCTGAAGTCGAACACTCTGCGTTGAATTCAATCGCCGAAACGGGATTTCGCTAAGAAATACATAAATTCATTCCGTTGATCGACGATTACGTTATTCTACGTTCAATTCGTTGGAACTTGATTCGAAACGTGATTTCGTGATGTTAGAAAGCAGAATTCGAACACTCTGCATCGAATTCAATCGCCAAAATGGGATTTCGCAGAGGAATACATGAATCCATTCCGTCGATCGACGATTTCGTTATTCTACAGTCAATTCGTTGGAACTTGATTCGAAACGTGATTTCGTAATGTCAGACGCTGAATTTGAACACCCTGCATCGAATTTAATCGCCAAAATGGGATTTCGCAGAGGAATACATGAATCCATTCCGTCGATCGACGATTTTGTTATTCTACGATCAATTCGTTGGAACTTGATTCGAAACGTGATTTCGTAATGTTAGAAAGCGGAATTCGGACACTCTGCATCGAATTCAATCGCCAAAATAGGATTTCGCTAAGAAATACATGAATTCATTCCGTTCATCGACGATTTCGTTATTCAACGATCAATTCGTTGGACCTTGATTCGAAACGTGATTTCGTAATGTAAGAAGCTGAATTCGAACACTCTGCGTTGAATTCGATCGCCTAAATGGGATTTCGCTGAGAAATACATGAATTCATTACGCTCATCGACGATTTCGTTATTCTACGATCAATTCGTTGGAACTTGATTCGGAACGTGATTTCGTGATGTAAGAAGTTGAATTTGAACACTCTGCGTTAAATTCAATCGCCAAAATGGGATTTCGCTAAGAAACACATGAATTCATTCCGTTGATCGACGATTCCGTTGTTCTACAATCGATTTGTTGAAACTTGATCCGAATCGTGATTTCGTAATGTTAGAAGCAGAATTGGAACACTCTGCATCGAATTCAATCGCCAGAATGGGATTTCGCCAAGAAATACATGAATTCATTCCGTTCATCGACGATTCCGTTATTCTACGATTAATTCGTTGGACCTTGATTCGAAACGTGATTTCGTAATGTAAGAAGCTGAATTCGAACACTCTGCGTTGAATTCAATCGCCTAAATGGGATTTTGCTGAGAAATACATGAATTCATTACGCTCATCGACGATTTCGTTATTCTACGATCAATTCGTTGGAACTTGATTCGAAACGTGATTTCGTAATGTTAGAAGCTGAAGTCGAACACTCTGCGTTGAATTCAATCGCCGAAACGGGATTTCGCTAAGAAATACATAAATTCATTCCGTTGATCGACGATTACGTTATTCTACGTTCAATTCGTTGGAACTTGATTCGAAACGTGATTTCGTGATGTTAGAAAGCAGAATTCGAACACTCTGCATCGAATTCAATCGCCAAAATGGGATTTCGCAGAGGAATACATGAATCCATTCCGTCGATCGACGATTTCGTTATTCTACAGTCAATTCGTTGGAACTTGATTCGAAACGTGATTTCGTAATGTCAGACGCTGAATTTGAACACCCTGCATCGAATTTAATCGCCAAAATGGGATTTCGCAGAGGAATACATGAATCCATTCCGTCGATCGACGATTTTGTTATTCTACGATCAATTCGTTGGAACTTGATTCGAAACGTGATTTCGTAATGTTAGAAAGCGGAATTCGGACACTCTGCATCGAATTCAATCGCCAAAATAGGATTTCGCTAAGAAATACATGAATTCATTCCGTTCATCGACGATTTCGTTATTCAACGATCAATTCGTTGGACCTTGATTCGAAACGTGATTTCGTAATGTAAGAAGCTGAATTCGAACACTCTGCGTTGAATTCGATCGCCTAAATGGGATTTCGCTGAGAAATACATGAATTCATTACGCTCATCGACGATTTCGTTATTCTACGATCAATTCGTTGGAACTTAATTCGGAACGTGATTTCGTGATGTAAGAAGTTGAATTTGAACACTCTGCGTTAAATTCAATCGCCAAAATGGGATTTCGCTAAGAAACACATGAATTCATTCCGTTGATCGACGATTCCGTTGTTCTACAATCGATTTGTTGAAACTTGATCCGAATCGTGATTTCGTAATGTTAGAAGCAGAATTGGAACACTCTGCATCGAATTCAATCGCCAGAATGGGATTTCGCCAAGAAATACATGAATTCATTTCGTCGATCGATGATTTCGTCGTTCTACAATCGATTCGTTGAGATTGATCCAAAACGTGATCTCGTGATGTTAGAAAGCAGAATTCGAACACTCTGCATCGAATTTAATCGCCAAAATGGGATTTCGCAGAGGAATACATGAATCCATTCCGTCGATTGACGATTTTGTTATTCTACAGTCAATTCGTTGAAACTTGATTCGAAACGTGATTTCGTAATGTAAGAAGCTGAATTTGAACACCCTGCGTTAAATTATATCGCCAAAAGGGGATTTCGCTCAGAAATACATGAATTAATTTTGTTGATCGACGATTCCGTTATTCTACGATCAATTCGTTGGAACTTGATACGAAACATGATTTCGTGATGTTAGAAAGCAGAATTCGAACACTCTGCATCAAATTCAATCGCCAAAATGGGATTTCGCAGAGGAATACATGAATCCATTCCGTCGATCGACGATTTCGTTATTCTACAGTCAATTCGTTGGAACTTGATTCGAAACGTGATTTTGTAATGTCAGAAGCTGAATTTGAACACCCTGCATCGAATTTAATCGCCAAAATGGGATTTCGCAGAGGAATACATGAATCCATTCCGTCGATCGACGATTTTGTTATTCTACAGTCAATTCGTTGGAACTTGATTCGAAACGTGATTTCGTAATGTAAGAAGCTGAATTTGAACACCCTGCGTTGAATTATATCGCCTAAAGGGGATTTCGCTGAGAAATACATGAATTAATTTTGTTGATCGACGATTTCGTTATTCTACGATCAATTCGTTGGAACTTGATACGAAACGTGATTTCGTGATGTTAGAAAGCAGAATTCGAACACTCTGCATCAAATTCAATCGCCAAAATGGGATTTCGCAGAGGAATACATGAATCCATTCCGTCGATCGACGATTTCGTTATTCTACAGTCAATTCGTTGGAACTTGATTCGAAACGTGATTTCGTAATGTCAGAAGCTGAATTTGAACACCCTGCATCGAATTTAATCGCCAAAATGGGATTTTGCAGAGGAATACATGAATCCATTCCGTCGATCGACGATTTTGTTATTTTACGATCAATTCGTTGGAACTTGATTCGAAACGTGATTTCGTAATGTTAGAAAGCGGAATTCGGACACTCTGCATCGAATTCAATCGCCAAAATGGGATTTCGCTAAGAAATACATGAATTCATTCCGTTCATCGACGATTCCGTTATTCTACGATTAATTCGTTGAACCTTGATTCGAAACGTGATTTCGTAATGTAAGAAGCTGAATTCGAACACTCTGCGTTGAATTCAATCGCCTAAATGGGATTTTGCTGAGAAATACATGAATTCATTACGCTCATCGACGATTTCGTTATTCAACGATCAATTCGTTGGAACTTGATTCGAAACGTGATTTCGTAATGTTAGAAGCTGAATTCGAACACTCTGCGTTGAATTCAATCGCCGAAACGGGATTTTGCTAAGAAATACATAAATTCATTCCGTTGATCGACGATTACGTTATTCTACGTTCAATTCGTTGGAACTTGATTCGAAACGTGATTTCGTGATGTTAGAAAGCAGAATTCGAACACTCTGCATCGAATTCAATCGCCAAAATGGGATTTCGCAGAGGAATACATGAATCCATTCCGTCGATCGACGATTTCGTTATTCTACAGTCAATTCGTTGGAACTTGATTCGAAACGTGATTTCGTAATGTCAGACGCTGAATTTGAACACCCTGCATCGAATTTAATCGCCAAAATGGGATTTCGCAGAGGAATACATGAATCCATTCCGTCGATCGACGATTTTGTTATTCTACGATCAATTCGTTGGAACTTGATTCGAAACGTGATTTCGTAATGTTAGAAAGCGGAATTCGGACACTCTGCATCGAATTCAATCGCCAAAATAGGATTTCGCTAAGAAATACATGAATTCATTCCGTTCATCGACGATTTCGTTATTCTACGATCAATTCGTTGGACCTTGATTCGAAACGTGATTTCGTAATGTAAGAAGCTGAATTCGAACACTCTGCGTTGAATTCGATCGCCTAAATGGGATTTCGCTGAGAAATACATGAATTCATTACGCTCATCGACGATTTCGTTATTCTACGATCAATTCGTTGGAACTTGATTCGGAACGTGATTTCGTGATGTAAGAAGTTGAATTTGAACACTCTGCGTTAAATTCAATCGCCAAAATGGGATTTCGCTAAGAAACACATGAATTCATTCCGTTGATCGACGATTCCGTTGTTCTACAATCGATTTGTTGAAACTTGATCCGAATCGTGATTTCGTAATGTTAGAAGCAGAATTGGAACACTCTGCATCGAATTCAATCGCCAGAATGGGATTTCGCCAAGAAATACATGAATTCATTTCGTCGATCGATGATTTCGTCGTTCTACAATCGATTCGTTGAGATTGATCCAAAACGTGATTTCGTGATGTTAGAAAGCAGAATTCGAACACTCTGCATCGAATTTAATCGCCAAAATGGGATTTCGCAGAGGAATACATGAATCCATTCCGTCGATCGACGATTTTGTTATTCTACAGTCAATTCGTTGAAACTTGATTCGAAACGTGATTTCGTAATGTAAGAAGCTGAATTTGAACACCCTGCGTTAAATTATATCGCCAAAAGGGGATTTCGCTCAGAAATACATGAATTAATTTTGTTGATCGACGATTCCGTTATTCTACGATCAATTCGTTGGAACTTGATACGAAACATGATTTCGTGATGTTAGAAAGCAGAATTCGAACACTCTGCATCAAATTCAATCGCCAAAATGGGATTTCGCAGAGGAATACATGAATCCATTCCGTCGATCGACGATTTCGTTATTCTACAGTCAATTCGTTGGAACTTGATTCGAAACGTGATTTCGTAATGTCAGAAGCTGAATTTGAACACCCTGCATCGAATTTAATCGCCAAAATGAGATTTTGCAGAGGAATACATGAATCCATTCCGTCGATCGACGATTTTGTTATTCTACGATCAATTCGTTGGAACTTGATTCGAAACGTGATTTCGTAATGTTAGAAAGCGGAATTCGGACACTCTGCATCGAATTCAATCGCCAAAATGGGATTTCGCTAAGAAATACATGAATTCATTCCGTTGATCGACGATTTCGTTATTCTACGGTCAATTCGTTCAAACTCGTTTCGAAACGTGATTTCGTGATGTAAGAAGCTGAATTCGAACACTCTGCGTTGAATTCAATCGCCAAAATGGGATTTCGCTAAGAAATACGTGAATTCATCTCGTTGATCGACGATTTCGTTATTCTACGATCAATTCGTTGGAACTTGATTCGAAACGTGATTTCGTGATGTAAGAAGTTGAATTTGAACACTCTGCGTTAAATTCAATCGCCAAGATGGGATTTCGCTAAGAAACACATGAATTCATTCCGTTGATCAACGATTCCGTTGTTCTACAATCGATTCGTTAAAACTTAATCCGAATCGTGATTTCGTAATGTTAGAAGCAGAATTGGAACACTCTGCATCGAATTCAATCGCCAGAATGGGATTTCGCCAAGAAATACATGAATTCATTTCGTCGATCGATGATTTCGTTGTTCTACAATCGATTCGTTGAAAATTGATCCAAAACGTGATTTCGTGATGTTAGAAAGCAGAATTCGAACACTCTGCATCGAATTCAATCGCCAAAATGGGATTTCGCAGAAGAATACATGAATCCATTCCGTCGATCGACGATTTTGTTATTCTACAGTCAATTCGTTGGAACTTGATTCGAAACGTGATTTCGTAATGTAAGAAGCTGAATTTAAACACCCTGCGTTGAATTATATCGCCAAAAAGGAATTTCGCTGAGAAATACATGAATTAATTTTCTTGATCGACGATTACGTTATTCTACGATCAATTCGTTGGAACTTGATTCGAAACGTGATTTCGTGATGTTAGAAAGCAGATTTCGAACACTCTGCATCGAATTCAATCGCCAAAATGGGATTTCGCAAAGGAATACATGAATCCATTCCGTCGATCGACGATTTCGTTATTCTACAGTCAATTCGTTGGAACTTGATTCGAAACGTGATTTCGTAATGTAAGAAGCTGAATTTGAACACCCTGCGTTGAATTATATCGCCAAAAGGGGATTTCGCTGAGAAATACATGAATTAATTTTGTTGATCGACGATTTCGTTATTCTACGATCAATTCGTTGGAACTTGATTCGAAACGTGATTTCGTAATGTCAGAAGCTGAATTTGAACACCCTGCATCGAATTTAATCGCCAAAATGGGATTTCGCAGAGGAATACATGAATCCATTCCGTCGATCGACGATTTCGTTATTCTACGATCAATTCGTTGGAACTCGATTCGAAACGTGATTTCGTAATGTAAGAAGCTGAATTCGAACACTCTGCGTTGAATTCAATCGCCGAGATGGGATTTCACTGAGAAATACATGAATTCATTCCGTTGATCGACGATTTCGTTATTCTACGGTCAATTTGTTCAAACTTGTTTCGAAACGTGATTTCGTGATGTAAGAAGCTGAATTCGAACACTCTGCGTTGAATTCAATCGCCAAAATGGGATTTCGCTATGAAATACATGAATTCATTCCGTTGATCGACGATTTCGTTATTCTACAGTCAATTCGTTGAAACTTGATTCGAAACGTGATTTCGTGATGAAAGAAGCTGAATTCGAACACTCTGCGTTGAATTCAATCGCCAAAATGGGATTTCGCTATGAAATACATGAATTCATTCCGTTGATCGACGATTTCGTTATTCTGCAGTCAATTCGTTGGAACTTGATTCGAAACGTGATTTCGTAATGTAAGAAGCTGAATTCGAACACCCTGCGTTGAATTCAATCGCCAGAATGGGATTTCGCCAAGAAATACATGAATTCATTTCGTCGATCGATGATTTCGTTGTTCTACGAGCGATTCGTTGGAAAATAATCCAAAACGTGATTTCGTGATGTTAGAAAGCGGAATTCGAACACCCTGCATCGAATTCAATCGCCAAAATGGGATTTCGCAGAGGAATACATGAATTCATTCCGTTGATCGACGATTTCGTTATTCTACAGTCAATTCGTTGTAACTTGATTCGAAACGTCATTTCGTAATGTAAGAAGCTGAATTCGAACACTCTGCGTTGAATTCAATCGCCAAAATGGGATTTCACTAAGAAATACATGAATTCATTCCGTTGATCGACGATTTCGTTATTCTACGGTCCATTCGTTCAAACTCGTTTCGAAACGTGATTTCGTGATGTAAGAAGCTGAATTCGAACACTCTGCGTTGAATTCAATCGCCAAAATGGGATTTTGCTAAGGAATACACCAATTCATCTCGTTGATTGACGATTTCGTTATTCTACGATCAATTCGTTGGAACTTGATTCGAAACGTGATTTCGTGATGTGAGAAGTTGAATTTGAACACTCTGCGTTAAATTCAATCGCCAAGATGGGATTTCGCTAAGAAACACATGAATTCATTCTGTTGATCGACGATTCCGTTGTTCTACAATCGATTCGTTGAAACTTGATCCGAATCGTGATTTCGTAATGTTAGAAGCAGAATTGGAACACTCTGCATCGAATTCAATCGCCAGAATGGGATTTCGCCAAGAAATACATGAATCCATTCCGTCGATCGACGATTTTGTTATTCTACGATCAATTCGTTGGAACTTGATTCGAAACGTGATTTCGTAATGTTAGAAAGCGGAATTCGGACACTCTGCTTTGAATTCAATCGCCAAAATGGGATTTCGCTAAGAAATACATGAATTCATTCCGTTCATCGACGATTTCGTTATTCTACGATCAATTCGTTGGACCTTGATTCGAAACGTGATTCCGTAATGTAAGAAGCAGAATTCGAACACTCTGCGTTGAATTCAATCGCCTAAATGGGATTTCGCTGAGAAATACATGAATTCATTACGCTCATCGACGATTTCGTTATTCTACGATCAATTCGTTGGAACTTGATTTGGAACGTGATTTTGTGATGTAAGAAGTTGAATTTGAACACTCTGCGTTAAATTCAATCGCCAAGATGGGATTTCGCTAAGAAACACATGAATTCATTCCGTTGATCGACGATTTCGTTGTACTACAATCGATACGTTGAAACTTGATCCGAATCGTGATTTCGTAATGTTAGAAGCAGAATTGGAACACTCTGCATCGAATTCAATCGCTAGAATGGGATTTCGCCAAGAAATACATGAATTCATTTCGTCGATCGATAATTTCGTTGTTCTACAATCGATTCGTTGAAAATTGATACAAAACGTGATTTCGTGATGTTACAAAGCAGAATTCGAACACTCTGCATCGAATTCAATCGCCAAAATGGGATTTCGCAGAGGAATACATGAATCCATTTCGTCGATCGACGATTTTGTTATTCTACAGTCAATTCGTTAGAACTTGATTCGAAACGTGATTTCGAAATGTAAGAAGCTGAATTTGAACACCCTGCGTTGAATTATATCGCAAAAAGGGGATTTCGCTGAGAAATACATGAATTAATTTTGTTGATCGACGATTTCGTTATTCTACGATCAATTCGTTGGAACTTGATACGAAACGTGATTTCGTGATGTAAGAAAGCAGAATTCGAACACTCTGCATCAAATTCAATTGCCAAAATGGGATTTCGCAGAGGAATACATGAATCCATTCCGTCGATCGACGATTTCGTCATTCTACAGTCAATTCGTTGGAACTTGATTCGAAACGTGATTTTGTAATGTCAGAAGCTGAATTTGAACACTCTGCATCAAATTTAATCGCCAAAATGGGATTTCGCAGAGGAATACATGAACTCATTCCGTCGATCGACGATTTTGTTATTCTACAGTCAATTCGTTGGAACTTGATTCGAAACGTGATTTCGTAATGTAAGAAGCTGAATTTGAACACTCTGCGTTGAATTCAATCGCCGAAATGGGATTTCACTGAGAAATACATGAATTCATTCCGTTGATCGACGATTTCGTTATTCTACGGTCAATTCGTTCAAACTTGTTTCGAAACGTGATTTCGTGATGTAAGAAACTGAATTCGAACACTCTGCGTTGAATTCAATCGCCAAAATGGGATTTCGCTATGAAATACATGAATTCATTCCGTTGATCGACGATTTCGTTATTCTACAGTCAATTCGTTGAAACTTGATTCGAAACGTGATTTCGTGATGTAAGAAGCTGAATTCGAACACTCTGCGTTGAATTCAATCGCCAAAATGGGATTTCGCTATGAAATACATGAATTCATTCCGTTGATCGACTATTTCGTTATTCTACAGTCAATTCGTTGGAACTTGATTCGGAACGTGATTTCGTAATGTAAGAAGCTGAATTCGAACACCCTGCGTTGAATTATATCGCCAAAAGGGGATTTCGCTGAGAAATACATGAATTAATTTTGTTGATCGACGATTTCGTTATTCTACGATCAATTCGTTGGAACTTGATACGAAACGTGATTTCGTGATGTTAGAAAGCAGAATTCGATCACTCTGCATCGAATTCAATCGCCAAAATGGGATTTCGCAGAGGAATACATGAATCCATTCCGTCGATCGACGATTTCGTTATTCTACAGTCAATTCGTTGGAACTTGATTCGAAACGTGATTTCGAAATGTAAGAAGCTGAATTTGAACACCCTGCGTTGAATTATATCGCAAAAAGGGGATTTCGCTGAGAAATACATGAATTAATTTTGTTGATCGACGATTTCGTTATTCTACGATCAATTCGTTGGAACTTGATACGAAACGTGATTTCGTGATGTAAGAAAGCAGAATTCGAACACTCTGCATCAAATTCAATTGCCAAAATGGGATTTCGCAGAGGAATACATGAATCCATTCCGTCGATCGACGATTTCGTCATTCTACAGTCAATTCGTTGGAACTTGATTCGAAACGTGATTTTGTAATGTCAGAAGCTGAATTTGAACACTCTGCATCAAATTTAATCGCCAAAATGGGATTTCGCAGAGGAATACATGAACTCATTCCGTCGATCGACGATTTTGTTATTCTACAGTCAATTCGTTGGAACTTGATTCGAAACGTGATTTCGTAATGTAAGAAGCTGAATTTGAACACCCTGCGTTGAATTATATCGCCAAAAGGGGATTTCGCTGAGAAATACATGAATTAATTTTGTTGATCGACGATTTCGTTATTCTACGATCAATTCGTTGGAACTTGATTCGGAACGTGATTTCGTAATGTCAGAAGCTGAATTTGAACACCCTGCATCGAATTTAATCGCCAAAATGGGATTTCGCAGAGGAATACATGAATCCATTCCGTCGATCGACGATTTCGTTATTCTACGATCAATTCGTTGGAACTCGATTCGAAACGTGATTTCGTAATGTAAGAAGCTGAATTCGAACACTCTGCGTTGAATTCAATCGCCGAAATGGGATTTCACTGAGAAATACATGAATTCATTCCGTTGATCGACGATTTCGTTATTCTACGGTCAATTCGTTCAAACTTGTTTCGAAACGTGATTTCGTGATGTAAGAAACTGAATTCGAACACTCTGCGTTGAATTCAATCGCCAAAATGGGATTTCGCTATGAAATACATGAATTCATTCCGTTGATCGACGATTTCGTTATTCTACAGTCAATTCGTTGAAACTTGATTCGAAACGTGATTTCGTGATGTAAGAAGCTGAATTCGAACACTCTGCGTTGAATTCAATCGCCAAAATGGAATTTCGCTATGAAATACATGAATTCATTCCGTTGATCGACTATTTCGTTATTCTACAGTCAATTCGTTGGAACTTGATTCGAAACGTGATTTCGTAATGTAAGAAGCTGAATTCGAACACCCTGCGTTGAATTATATCGCCAAAAGGGGATTTCGCTGAGAAATACATGAATTAATTTTGTTGATCGACGATTTCGTTATTCTACGATCAATTCGTTGGAACTTGATACGAAACGTGATTTCGTGATGTTAGAAAGCAGAATTCGATCACTCTGCATCGAATTCAATCGCCAAAATGGGATTTCGCAGAGGAATACATGAATCCATTCCGTCGATCGACGATTTCGTTATTCTACAGTCAATTCGTTGGAACTTGATTCGAAACGTGATTTCGTAATGTCAGACGCTGAATTTGAACACCCTGCATCGAATTTAATCGCCAAAATGGGATTTCGCAGAGGAATACATGAATCCATTTCGTCGATCGACGATTTTATTATTCTACGATCAATTCGTTGGAACTTGATTCGAAACGTGATTTCGTAATGTTAGAAAGCAGAATTCGGACACTCTGCATCGAATTCAATCGCCAAAATAGGATTTCGCTAAGAAATACATGAATTCATTCCGTTCATCGACGATTTCGTTATTCTACGATCAATTCGTTGGACCTTGATTCGAAACGTGATTTCGTAATGTAAGAAGCTGAATTCGAACACTCTGCGTTGAATTCGATCGCCTAAATGGGATTTCGCTGAGAAATACATGAATTCATTACGCTCATCGACGATTTCGTTATTCTACGATCAATTCGTTGGAACTTGATTCGGAACGTGATTTCGTGATGTAAGAAGTTGAATTTGAACACTCTGCGTTGAATTCAATCGCCAAAATGGGATTTCGCTAAGAAACACATGAATTCATTCCGTTGATCGACGATTCCGTTGTTCTACAATCGATTCGTTGAAACTTGATCCGAATCGTGATTTCGTAATGTTAGAAGCAGAATTGGAACACTCTGCATCGAATTCAATCGCCAGAATGGGATTTCGCCAAGAAATACATGAATTCATTTCGTCGATCGATGATTTCGTCGTTCTACAATCGATTCGTTGAGATTGATCCAAAACGTGATTTCGTGATGATAGAAAGCAGAATTCGAACACTCTGCATCGAATTCAATCGCCAAAATGGGATTTCGCAGAGGAATACATGAATCCATTCCGTCGATCGACGATTTTGTTATTCTACAGTCAATTCGTTGGAACTTGATTCGAAACGTGATTTCGTAATGTAAGAAGCTGAATTTGAACACCCTGCGTTGAATTATATCGCCAAAAGGGGATTTCGCTGAGAAATACATGAATTAATTTTGTTGATCGACGATTCCGTTATTCTACGATCAATTCGTTGGAACTTGATACGAAACATGATTTCGTGATGTTACAAAGCAGAATTCGAACACTCTGCATCAAATTCAATCGCCAAAATGGGATTTTGCAGAGGAATACATGAATCCATTCCGTTGATCGACGATTTCGTTATTCTACAGTCAATTCGTTGGAACTTGATTCGAAACGTGATTTTGTAATGTCAGAAGCTGAATTTGAACACCCTGCATCGAATTTAATCGCCAAAATGGGATTTCGCAGAGGAATACATGAATCCATTCCGTCGATCGACGATTTTGTTATTCTACGATCAATTCGTTGGAACTTGATTCAAAACGTGATTTCGTAATGTTAGAAAGCGGAATTCGGACACTCTGCATCGAATTCAATCGCCAAAATGGGATTTCGCTAAGAAATACATGAATTCATTCCGTTCATCGACGATTTCGTTATTCTACGATCAATTCGTTGGACCTTGATTCGAAACGTGATTTCGTAATGTAAGAAGCAGAATTCGAACACTCTGCGTTGAATTCAATCGCCTAAATGGGATTTCGCTGAGAAATACATGAATTCATTACGCTCATCGACGATTTCGTTATTCTGCGATCAATTCGTTGGAACTTGATTTGGAACGTGATTTTGTGATGTAAGAAGTTGAATTTGAACACTCTGCGTTAAATTCAATCGCCAAGATGGGATTTCGCTAAGAAACACATGAATTCATTCCGTTGATCGACGATTCCGTTGTACTACAATCGATACGTTGAAACTTGATCCGAATCGTGATTTCGTAATGTTAGAAGCAGAATTGGAACACTCTGCATCGAATTCAATCGCTAGAATGGGATTTCGCCAAGAAATACATGAATTCATTTCGTCGATCGATGATTTCGTTGTTCTACAATCGATTCGTTGAAAATGGATCCAAAACGTGATTTCGTGATGTTAGAAAGCAGAATTCGAACACTCTGCATCGAATTCAATCGCCAAAATGGGATTTCGCAGAGGAATACATGAATCCATTTCGTCGATCGACGATTTTGTTATTCTACAGTCAATTCGTTGGAACTTGATTCGAAACGTGATTTCGTCATGTAAGAAGCTGAATTTGAACACCCTGCGTTGAATTATATCGCCAAAAGGGGATTTCGCTGAGAAATACATGAATTAATTTCGTTGATCGACGATTTCGTTATTCTACGATCAATTCGTTGGAACTTGATACGAAACGTGATTTCGTGATGTTAGAAAGCAGAATTCGAACACTCTGCATCAAATTCAATTGCCAAAATGGGATTTCGCAGAGGAATACATGAATCCATTCCGTCGATCGACGATTTCGTTATTCTACAGTCAATTCGTTGGAACTTGATTCGAAACGTGATTTTGTAATGTCAGAAGCTGAATTTGAACACCCTGCATCAAATTTGATCGCCAAAATGGGATTTCGCAGAGGAATACATGAATCCATTCCGTCGATCGACGATTTTGTTATTCTACAGTCAATTCGTTGGAACTTGATTCGAAACGTGATTTCGTAATGTAAGAAGCTGAATTTGATCACCCTGCGTTGAATTATATCGCCAAAAGGGGATTTCGCTGAGAAATACATGAATTAATTTTGTTGATCGACGATTTCGTTATTCTACGATCAATTCGTTGGAACTTGATTCGAATCGTGATTTCGTGATGTTAGAAAGCAGAATTTGAACACCCTGCATCGAATTTAATCGCCAAAATGGGATTTCGCAGAGGAATACATGAATCCATTCCGTCGATCGACGATTTTGTTATTTTACGATCAATTCGTTGGAACTTGATTCGAAACGTGATTTCGTAATGTTAGAAAGCGGAATTCGGACACTCTGCATCGAATTCAATCGCCAAAATGGGATTTCGCTAAGAAATACATGAATTCATTCCGTTCATTGACGATTCCGTTATTCTACGATCATTTCGTTGGACCTTGATTCGAAACGTGATTTCGTAATGTAAGAAGCTGAATTCGAACACTCTGCGTTGAATTCAATCGCCTAAATGGGATTTCGCTGAGAAATACATGAATTCATTACGCTCATCGACGATTTCGTTATTCTACGATCAATTCGTTGGAACTTGATTCGAAACGTGATTTCGTAATGTTAGAAGCTGAATTCGAACACTCTGCGTTGAATTCAATCGCTGAAACGGGATTTCGCTAAGAAATACATGAATTCATTCCGTTGATCGACGATTACGTTATTCTACGTTCAATTCGTTGAAACTTGATTCGAAACGTGATTTCGTGATGTTAGAAAGCAGAATTCGAACACTCTGCATCGAATTCAATCGCCAAAATGGGATTTCGCAGAGGAATACATGAATCCATTCCGTCGATCGACGATTTCGTTATTCTACAGTCAATTCGTTGGAACTTAATTCGAAACGTGATTTCGTAATGTCAGAAGCTGAATTTGAACACCCTGCATCGAATTTAATCGCCAAAATGGGATTTCGCAGAGGAATACATGAATCCATTCCGTCGATCGACGATTTTGTTATTCTACGATCAATTCGTTGGACTTGATTCGAAACGTGATTTCGTAATGTTAGACAGCGGAATTCGGACACTCTGCATCGAATTCAATCGCCAAAATAGGATTTCGCTAAGAAATACATGAATTCATTCCGTTCATCGACGATTTCGTTATTCTACGATCAATTCGTTGGACCTTGATTCGAAACGTGATTTCGTAATGTAAGAAGCTGAATTCGAACACTCTGCGTTGAATTCAATCGCCTAAATGGGATTTCGCTGAGAAATACATGAATTCATTACGCTCATCGACGACTTCGTTATTCTACGATCAATTCGTTGGAACTTGATTCGGAACGTGATTTCGTGAAGTAAGAAGTTGAATTTGAACACTCTGCGTTAAATTCAATCGCCAAAATGGGATTTCGCTAAGAAACACTTGAATTCATTCCGTTGATCGACGCTTCCGTTGTTCTACAATCGATTCGTTGAAACTTGATCCGAATCGTGATTTCGTAATGTTAGAAGCAGAATTGGAACACTCTGCATCGAATTCAATCGCCAGAATGGGATTTCGCCAAGAAATACATGAATTCATTTCGTCGATCGATGATTTCGTCGTTCTACAATCGATTCGTTGAGATTGATCCAAAACGTGATTTCGTGATGTTAGAAAGCAGAATTCGAACACTCTGCATCAAATTCAATCGCCAAAATGGGATTTCGCAGAGGAATACATGAATCCATTCCGTCGATCGACGATTTCGTTATTCTACAGTCAATTCGTTGGAACTTGATTCGAAACGTGATTTCGTAATGTCAGAAGCTGAATTTGAACACCCTGCATCCAATTCAATCGCCAAAATGGGATTCCGCAGAGGAATACATGAATCTATTCCGTCGATCGACGATTTTGTTATTCTACAGTCAATTCGTTGGAACTTGATTCGAAACGTGATTTCGTAATGTAAGAGGCTGAAATTGAACACCCTGCGTTGAATTATATCGCCAAAAGGGGATTTCGCTGAGAAATACATACATTAATTTTGTTGATCGACGATTTCGTTATTCTACGATCAATTCGTTGGAACTTGATTCGATACGTGATTTCGTGATGTTAGAAAGCAGAATTCGAACACTCTGCATCGAATTCAATCGCCAAAATGGGATTTCGCCAAGAAATACATGAATTTATTTCGTCGATCGATGATTTCGTTGTTCTCCAATCGATTCGTTGAAAATTGATCCAAAACGTGATTTCGTGATGTTAGAAAGCAGAATTCGAACACTCTGCATCGAATTCAATCGCCAAAATGGGATTTCGCAGAGGAATACATGAATCCATTTCGTCGATCGACGATTTTGTTATTCTACAGTCAATTCGTTGGAACTTGATTCGAAACGTGATTTCGTAATGTAAGAAGCTGAATTTGAACACCCTGCGTTGAATTATATCGCCAAAAGGGGATTTCGCTGAGAAATACATGAATTAATTTTGTTGATCGACGATTTCGTTATTCTACGATCAATTCGTTGGAACTTGATACGAAACGTGATTTCGTGATGTAAGAAAGCAGAATTCGAACACTCTGCATCAAATTCAATTGCCAAAATGGGATTTCGCAGAGGAATACATGAATCCATTCCGTCGATCGACGATTTCGTTATTTTACGATCAATTCGTTGGAACTTGATTCGAAACGTGATTTCGTAATGTTAGAAAGCGGAATTCGGACACTCTGCATCGAATTCAATCGCCAAAATGGGATTTCGCTAAGAAATACATGAATTCATTCCGTTCATTGACGATTCCGTTATTCTACGATCATTTCGTTGGACCTTGATTCGAAACGTGATTTCGTAATGTAAGAAGCTGAATTCGAACACTCTGCGTTGAATTCAATCGCCTAAATGGGATTTCGCTGAGAAATACATGAATTCATTACGCTCATCGACGATTTCGTTATTCTACGATCAATTCGTTGGAACTTGATTCGAAACGTGATTTCGTAATGTTAGAAGCTGAATTCGAACACTCTGCGTTGAATTCAATCGCTGAAACGGGATTTCGCTAAGAAATACATGAATTCATTCCGTTGATCGACGATTACGTTATTCTACGTTCAATTCGTTGAAACTTGATTCGAAACGTGATTTCGTGATGTTAGAAAGCAGAATTCGAACACTCTGCATCGAATTCAATCGCCAAAATGGGATTTCGCAGAGGAATACATGAATCCATTCCGTCGATCGACGATTTCGTTATTCTACAGTCAATTCGTTGGAACTTAATTCGAAACGTGATTTCGTAATGTCAGAAGCTGAATTTGAACACCCTGCATCGAATTTAATCGCCAAAATGGGATTTCGCAGAGGAATACATGAATCCATTCCGTCGATCGACGATTTTGTTATTCTACGATCAATTCGTTGGACTTGATTCGAAACGTGATTTCGTAATGTTAGAAAGCGGAATTCGGACACTCTGCATCGAATTCAATCGCCAAAATAGGATTTCGCTAAGAAATACATGAATTCATTCCGTTCATCGACGATTTCGTTATTCTACGATCAATTCGTTGGACCTTGATTCGAAACGTGATTTCGTAATGTAAGAAGCTGAATTCGAACACTCTGCGTTGAATTCAATCGCCTAAATGGGATTTCGCTGAGAAATACATGAATTCATTACGCTCATCGACGACTTCGTTATTCTACGATCAATTCGTTGGAACTTGATTCGGAACGTGATTTCGTGAAGTAAGAAGTTGAATTTGAACACTCTGCGTTAAATTCAATCGCCAAAATGGGATTTCGCTAAGAAACACTTGAATTCATTCCGTTGATCGACGCTTCCGTTGTTCTACAATCGATTCGTTGAAACTTGATCCGAATCGTGATTTCGTAATGTTAGAAGCAGAATTGGAACACTCTGCATCGAATTCAATCGCCAGAATGGGATTTCGCCAAGAAATACATGAATTCATTTCGTCGATCGATGATTTCGTCGTTCTACAATCGATTCGTTGAGATTGATCCAAAACGTGATTTCGTGATGTTAGAAAGCAGAATTCGAACACTCTGCATCAAATTCAATCGCCAAAATGGGATTTCGCAGAGGAATACATGAATCCATTCCGTCGATCGACGATTTCGTTATTCTACAGTCAATCCGTTGGAACTTGATTCGAAACGTGATTTCGTAATGTCAGAAGCTGAATTTGAACACCCTGCATCCAATTCAATCGCCAAAATGGGATTCCGCAGAGGAATACATGAATCTATTCCGTCGATCGACGATTTTGTTATTCTACAGTCAATTCGTTGGAACTTGATTCGAAACGTGATTTCGTAATGTAAGAGGCTGAAATTGAACACCCTGCGTTGAATTATATCGCCAAAAGGGGATTTCGCTGAGAAATACATACATTAATTTTGTTGATCGACGATTTCGTTATTCTACGATCAATTCGTTGGAACTTGATTCGATACGTGATTTCGTGATGTTAGAAAGCAGAATTCGAACACTCTGCATCGAATTCAATCGCCAAAATGGGATTTCGCCAAGAAATACATGAATTTATTTCGTCGATCGATGATTTCGTTGTTCTCCAATCGATTCGTTGAAAATTGATCCAAAACGTGATTTCGTGATGTTAGAAAGCAGAATTCGAACACTCTGCATCGAATTCAATCGCCAAAATGGGATTTCGCAGAGGAATACATGAATCCATTTCGTCGATCGACGATTTTGTTATTCTACAGTCAATTCGTTGGAACTTGATTCGAAACGTGATTTCGTAATGTAAGAAGCTGAATTTGAACACCCTGCGTTGAATTATATCGCCAAAAGGGGATTTCGCTGAGAAATACATGAATTAATTTTGTTGATCGACGATTTCGTTATTCTACGATCAATTCGTTGGAACTTGATACGAAACGTGATTTCGTGATGTAAGAAAGCAGAATTCGAACACTCTGCATCAAATTCAATTGCCAAAATGGGATTTCGCAGAGGAATACATGAATCCATTCCGTCGATCGACGATTTCGTTATTCTACAGTCAATTCGTTGGAACTTGATTCGAAACGTGATTTTGTAATGTCAGAAGCTGAATTTGAACACCCTGCATCAAATTTAATCGCCAAAATGGGATTTCGCAGAGGAATACATGAATCCATTCCGTCGATCGACGATTTTGTTATTCTACAGTCAATTCGTTGGAACTTGATTCGAAACGTGATTTCGTAATGTAAGAAGCTGAATTTGAACACCCTGCGTTGAATTATATCGCCAAAAGGGGATTTCGCTGAGAATTACATGAATTAATTTTGTTGATCGACGATTTCGTTATTCTACGATCAATTCGTTGGAACTTGATTCGAAACGTGATTTCGTAATGTCAGAAGCTGAATTTGAACACACTGCATCGAATTTAATCTTTAAAATGGGATTTCGCAGAGGAATACATGAATCCATTCCGTCGATCGACGATTTCGTTATTCTACAGTCAATTCGTTGGAACTTGATTCGAAACGTGATTTCGTAATGTCAGAAGCTGAATTTGAACACCCTGCATCGAATTTAATCGCCGAAATGGGATTTTGCAGAGGAATACATGAATCCATTCCATCGATCGACGATTTTGTTATTCTACGATCAATTCGTTGGAACTTGATTCGAAACGTGATTTCGTACTGTCAGAAGCTGAATTTGAACACCCTGCATCGAATTTAATCGCCAAAATGGGATTCCGCAGAGGAATACATGAATCCATTCCGTCGATCGACGATTTCGTTATTCTACGATCAATTCGTTGGAACTCGATTCGAAACGTGATTTCGTAATGTAAGAAGCTGAATTCGAACACTCTGCGTTGAATTCAATCGCCGAAATGGGATTTCACTGAGAAATACATGAATTCATTCCGTTGATCGACGATTTTGTTATTCTACGATCAATTCGTTGGAACTTGATTCGAAACGTGATTTCGTGATGTTAGAGAGCAGAATTCGAACACTCTGCATCGAATTCAATCGCCAAAATGGGATTTCGCAAAGAAATACATGAATCCATTCCGTCGATCGACGATTTCGTTATTCTACAGTCAATTCGTTGGAACTTGATTCGAAACGTGATTTCGTAACGTAAGAAGCTGAATTTGAACACCCTGCGTTGAATTATATCGCCTAAAGGGGATTTCGCTGAGAAATACATGAATTAATTTTGTTGATCGACGATTTCGTTATTCTACGATCAATTCGTTGGAACTTGATACGAAACGTGATTTCGTGATGTTAGAAAGCAGAATTCGAACACTCTGCATCAAATTCAATCGCCAAAATGGGATTTCGCAGAGGAATACATGAATCCATTCCGTCGATCGACGATTTCGTTATTCTACAGTCAATTCGTTGGAACTTGATTCGAAACGTGATTTCGTAATGTCAGAAGCTGAATTTGAACACCCTGCATCCAATTCAATCGCCAAAATGGGATTTCGCAGAGGAATACATGAATCCATTCCGTCGATCGACGATTTCTTTATTCTACAGTCAATTCGTTGGAACTTGATTCGAAACGTGATTTCGTAATGTAAGGAGCTGAATTTGAACACCCTGCGTTGAATTATATCGCCAAAAGGGGATTTCGCTGAGAAATACATGAATTAATTTTGTTGATCGACGATTTCGTTATTCTACGATCAATTCGTTGGAACTTGATTCGAAACGTGATTTCGTAGTGTCAGAAGCTGAATTTGAACACCCTGCATCGAATTTAATCGCCAAAATGGGATTTCGCAGAGGAATACATGAATCCATTCCGTCTATCGACGATTTTGTTATTCTACAGTCAATTCGTTGGAACTTGATTCGAAACGTGATTTCGTAATGTAAGAAGCTGAATTTGAACACCCTAAGTTGGATTATATCGCCAAAAGGGGATTTCGCTGAGAAATACATGAATTAATTTTGTTGATCGACGATTTCGTTATTCTACGATCAATTCGTTGGAACTTGATTCGAATCGTGATTTCGTGATGTTAGAAAGCAGAATTTGAACACCCTGCATCGAATTTAATCGCCAAAATGGGATTTCGCAGAGGAATACATGAATCCATTCCGTCGATCGACGATTTTGTTATTTTACGATCAATTCGTTGGAACTTGATTCGAAACGTGATTTCGTAATGTTAGAAAGCGGAATTCGGACACTCTGCATCGAATTCAATCGCCAAAATGGGATTTCGCTAAGAAATACATGAATTCATTCCGTTCATCGACGATTCCGTTATTCTACGATCATTTCGTTGGACCTTGATTCGAAACGTGATTTCGTAATGTAAGAAGCTGAATTCGAACACTCTGCGTTGAATTCAATCGCCTAAATGGGATTTCGCTGAGAAATACATGAATTCATTACGCTCATCGACGATTTCGTTATTCTACGATCAATTCGTTGGAACTTGATTCGAAACGTGATTTCGTAATGTTAGAAGCTGAATTCGAACACTCTGCGTTGAATTCAATCGCTGAAACGGGATTTCGCTAAGAAATACATGAATTCATTCCGTTGATCGACGATTACGTTATTCTACGTTCAATTCGTTGAAACTTGATTCGAAACGTGATTTCGTGATGTTAGAAAGCAGAATTCGAACACTCTGCATCGAATTCAATCGCCAAAATGGGATTTCGCAGAGGAATACATGAATCCATTCCGTCGATCGACGATTTCGTTATTCTACAGTCAATTCGTTGGAACTTAATTCGAAACGTGATTTCGTAATGTCAGAAGCTGAATTTGAACACCCTGCATCGAATTTAATCGCCAAAATGGGATTTCGCAGAGGAATACGTGAATCCATTCCGTCGATCGACGATTTTGTTATTCTACGATCAATTCGTTGGACTTGATTCGAAACGTGATTTCGTAATGTTAGAAAGCGGAATTCGGACACTCTGCATCGAATTCAATCGCCAAAATAGGATTCCGCTAAGAAATACATGAATTCATTCCGTTCATCGACGATTTCGTTATTCTACGATCAATTCGTTGGACCTTGATTCGAAACGTGATTTCGTAATGTGAGAAGCTGAATTCGAACACTCTGCGTTGAATTCAATCGCCTAAATGGGATTTCGCTGAGAAATACATGAATTCATTACGCTCATCGACGACTTCGTTATTCTACGATCAATTCGTTGGAACTTGATTCGATACGTGATTTCGTGATGTTAGAAAGCAGAATTCGAACACTCTGCATCGAATTCAATCGCCAAAATGGGATTTCGCCAAGAAATACATGAATTCATTTCGTCGATCGATGATTTCGTTGTTCTACAATCGATTCGTTGAAAATTGATCCAAAACGTGATTTCGTGATGTTAGAAAGCAGAATTCGAACACTCTGCATCGAATTCAATCGCCAAAATGAAATTTCGCAGAGGAATACATGAATCCATTTCGTCGATCGACGATTTTGTTATTCTACAGTCAATTCGTTGGAACTTGATTCGAAACGTGATTTCGTAATGTAAGAAGCTGAATTTGAACACCCTGCGTTGAATTATATCGCCAAAAGGGGATTTCGCTGAGAAATACATGAATTAATTTTGTTGATCGACGATTTCGTTATTCTACGATCAATTCGTTGGAACTTGATACGAAACGTGATTTCGTGATGTAAGAAAGCAGAATTCGAACACTCTGCATCAAATTCAATTGCCAAAATGGGATTTCGCAGAGGAATACATGAATCCATTCCGTCGATCGACGATTTCGTCATTCTACAGTCAATTCGTTGGAACTTGATTTGAAACGTGATTTTGTAATGTCAGAAGCTGAATTTGAACACCCTGCATCAAATTTAATCGCCAAAATGGGATTTCGCAGAGGAATACATGAATCCATTCCGTCGATCGACGATTTTGTTATTCTACAGTCAATTCGTTGGAACTTGATTCGAAACGTGATTTCGTAATGTAAGAAGCTGAATTTGAACACCCTGCGTTGAATTATATCGCCAAAAGGGGATTTCGCTGAGAATTACATGAATTAATTTTGTTGATCGACGATTTCGTTATTCTACGATCAATTCGTTGGAACTTGATTCGAAACGTGATTTCGTAATGTCAGAAGCTGAATTTGAACACACTGCATCGAATTTAATCGCCAAAATGGGATTTCGCAGAGGAATACATGAATCCATTCCGTCGATCGACGATTTCGTTATTCTACAGTCAATTCGTTGGAACTTGATTCGAAACGTGATTTCGTAATGTCAGAAGCTGAATTTGAACACCCTGCATCGAATTTAATCGCCGAAATGGGATTTTGCAGAGGAATACATGAATCCATTCCGTCGATCGACGATTTTGTTATTCTACGATCAATCCGTTGGAACTTGATTCGAAACGTGATTTCGTACTGTCAGAAGCTGAATTTGAACACCCTGCATCGAATTTAATCGCCAAAATGGGATTTCGCAGAGGAATACATGAATCCATTCCGTCGATCGACGATTTCGTTATTCTACGATCAATTCGTTGGAACTCGATTCGAAACGTGATTTCGTAATGTAAGAAGCTGAATTCGAACACTCTGCGTT
Organism: Ametastegia equiseti; assembly: GCA_963989295.1. Lineage (NCBI taxonomy): Eukaryota > Metazoa > Arthropoda > Insecta > Hymenoptera > Tenthredinidae > Ametastegia > Ametastegia equiseti. Next base: position 1,407,872 of record OZ022397.1, read on the forward strand.
GAATTCAATCGCCGAAATGGGATTTCACTGAGAAATACATGAATTCATTCCGTTGATCGACGATTTCGTTATTCTACGATCAATTCGTTGGAACTTGATTCGAAACGTGATTTCGTGATGTTAGAGAGCTGAATTCGAACACTCTGCGTTGAATTCAATCGCCGAAATGGGATTTCGCTATGAAATACATGAATTCATTCCGTTGATCGACGATTTCGTTATTCTGCAGTCAATTCGTTGGAACTTGATTCGAAACGTGATTTCGTAATGTAAGAAGCTGAATTCGAACACCCTGCGTTGAATTCAATCGCCAGAATGGGATTTCGCCAAGAAATACATGAATTCATTTCGTCGATCGATGATTTCGTTTGTTCTACGAGCGATTCGTTGGAAAATAATCCAAAACGTGATTTCGTGATGTTAGAAAGCGGAATTCGAACACCCTGCATCAAATTCAATCGCGAAAATGGGATTTCGCAGAGGAATACATGAATTCATTCCGTTGATCGACGATTTCGTTATTCTACAGTCAATTCGTTGTAACTTGATTCGAAACGTGATTTCGTGATAAAAGAAGCTGAATTCGAACACTCTGCGTTGAATTCAATCGCCAAAATGGGATTTCGCTGAGAAATACATGAATTAATTTTGTTGATTGACGATTCCGTTGTCCTACAATCGATTCGTTGAAACTTGATCCGAATCGTGATTTCGTAATGTTAGAAGCAGAATTGAAACACTCTGCATCGAATTCAATCGCCAGAATGGGATTTCGCCAAGAAATACATGAATTCATTTCGTCGATCGATGATTTCGTTGTTCTACGAGCGATTCGTTGGAAAATAATCCAAAACGTGATTTCGTGATGTTAGAAAGCGGAATTCGAACACCCGGCATCGAATTCAATCGCCAAAATGGGATTTCGCAGAGGAATACATGAATCCATTCCGTCGATCGATGATTTCGTTATTCTACGATCAATTCGTTGGAACTTGATTCGAAACGTGATTTCGTAATGTAAGAAGCTGAATTCGAACACTCTGCGTTGAATTCAATCGCCAAAATGGGATTTTGCTAAGAAATACATGAATTCATTCCGTTGATCGACGATTTCGTTATTCTACGGTCCATTCGTTCAAACTCGTTTCGAAACGTGATTTCGTGATGTAAGAAGCTGAATTCGAACACTCTGCGTTGAATTCAATCGCCAAAATGGGATTTCGCTAAGGAATACATGAATTCATCTCGTTGATTGACGATTTCGTTATTTTACGATCAATTCGTTGGAACTTGATTCGAAACGTGATTTCGTGATGTAAGAAGTTGAATTTGAACACTCTGCGTTAAATTCAATCGCCAAGATGGGATTTCGCTAAGAAACACATGAATTCATTCTGTTGATCGACGATTCCGTTGTTCTACAATCGATTCGTTGAAACTTGATCCGAATCGTGATTTCGTAATGTTAGAAGCAGAATTGGAACACTCTGCATCGAATTCAATCGCCAGAATGGGATTTCGCTAAGAAATACATGAATCCATTCCGTCGATCGACGATTTTGTTATTCTACGATCAATTCGTTGGAACTTGATTCGAAACGTGATTTCGTAATGTTAGAAAGCGGAATTCGGACACTCTGCTTTGAATTCAATCGCCAAAATGGGATTTCGCTAAGAAATACATGAATTCATTCCGTTCATCGACGATTTCGTTATTCTACGATCAATTCGTTGGAACTTGATTTGGAACGTGATTTTGTGATGTAAGAAGTTGAATTTGAACACTCTGCGTTAAATTCAATCGCCAAGATGGGATTTCGCTAAGAAACACATGAATTCATTCCGTTGATCGACGATTCCGTTGTACTACAATCGATACGTTGACACTTGATCCGAATCGTGATTTCGTAATGTTAGAAGCAGAATTGGAACACTCTGCATCGAATTCAATCGCTAGAATGGGATTTCGCCAAGAAATACATGAATTCATTTCGTCGATCGATGATTTCGTTGTTCTACAATCGATTCGTTGGAAATTGATACAAAACGTGATTTCGTGATGTTAGAAAGCAGAATTCGAACACTCTGCATCGAATTCAATCGCCAAAATGGGATTTCGCAGAGGAATACATGAATCCATTTCGTCGATCGACGATTTTGTTATTCTACAGTCAATTCGTTAGAACTTGATTCGAAACGTGATTTCGAAATGTAAGAAGCTGAATTTGAACACCCTGCGTTGAATTATATCGCCAAAAGGGGATTTCGCTGAGAAATACATGAATTAATTTTGTTGATCGACGATTTCGTTATTCTACGATCAATTCGTTGGAACTTGATACGAAACGTGATTTCGTGATGTTAGAAAGCAGAATTCGAACACTCTGCATCAAATTCAATCGCCAAAATGGGATTTCGCTGAGAATTACGTGAATTAATTTTGTTGATCGACGATTTCGTTATTCTACGATCAATTCGTTGGAACTTGATTCGAAACGTGATTTCGTAATGTCAGAAGCTGAATTTGAACACACTGCATCGAATTTAATCGCCAAAATGGGATTTCTCAGAGGAATACATGAATCCATTCCGTCGATCGACGATTTCGTTATTCTACGATCAATTCGTTGGAACTCGATTCGAAACGTGATTTCGTAATGTAAGAAGCTGAATTCGAACACTCTGCGTTGAATTCAATCGCCTAAATGGGATTTCGCTGAGAAATACATGAATTCATTACGCTCATCGACGATTTCGTTATTCTACGATCAATTCGTTGGAAATTGATTCGAAACGTGATTTCGTAATGTTAGAAGCTGAATTCGAACACTCTGCGTTGAATTCAATCGCTGAAACGGGATTTCGCTAAGAAATACATAAATTCATTCCGTTGATCGACGATTACGTTATTCTACGTTCAATTCGTTGAAACTTGATTCGAAACGTGATTTCGTGATGTTAGAAAGCAGAATTCGAACACTCTGCATCGAATTCAATCGCCAAAATGGGATTTCGCAGAGGAATACATGAATCCATTCCGTCGATCGACGATTTCGTTATTCTACAGTCAATTCGTTGAAACTTAATTCGAAACGTGATTTCGTAATGTCAGAAGCTGAATTTGAACACCCTGCATCGAATTTAATCGCCAAAATGGGATTTCGCAGAGGAATACGTGAATCCATTCCGTCGATCGACGATTTTGTTATTCTACGATCAATTCGTTGGACTTGATTCGAAACGTGATTTCGTAATGTTAGAAAGCGGAATTCGGACACTCTGCATCGAATTCAATCGCCAAAATAGGATTCCGCTAAGAAATACATGAATTCATTCCGTTCATCGACGATTTCGTTATTCTACGATCAATTCGTTGGACCTTGATTCGAAACGTGATTTCGTAATGTAAGAAGCTGAATTCGAACACTCTGCGTTGAATTCAATCGCCTAAATGGGATTTCGCTGAGAAATACATGAATTCATTACGCTCATCGACGACTTCGTTATTCTACGATCAATTCGTTGGAACTTGATTCGATACGTGATTTCGTGATGTTAGAAAGCAGAATTCGAACACTCTGCATCGAATTCAATCGCCAAAATGGGATTTCGCCAAGAAATACATGAATTTATTTCGTCGATCGATGATTTCGTTGTTCTACAATCGATTCGTTGAAAATTGATCCAAAACGTGATTTCGTGATGTTAGAAAGCAGAATTCGAACACTCTGCATCGAATTCAATCGCCAAAATGGGATTTCGCAGAGGAATACATGAATCCATTTCGTCGATCGACGATTTTGTTATTCTACAGTCAATTCGTTGGAACTTGATTCGAAACGTAATTTCGTAATGTAAGAAGCTGAATTTGAACACCCTGCGTTGAATTATATCGCCAAAAGGGGATTTCGCTGAGAAATACATGAATTAATTTTGTTGATCGACGATTTCGTTATTCTACGATCAATTCGTTGGAACTTGATACGAAACGTGATTTCGTGATGTAAGAAAGCAGAATTCGAACACTCTGCATCAAATTCAATTGCCAAAATGGGATTTCGCAGAGGAATACATGAATCCATTCCGTCGATCGACGATTTCGTCATTCTACAGTCAATTCGTTGGAACTTGATTCGAAACGTGATTTTGTAATGTCAGAAGCTGAATTTGAACACCCTGCATCAAATTTAATCGCCAAAATGGGATTTCGCAGAGGAATACATGAATCCATTCCGTCGATCGACGATTTTGTTATTCTACAGTCAATTCGTTGGAACTTGATTCGAAACGTGATTTCGTAATGTAAGAAGCTGAATTTGAACACCCTGCGTTGAATTATATCGCCAAAAGGGGATTTCGCTGAGAATTACATGAATTAATTTTGTTGATCGACGATTTCGTTATTCTACGATCAATTCGTTGGAACTTGATTCGAAACGTGATTTCGTAATGTCAGAAGCTGAATTTGAACACACTGCATCGAATTTAATCGCCAAAATGGGATTTCGCAGAGGAATACATGAATCCATTCCGTCGATCGACGATTTCGTTATTCTACAGTCAATTCGTTGAAACTTGATTCGAAACGTGATTTCGTAATGTCAGAAGCTGAATTTGAACACCCTGCATCGAATTTAATCGCCGAAATGGGATTTTGCAGAGGAATACATGAATCCATTCCGTCGATCGACGATTTTGTTATTCTACGATCAATCCGTTGGAACTTGATTCGAAACGTGATTTCGTACTGTCAGAAGCTGAATTTGAACACCCTGCATCGAATTTAATCGCCAAAATGGGATTTCGCAGAGGAATACATGAATCCATTCCGTCGATCGACGATTTCGTTATTCTACGATCAATTCGTTGGAACTCGATTCGAAACGTGATTTCGTAATGTAAGAAGCTGAATTCGAACACTCTGCGTTGAATTCAATCGCCGAAATGGGATTTCACTGAGAAATACATGAATTCATTCCGTTGATCGACGATTTCGTTATTCTACGATCAATTCGTTGGAACTTGATTCGAAACGTGATTTCGTGATGTTAGAGAGCTGAATTCGAACACTCTGCGTTGAATTCAATCGCCGAAATGGGATTTCGCTATGAAATACATGAATTCATTCCGTCGATCGACGATTTCGTTATTCTGCAGTCAATTCGTTGGAACTTGATTCGAAACGTGATTTCGTAATGTAAGAAGCTGAATTCGAACACCCTGCGTTGAATTCAATCGCCAGAATGGGATTTCGCCAAGAAATACATGAATTCATTTCGTCGATCGATGATTTCGTTTGTTCTACGAGCGATTCGTTGGAAAATAATCCAAAACGTGATTTCGTGATGTTAGAAAGCGGAATTCGAACACCCTGCATCGAATTCAATCGCTAAAATGGGATTTCGCAGAGGAATACATGAATTCATTCCGTTGATCGACGATTTCATTATTCTACAGTCAATTCGTTGTAACTTGATTCGAAACGTGATTTCGTGATGAAAGAAGCTGAATTCGAACACTCTGCGTTGAATTCAATCGCCAAAATGGGATTTCGCTGAGAAATACATGAATTAATTTTGTTGATTGACGATTCCGTTGTCCTACAATCGATTCGTTGAAACTTGATCCGAATCGTGATTTCGTAATGTTAGAAGCAGAATTGAAACACTCTGCATCGAATTCAATCGCCAGAATGGGATTTCGCCAAGAAATACATGAATTCATTTCGTCGATCGATGATTTCGTTGTTCTACGAGCGATTCGTTGGAAAATAATCCAAAACGTGATTTCGTGATGTTAGAAAGCGGAATTCGAACACCCGGCATCGAATTCAATCGCCAAAATGGGATTTCGCAGAGGAATACATGAATCCATTCCGTCGATCGATGATTTCGTTATTCTACGATCAATTCGTTGGAACTTGATTCGAAACGTGATTTCGTAATGTAAGAAGCTGAATTCGAACACTCTGCGTTGAATTCAATCGCCAAAATGGGATTTTGCTAAGAAATACATAAATTCATTCCGTTCATCGACGATTTCGTTATTCTACGATCAATTCGTTGGAACTTGATTCGAAACGTGATTTCGTAATGTTAGAAGCCGAAGTCGAACACTCTGCGTTGAATTCAATCGCCAAAATGAGATTTCGCTGAGAAATACATGAAGTCATTCCGTTGATCGACGATTTCGTTATTTTACGATCAATTCGTTGGAACTTGATTCGAAACGTGATTTCGTAATGTTAGAAGCCAAATTCAAACACTTTGCGTCGAATTCAATCGCCAAAATGGGATTTCGCTAGAAAATACATGGATTCATTACGTTGATCAACGATTTTGTTATTTCACGATCGATTCGTTGGAGCTTGATTCGGAACGTGATTTCGTAATGTAAGAAGCTGAATTCGAACACTCTGCGTTGAATTCAATCGCCAAAATGGGATTTCACTAAGAAATACATGAATTCATTCCGTTGATCGACGATTTCGTTATTATACGGTCCATTCGTTCAAACTCGTTTCGAAACGTGATTTCGTGATGTAAGAAGCTGAATTCGAACACTCTGCGTTGAATTCAATCGCCAGAATGGGATTTCGCCAAGAAATACATGAATCCATTCCGTCGATCGACGATTTTGTTATTCTACGATCAATTCGTTGGAACTTGATTCGAAACGTGATTTCGTAATGTTAGAAAGCGGAATTCGGACACTCTGCTCTGAATTCAATCGCCAAAATGGGATTTCGCTAAGAAATACATGAATTCATTCCGTTCATCGACGATTTCGTTATTCTACGATCAATTCGTTGGACCTTGATTCGAAACGTGATTCCGTAATGTAAGAAGCAGAATTCGAACACTCTGCGTTGAATTCAATCGCCTGAATGGGATTTCGCTGAGAAATACATGAATTCATTACGCTCATCGACGATTCCGTTATTCTACGATCAATTCGTTGGAACTTGATTTGGAACGTGATTTTGTGATGTAAGAAGTTGAATTTGAGCACTCTGCGTTAAATTCAATCGCCAAGATGGGATTTCGCTAAGAAACACATGAATTCATTCCGTTGATCGACGATTCCGTTGTACTACAATCGATACGTTGACACTTGATCCGAATCGTGATTTCGTAATGTTAGAAGCAGAATTGGAACACTCTGCATCGAATTCAATCGCTAGAATGGGATTTCGCCAAGAAATACATGAATTCATTTCGTCGATCGATGATTTCGTTGTTCTACAATCGATTCGTTGGAAATTGATACAAAACGTGATTTCGTGATGTTAGAAAGCAGAATTCGAACACTCTGCATCGAATTCAATCGCCAAAATGGGATTTCGCAGAGGAATACATGAATCCATTTCGTCGATCGACGATTTTGTTATTCTACAGTCAATTCGTTAGAACTTGATTCGAAACGTGATTTCGAAATGTAAGAAGCTGAATTTGAACACCCTGCGTTGAATTATATCGCCAAAAGGGGATTTCGCTGAGAAATACATGAATTAATTTTGTTGATCGACGATTTCGTTATTCTACGATCAATTCGTTGGAACTTGATACGAAACGTGATTTCGTGATGTTAGAAAGCAGAATTCGAACACTCTGCATCGAATTCAATCGCCAAAATGGGATTTCGCAGAGTAATACATGAATCCATTCCGTCGATCGACGATTTCGTTATTCTACAGTCAATTCGTTGGAACTTGATTCGAAACGTGATTTCGTAATGTCAGACGCTGAATTTGAACACCCTGCATCGAATTTAATCGCCAAAATGGGATTTCGCAGAGGAATACATGAATCCATTCCGTCGATCGACGATTTTGTTATTCTACGATCAATTCATTGGAACTTGATTCGAAACGTGATTTCGTAATGTTAGAAAGCGGAATTCGGACACTCTGCATCGAATTCAATCGCCAAAATGGGATTTCGCTAAGAAATACATGAATTCATTCCGTTCATCGACGATTTCGTTATTCTACGATCAATTCGTTGGACCTTGATTCGAAACGTGATTTCGTAATGTAAGAAGCAGAATTCGAACACTCTGCGTTGAATTCAATCGCCTAAATGGGATTCCGCTGAGAAATACATGAATTCATTACGCTCATCGACGATTTCGTTATTCTACGATCAATTCGTTGGAACTTGATTTGGAACGTGATTTTGTGATGTAAGAAGTTGAATTTGAACACTCTGCGTTAAATTCAATCGCCAAGATGGGATTTCGCTAAGAAACACATGAATTCATTCCGTTGATCGACGATTCCGTTGTACTACAATCGATACGTTGAAACTTGATCCGAATCGTGATTTCGTAATGTTAGAAGCAGAATTGGAACACTCTGCATCGAATTCAATCGCTAGAATGGGATTTCGCCAAGAAATACATGAATTCATTTCGTCGATCGATGATTTCGTTGTTCTACAATCGATTCGTTGAAAATTGATCCAAAACGTCATTTCGTGATGTTAGAAAGCAGAATTCGAACACTCTGCATCGAATTCAATCGCCAAAATGGGATTTCGCAGAGGAATACATGAATCCATTTCGTCGATCGACGATTTTGTTATTCTACAGTCAATTCGTTGGAACTTGATTCGAAACGTGATTTCGTAATGTCAGAAGCTGAATTTGAACACCCTGCATCCAATTCAATCGCCAAAATGGGATTTCGCAGAGGAATACATGAATCCATTCCGTCGATCGACGATTTTGTTATTCTACAGTCAATTCGTTGGAACTTGATTCGAAACGTGATTTCGTAATGTAAGAAGCTGAATTTGAACACCCTAAGTTGGATTATATCGCCAAAAGGGGATTTCGCTGAGAAATACATGAATTAATTTTGTTGATCGACGATTTCGTTATTCTACGATCAATTCGTTGGAACTTGATTCGAAACGTGATTTCGTGATGTTAGAAAGCAGAATTCGAACACTCTGCATCGAATTCAATCGCCAAAATGGGATTTCGCAGAGGAATACATGAATCCATTCCGTCGATCGACGATTTCGTTATTCTACAGTCAATTCGTTGGAACTTGATTCGAAACGTGATTTCGTAATGTCAGAAGCTGAATTTGAACACCCTGCATCGAATTTAATCGCCAAAATGGGATTTCGCAGAGGAATACATGAATCCATTCCGTCGATCGACGATTTTGTTATTTTACGATCAATTCGTTGGAACTTGATTCGAAACGTGATTTCGTAATGTTAGAAAGCGGAATTCGGACACTCTGCATCGAATTCAATCGCCAAAATGGGATTTCGCTAAGAAATACATGAATTCATTCCGTTCATCGACGATTCCGTTATTCTACGATCATTTCGTTGGACCTTGATTCGAAACGTGATTTCGTAATGTAAGAAGCTGAATTCGAACACTCTGCGTTGAATTCAATCGCCTAAATGGGATTTCGCTGAGAAATACATGAATTCATTACGCTCATCGACGATTTCGTTATTCTACGATCAATTCGTTGGAACTTGATTCGAAACGTGATTTCGTAATGTTAGAATCTGAATTCGAACACTCTGCGTTGAATTCAATCGCCGAAACGGGATTTCGCTAAGAAATACATAAATTCATTCCGTTGATCAACGATTACGTTATTCTACGTTCAATTTGTTGGAACTTGATTCGAAACGTGATTTCGTGATGTTAGAAAGCAGAATTCGAACACTCTGCATCGAATTCAATCGCCAAAATGGGATTTCGCAGAGGAATACATGAATCCATTCCGTCGATCGATGATTCCGTTATTCTACAGTCAATTCGTTGAAACTTAATTCAGAACGTGATTTCGTAATGTCAGAAGCTGAATTTGAACACCCTGCATCGAATTTAATCGCCAAAATGGGATTTCGCAGAGGAATACATGAATCCATTCCGTCGATCGACGATTTTGTTATTCTACGATCAATTCGTTGGACTTGATTCCAAACGTGATTTCGTAATGTTAGAAAGCGGAATTCGGACACTCTGCATCGAATTCAATCGCCAAAATAGGATTTCGCTAAGAAATACATGAATTCATTTCGTTCATCGACGATTTCGTTATTCTACGATCAATTCGTTGGACCTTGATTCGAAACGTGATTTCGTAATGTAAGAAGCTGAATTCGAACACTCTGCGTTGAATTCAATCGCCTAAATGGGATTTCGCTGAGAAATACATGAATTCATTACGCTCATCGACGACTTCGTTATTCTACGATCAATTCGTTGGAACTTGATTCGATACGTGATTTCGTGATGTTAGAAAGCAGAATTAGAACACTCTGCATCGAATTCAATCGCCAAAATGGGATTTCGCCAAGAAATACATGAATTTATTTCGTCGATCGAAGATTTCGTTGTTCTACAATCGATTCGTTGAAAATTGATCCAAAACGTGATTTCGTGATGTTAGAAAGCAGAATTCGAACACTCTGCATCGAATTCAATCGCCAAAATGGGATTTCGCAGAGGAATACATGAATCCATTTCGTCGATCGACGATTTTGTTATTCTACAGTCAATTCGTTGGAACTTGATTCGAAACGTGATTTCGTAATGTAAGAAGCTGAATTTGAACACCCTGCGTTGAATTATATCGCCAAAAGGGGATTTCGCTGAGAAATACATGAATTAATTTTGTTGATCGACGATTTCGTTATTCTACGATCAATTCGTTGGAACTTGATACGAAACGTGATTTCGTGATGTATGAAAGCAGAATTCGAACACTCTGCATCAAATTCAATTGCCAAAATGGGATTTCGCAGAGGAATACATGAATCCATTCCGTCGATCGACGATTTCGTCATTCTACAGTCAATTCGTTGGAACTTGATTCGAAACGTGATTTTGTAATGTCAGAAGCTGAATTTGAACACCCTGCATCAAATTTAATCGCCAAAATGGGATTTCGCAGAGGAATACATGAATCCATTCCGTCGATCGACGATTTTGTTATTCTACAGTCAATTCGTTGGAACTTGATTCGAAACGTGATTTCGTAATGTAAGAAGCTGAATTTGAACACCCTGCGTTGAATTATATCGCCAAAAGGGGATTTCGCTGAGAATTACATGAATTAATTTTGTTGATCGACGATTTCGTTATTCTACGATCAATTCGTTGGAACTTGATTCGAAACGTGATTTCGTAATGTCAGAAGCTGAATTTGAACACACTGCATCGAATTTAATCGCCAAAATGGGATTTCGCAGAGGAATACATGAATCCATTCCGTCGATCGACGATTTCGTTATTCTACAGTCGATTCGTTGGAACTTGATTCGAAACGTGATTTCGTAATGTCAGAAGCTGAATTTGAACACCCTGCATCGAATTTAATCGCCGAAATGGGATTTTGCAGAGGAATACATGAATCCATTCCGTCGATCGACGATTTTGTTATTCTACGATCAATCCGTTGGAACTTGATTCGAAACGTGATTTCGTACTGTCAGAAGCTGAATTTGAACACCCTGCATCGAATTTAATCGCCAAAATGGGATTTCGCAGAGGAATACATGAATCCATTCCGTCGATCGACGATTTCGTTATTCTACGATCAATTCGTTGGAACTCGATTCGAAACGTGATTTCGTAATGTAAGAAGCTGAATTCGAACACTCTGCGTTGAATTCAATCGCCGAAATGGGATTTCACTGAGAAATACATGAATTCATTCCGTTGATCGACGATTTCGTTATTCTACGATCAATTCGTTGGAACTTGATTCGAAACGTGATTTCGTGATGTTAGAGAGCAGAATTCGAACACTCTGCATCGAATTCAATCGCCAAAATGGGATTTCGCAAAGGAATACATGAATCCATTCCGTCGATCGACGATTTCGTTATTCTACAGTCAATTCGTTGGAACTTGATTCGAAACGTGATTTCGTAATGAAAGAAGCTGAATTTGAACACCCTGCGTTGAATTATATCGCCTAAAGGGGATTTCGCTGAGAAATACATGAATTAATTTTGTTGATCGACGATTTCGTTATTCTACGATCAATTCGTTGGAACTTGATACGAAACGTGATTTCGTGATGTTAGAAAGCAGAATTCGAACACTCTGCATCAAATTCAATCGCCAAAATGGGATTTCGCAGAGGAATACATGAATCCATTCCGTCGATCGACGATTTCGTTATTCTACAGTCAATTCGTTGGAACTTGATTCGAAACGTGATTTCGTAATGTCAGAAGCTGAATTTGAACACCCTGCATCCAATTCAATCGCCAAAATGGGATTTCGCAGAGGAATACATGAATCCATTCCGTCGATCGACGATTTTGTTATTCTACAGTCAATTCGTTGGAACTTGATTCGAAACGTGATTTCGTAATGTAAGAAGCTGAATTTGAACACCCTGCGTTGAATTATATCGCCAAAAGGGGATTTCGCTGAGAAATACATGAATTAATTTTGTTGATCGACGATTTCGTTATTCTACGATCAATTCGTTGGAACTTGATTAGAAACGTGATTTCGTAATGTCAGAAGCTGAATTTGAACACCCTGCATCGAATTTAATCGCCAAAATGGGATTTCGCAGAGGAATACATGAATCCATTCCGTCTATCGACGATTTTGTTATTCTACAGTCAATTCGTTGGAACTTGATTCGAAACGTGATTTCGTAATGTAAGAAGCTGAATTTGAACACCCTAAGTTGGATTATATCGCCAAAAGGGGATTTCGCTGAGAAATACATGAATTAATTTTGTTGATCGACGATTTCGTTATTCTACGATCAATTCGTTGGAACTTGATTCGAAACGTGATTTCGTGATGTTAGAAAGCAGAATTCGAACACTCTGCATCGAATTCAATCGCCAAAATGGGATTTCGCAGAGGAATACATGAATCCATTCCGTCGATCGACGATTTCGTTATTCTACAGTCAATTCGTTGGAACTTGATTCGAAACGTGATTTCGTAATGTCAGAAGCTGAATTTGAATACCCTGCATCGAATTTAATCGCCAAAATGGGATTTCGCAGAGGAATACATGAATCCATTCCGTCGATCGACGATTTTGTTATTTTACGATCAATTCGTTGGAACTTGATTCGAAACGTGATTTCGTAATGTTAGAAAGCGGAATTCGGACACTCTGCATCGAATTCAATCGCCAAAATGGGATTTCGCTAAGAAATACATGAATTCATTCCGTTCATCGACGATTCCGTTATTCTACGATCATTTCGTTGGACCTTGATTCGAAACGTGATTTCGTAATGTAAGAAGCTGAATTCGAACTCTCTGCGTTGAATTCAATCGCCTAAATGGGATTTCGCTGAGAAATACATGAATTCATTACGCTCATCGACGATTTCGTTATTCTACGATCAATTCGTTGGAACTTGATTCGAAACGTGATTTCGTAATGTTAGAAGCTGAATTTGAACACCCTAAGTTGGATTATATCGCCAAAAGGGGATTTCGCTGAGAAATACATGAATTAATTTTGTTGATCGACGATTTCGTTATTCTACGATCAATTCGTTGGAACTTGATTCGAAACGTGATTTCGTGATGTTAGAAAGCAGAATTCGAACACTCTGCATCGAATTCAATCGCCAAAATGGGATTTCGCAGAGGAATACATGAATCCATTCCGTCGATCGACGATTTCGTTATTCTACAGTCAATTCGTTGGAACTTGATTCGAAACGTGATTTCGTAATGTCAGAAGCTGAATTTGAACACCCTGCATCGAATTTAATCGCCAAAATGGGATTTCGCAGAGGAATACATGAATCCATTCCGTCGATCGACGATTTTGTTATTTTACGATCAATTCGTTGGAATTTGATTCGAAACGTGATTACGTAATGTTAGAAAGCGGAATTCGGACACTCTGCATCGAATTCAATCGCCAAAATGGGATTTCGCTAAGAAATACATGAATTCATTCCGTTCATCGACGATTCCGTTATTCTACGATCATTTCGTTGGACCTTGATTCGAAACGTGATTTCGTAATGTAAGAAGCTGAATTCGAACTCTCTGCGTTGAATTCAATCGCCCAAATGGGATTTCGCTGAGAAATACATGAATTCATTACGCTCATCGACGATTTCGTTATTCTACGATCAATTCGTTGGAACTTGATTCGAAACGTGATTTCGTAATGTTAGAAGCTGAATTCGAACACTCTGCGTTGAATTCAATCGCTGAAACGGGATTTCGCTAAGAAATACATAAATTCATTCCGTTGATCGACGATTACGTTATTCTACGTTCAATTCGTTGGAACTTGATTCGAAACGTGATTTCGTGATGTTAGAAAGCAGAATTCGAACACTCTGCATCGAATTCAATCGCCAAAATGGGATTTCGCAGAGGAATACATGAATCCATTCCGTCGATCGACGATTTCGTTATTCTACAGTCAATTCGTTGGAACTTAATTCGAAACGTGATTTCGTAATGTCAGAAGCTGAATTTGAACACCCTGCATCGAATTTAATCGCCAAAATGGGATTTCGCAGAGGAATACGTGAATCCATTCCGTCGATCGACGATTTTGTTATTCTACGATCAATTCGTTGGACTTGATTCGAAACGTGATTTCGTAATGTTAGAAAGCGGAATTCGGACACTCTGCATCGAATTCAATCGCCAAAATAGGATTTCGCTAAGAAATACATGAATTCATTCCGTTCATCGACGATTTCGTTATTCTACGATCAATTCGTTGGACCTTGATTCGAAACGTGATTTCGTAATGTAAGAAGCTGAATTCGAACACTCTGCGTTGAATTCAATCGCCTAAATGGGATTTCGCTGAGAAATACATGAATTCATTACGCTCATCGACGACTTCGTTATTCTACGATCAATTCGTTGGAACTTGATTCGATACGTGATTTCGTGATGTTAGAAAGCAGAATTAGAACACTCTGCATCGAATTCAATCGCCAAAATGGGATTTCGCCAAGAAATACATGAATTTATTTCGTCGATCGATGATTTCGTTGTTCTACAATCGATTCGTTGAAAATTGATCCAAAACGTGATTTCGTGATGTTAGAAAGCAGAATTCGAACACTCTGCATCGAATTCAATCGCCAAAATGGGATTTCGCAGAGGAATACATGAATCCATTTCGTCGATCGACGATTTTGTTATTCTACAGTCAATTCGTTGGAACTTGATTCGAAACGTGATTTCGTAATGTAAGAAGCTGAATTTGAACACCCTGCGTTGAATTATATCGCCAAAAGGGGATTTCGCTGAGAAATACATGAATTAATTTTGTTGATCGACGATTTCGTTATTCTACGATCAATTCGTTGGAACTTGATACGAAACGTGATTTCGTGATGTAAGAAAGCAGAATTCGAACACTCTGCATCAAATTCAATTGCCAAAATGGGATTTCGCAGAGGAATACATGAATCCATTCCGTCGATCGACGATTTCGTCATTCTACAGTCAATTCGTTGGAACTTGATTCGAAACGTGATTTTGTAATGTCAGAAGCTGAATTTGAACACCCTGCATCAAATTTAATCGCCAAAATGGGATTTCGCAGAGGAATACATGAATCCATTCCGTCGATCGACGATTTTGTTATTCTACAGTCAATTCGTTGGAACGTGATTCGAAACGTGATTTCGTAATGTAAGAAGCTGAATTTGAACACCCTGCGTTGAATTATATCGCCAAAAGGGGATTTCGCTGAGAATTACATGAATTAATTTTGTTGATCGACGATTTCGTTATTCTACGATCAATTCGTTGGAACTTGATTCGAAACGTGATTTCGTAATGTCAGAAGCTGAATTTGAACACACTGCATCGAATTTAATCGCCAAAATGGGATTTCGCAGAGGAATACATGAATCCATTCCGTCGATCGACGATTTCGTTATTCTACAGTCAATTCGTTGGAACTTGATTCGAAACGTGATTTCGTAATGTCAGAAGCTGAATTTGAACACCCTGCATCGAATTTAATCGCCGAAATGGGATTTTGCAGAGGAATACATGAATCCATTCCGTCGATCGACGATTTTGTTATTCTACGATCAATCCGTTGGAACTTGATTCGAAACGTGATTTCGTACTGTCAGAAGCTGAATTTGAACACCCTGCATCGAATTTAATCGCCAAAATGGGATTTCGCAGAGGAATACGTGAATCCATTCCGTCGATCGACGATTTTGTTATTCTACGATCAATTCGTTGGACTTGATTCGAAACGTGATTTCGTAATGTTAGAAAGCGGAATTCGGACACTCTGCATCGAATTCAATCGCCAAAATAGGATTTCGCTAAGAAATACATGAATTCATTCCGTTCATCGACGATTTCGTTATTCTACGATCAATTCGTTGGACCTTGATTCGAAACGTGATTTCGTAATGTAAGAAGCTGAATTCGAACACTCTGCGTTGAATTCAATCGCCTAAATGGGATTTCGCTGAGAAAAACATGAATTCATTACGCTCATCGACGACTTCGTTATTCTACGATCAATTCGTTGGAACTTGATTCGATACGTGATTTCGTGATGTTAGAAAGCAGAATTAGAACACTCTGCATCGAATTCAATCGCCAAAATGGGATTTCGCCAAGAAATACATGAATTTATTTCGTCGATCGATGATTTCGTTGTTCTACAATCGATTCGTTGAAAATTGATCCAAAACGTGATTTCGTGATGTTAGAAAGCAGAATTCGAACACTCTGCATCGAATTCAATCGCCAAAATGGGATTTCGCAGAGGAATACATGAATCCATTTCGTCGATCGACGATTTTGTTATTCTACAGTCAATTCGTTGGAACTTGATTCGAAACGTGATTTCGTAATGTAAGAAGCTGAATTTGAACACCCTGCGTTGAATTATATCGCCAAAAGGGGATTTCGCTGAGAAATACATGAATTAATTTTGTTGATCGACGATTTCGTTATTCTACGATCAATTCGTTGGAACTTGATACGAAACGTGATTTCGTGATGTAAGAAAGCAGAATTCGAACACTCTGCATCAAATTCAATTGCCAAAATGGGATTTCGCAGAGGAATACATGAATCCATTCCGTCGATCGACGATTTCGTCATTCTACAGTCAATTCGTTGGAACTTGATTCGAAACGTGATTTTGTAATGTCAGAAGCTGAATTTGAACACCCTGCATCAAATTTAATCGCCAAAATGGGATTTCGCAGAGGAATACATGAATCCATTCCGTCGATCGACGATTTTGTTATTCTACAGTCAATTCGTTGGAACTTGATTCGAAACGTGATTTCGTAATGTAAGAAGCTGAATTTGAACACCCTGCGTTGAATTATATCGCCAAAAGGGGATTTCGCTGAGAATTACATGAATTAATTTTGTTGATCGACGATTTCGTTATTCTACGATCAATTCGTTGGAACTTGATTCGAAACGTGATTTCGTAATGTCAGAAGCTGAATTTGAACACACTGCATCGAATTTAATCGCCAAAATGGGATTTCGCAGAGGAATACATGAATCCATTCCGTCGATCGACGATTTCGTTATTCTACAGTCAATTCGTTGGAACTTGATTCGAAACGTGATTTCGTAATGTCAGAAGCTGAATTTGAACACCCTGCATCGAATTTAATCGCCGAAATGGGATTTTGCAGAGGAATACATGAATCCATTCCGTCGATCGACGATTTTGTTATTCTACGATCAATCCGTTGGAACTTGATTCGAAACGTGATTTCGTACTGTCAGAAGCTGAATTTGAACACCCTGCATCGAATTTAATCGCCAAAATGGGATTTCGCAGAGGAATACGTGAATCCATTCCGTCGATCGACGATTTTGTTATTCTACGATCAATTCGTTGGACTTGATTCGAAACGTGATTTCGTAATGTTAGAAAGCGGAATTCGGACACTCTGCATCGAATTCAATCGCCAAAATAGGATTTCGCTAAGAAATACATGAATTCATTCCGTTCATCGACGATTTCGTTATTCTACGATCAATTCGTTGGACCTTGATTCGAAACGTGATTTCGTAATGTAAGAAGCTGAATTCGAACACTCTGCGTTGAATTCAATCGCCTAAATGGGATTTCGCTGAGAAATACATGAATTCATTACGCTCATCGACGACTTCGTTATTCTACGATCAATTCGTTGGAACTTGATTCGATACGTGATTTCGTGATGTTAGAAAGCAGAATTAGAACACTCTGCATCGAATTCAATCGCCAAAATGGGATTTCGCCAAGAAATACATGAATTTATTTCGTCGATCGATGATTTCGTTGTTCTACAATCGATTCGTTGAAAATTGATCCAAAACGTGATTTCGTGATGTTAGAAAGCAGAATTCGAACACTCTGCATCGAATTCAATCGCCAAAATGGGATTTCGCAGAGGAATACATGAATCCATTTCGTCGATCGACGATTTTGTTATTCTACAGTCAATTCGTTGGAACTTGATTCGAAACGTGATTTCGTAATGTAAGAAGCTGAATTTGAACACCCTGCGTTGAATTATATCGCCAAAAGGGGATTTCGCTGAGAAATACATGAATTAATTTTGTTGATCGACGATTTCGTTATTCTACGATCAATTCGTTGGAACTTGATTAGAAACGTGATTTCGTAATGTCAGAAGCTGAATTTGAACACCCTGCATCGAATTTAATCGCCAAAATGGGATTTCGCAGAGGAATACATGAATCCATTCCGTCTATCGACGATTTTGTTATTCTACAGTCAATTCGTTGGAACTTGATTCGAAACGTGATTTCGTAATGTAAGAAGCTGAATTTGAACACCCTAAGTTGGATTATATCGCCAAAAGGGGATTTCGCTGAGAAATACATGAATTAATTTTGTTGATCGACGATTTCGTTATTCTACGATCAATTCGTTGGAACTTGATTCGAAACGTGATTTCGTGATGTTAGAAAGCAGAATTCGAACACTCTGCATCGAATTCAATCGCCAAAATGGGATTTCGCAGAGGAATACATGAATCCATTCCGTCGATCAACGATTTCGTTATTCTACAGTCAATTCGTTGGAACTTGATTCGAAACGTGATTTCGTAATGTCAGAAGCTGAATTTGAACACCCTGCATCGAATTTAATCGCCAAAATGGGATTTCGCAGAGGAATACATGAATCCATTCCGTCGATCGACGATTTTGTTATTTTACGATCAATTCGTTGGAACTTGATTCGAAACGTGATTTCGTAATGTTAGAAAGCGGAATTCGGACACTCTGCATCGAATTCAATCGCCAAAATGGGATTTTGCTAAGAAATACATGAATTCATTCCGTTCATCGACGATTCCGTTATTCTACGATCATTTCGTTGGACCTTGATTCGAAACGTGATTTCGTAATGTAAGAAGCTGA
The DNA here is from genome assembly GCA_963989295.1 of Ametastegia equiseti. Lineage (NCBI taxonomy): Eukaryota > Metazoa > Arthropoda > Insecta > Hymenoptera > Tenthredinidae > Ametastegia > Ametastegia equiseti. The sequence continues at coordinate 1,427,267 of OZ022397.1, forward strand.
ATTCGAACTCTCTGCGTTGAATTCAATCGCCTAAATGGGATTTCGCTGAGAAATACATGAATTCATTACGCTCATCGACGATTTCGTTATTCTACGATCAATTCGTTGGAACTTGATTCGAAACGTGATTTCGTAATGTTAGAAGCTGAATTCGAACACTCTGCGTTGAATTCAATCGCTGAAACGGGATTTCGCTAAGAAATACATAAATTCATTCCGTTGATCGACGATTACGTTATTCTACGTTCAATTCGTTGGAACTTGATTCGAAACGTGATTTCGTGATGTTAGAAAGCAGAATTCGAACACTCTGCATCGAATTCAATCGCCAAAATGGGATTTCGCAGAGGAATACATGAATCCATTCCGTCGATCGACGATTTCGTTATTCTACAGTCAATTCGTTGGAACTTAATTCGAAACGTGATTTCGTAATGTCAGAAGCTGAATTTGAACACCCTGCATCGAATTTAATCGCCAAAATGGGATTTCGCAGAGGAATACGTGAATCCATTCCGTCGATCGACGATTTTGTTATTCTACGATCAATTCGTTGGACTTGATTCGAAACGTGATTTCGTAATGTTAGAAAGCGGAATTCGGACACTCTGCATCGAATTCAATCGCCAAAATAGGATTTCGCTAAGAAATACATGAATTCATTCCGTTCATCGACGATTTCGTTATTCTACGATCAATTCGTTGGACCTTGATTCGAAACGTGATTTCGTAATGTAAGAAGCTGAATTCGAACACTCTGCGTTGAATTCAATCGCCTAAATGGGATTTCGCTGAGAAATACATGAATTCATTACGCTCATCGACGACTTCGTTATTCTACGATCAATTCGTTGGAACTTGATTCGATACGTGATTTCGTGATGTTAGAAAGCAGAATTAGAACACTCTGCATCGAATTCAATCGCCAAAATGGGATTTCGCCAAGAAATACATGAATTTATTTCGTCGATCGATGATTTCGTTGTTCTACAATCGATTCGTTGAAAATTGATCCAAAACGTGATTTCGTGATGTTAGAAAGCAGAATTCGAACACTCTGCATCGAATTCAATCGCCAAAATGGGATTTCGCAGAGGAATACATGAATCCATTTCGTCGATCGACGATTTTGTTATTCTACAGTCAATTCGTTGGAACTTGATTCGAAACGTGATTTCGTAATGTAAGAAGCTGAATTTGAACACCCTGCGTTGAATTATATCGCCAAAAGGGGATTTCGCTGAGAAATACATGAATTAATTTTGTTGATCGACGATTTCGTTATTCTACGATCAATTCGTTGGAACTTGATTAGAAACGTGATTTCGTAATGTCAGAAGCTGAATTTGAACACCCTGCATCGAATTTAATCGCCAAAATGGGATTTCGCAGAGGAATACATGAATCCATTCCGTCTATCGACGATTTTGTTATTCTACAGTCAATTCGTTGGAACTTGATTCGAAACGTGATTTCGTAATGTAAGAAGCTGAATTTGAACACCCTAAGTTGGATTATATCGCCAAAAGGGGATTTCGCTGAGAAATACATGAATTAATTTTGTTGATCGACGATTTCGTTATTCTACGATCAATTCGTTGGAACTTGATTCGAAACGTGATTTCGTGATGTTAGAAAGCAGAATTCGAACACTCTGCATCGAATTCAATCGCCAAAATGGGATTTCGCAGAGGAATACATGAATCCATTCCGTCGATCAACGATTTCGTTATTCTACAGTCAATTCGTTGGAACTTGATTCGAAACGTGATTTCGTAATGTCAGAAGCTGAATTTGAACACCCTGCATCGAATTTAATCGCCAAAATGGGATTTCGCAGAGGAATACATGAATCCATTCCGTCGATCGACGATTTTGTTATTTTACGATCAATTCGTTGGAACTTGATTCGAAACGTGATTTCGTAATGTTAGAAAGCGGAATTCGGACACTCTGCATCGAATTCAATCGCCAAAATGGGATTTTGCTAAGAAATACATGAATTCATTCCGTTCATCGACGATTCCGTTATTCTACGATCATTTCGTTGGACCTTGATTCGAAACGTGATTTCGTAATGTAAGAAGCTGAATTCGAACTCTCTGCGTTGAATTCAATCGCCTAAATGGGATTTCGCTGAGAAATACATGAATTCATTACGCTCATCGACGATTTCGTTATTCTACGATCAATTCGTTGGAACTTGATTCGAAACGTGATTTCGTAATGTTAGAAGCTGAATTCGAACACTCTGCGTTGAATTCAATCGCTGAAACGGGATTTCGCTAAGAAATACATAAATTCATTCCGTTGATCGACGATTACGTTATTCTACGTTCAATTCGTTGGAACTTGATTCGAAACGTGATTTCGTGATGTTAGAAAGCAGAATTCGAACACTCTGCATCGAATTCAATCGCCAAAATGGGATTTCGCAGAGGAATACATGAATCCATTCCGTCGATCGACGATTTCGTTATTCTACAGTCAATTCGTTGGAACTTAATTCGAAACGTGATTTCGTAATGTCAGAAGCTGAATTTGAACACCCTGCATCGAATTTAATCGCCAAAATGGGATTTCGCAGAGGAATACGTGAATCCATTCCGTCGATCGACGATTTTGTTATTCTACGATCAATTCGTTGGACTTGATTCGAAACGTGATTTCGTAATGTTAGAAAGCGGAATTCGGACACTCTGCATCGAATTCAATCGCCAAAATAGGATTTCGCTAAGAAATACATGAATTCATTCCGTTCATCGACGATTTCGTTATTCTACGATCAATTCGTTGGACCTTGATTCGAAACGTGATTTCGTAATGTAAGAAGCTGAATTCGAACACTCTGCGTTGAATTCAATCGCCTAAATGGGATTTCGCTGAGAAATACATGAATTCATTACGCTCATCGATGACTTCGTTATTCTACGATCAATCCGTTGGAACTTGATTCGATACGTGATTTCGTGATGTTAGAAAGCAGAATTAGAACACTCTGCATCGAATTCAATCGCCAAAATGGGATTTCGCCAAGAAATACATGAATTTATTTCGTCGATCGATGATTTCGTTGTTCTACAATCGATTCGTTGAAAATTGATCCAAAACGTGATTTCGTGATGTTAGAAAGCAGAATTCGAACACTCTGCATCGAATTCAATCGCCAAAATGGGATTTCGCAGAGGAATACATGAATCCATTTCGTCGATCGACGATTTTGTTATTCTACAGTCAATTCGTTGGAACTTGATTCGAAACGTGATTTCGTAATGTAAGAAGCTGAATTTGAACACCCTGCGTTGAATTATATCGCCAAAAGGGGATTTCGCTGAGAAATACATGAATTAATTTTGTTGATCGACGATTTCGTTATTCTACGATCAATTCGTTGGAACTTGATACGAAACGTGATTTCGTGATGTAAGAAAGCGGAATTCGAACACTCTGCATCAAATTCAATTGCCAAAATGGGATTTCGCAGAGGAATACATGAATCCATTCCGTCGATCGACGATTTCGTCATTCTACAGTCAATTCGTTGGAACTTGATTCGAAACGTGATTTTGTAATGTCAGAAGCTGAATTTGAACACCCTGCATCAAATTTAATCGCCAAAATGGGATTTCGCAGAGGAATACATGAATCCATTCCGTCGATCGACGATTTTGTTATTCTACAGTCAATTCGTTGGAACGTGATTCGAAACGTGATTTCGTAATGTAAGAAGCTGAATTTGAACACCCTGCGTTGAATTATATCGCCAAAAGGGGATTTCGCTGAGAATTACATGAATTAATTTTGTTGATCGACGATTTCGTTATTCTACGATCAATTCGTTGGAACTTGATTCGAAACGTGATTTCGTAATGTCAGAAGCTGAATTTGAACACACTGCATCGAATTTAATCGCCAAAATGGGATTTCGCAGAGGAATACATGAATCCATTCCGTCGATCGACGATTTCGTTATTCTACAGTCAATTCGTTGGAACTTGATTCGAAACGTGATTTCGTAATGTCAGAAGCTGAATTTGAACACCCTGCATCGAATTTAATCGCCGAAATGGGATTTTGCAGAGGAATACATGAATCCATTCCGTCGATCGACGATTTTGTTATTCTACGATCAATCCGTTGGAACTTGATTCGAAACGTGATTTCGTACTGTCAGAAGCTGAATTTGAACACCCTGCATCGAATTTAATCGCCAAAATGGGATTTCGCAGAGGAATACGTGAATCCATTCCGTCGATCGACGATTTTGTTATTCTACGATCAATTCGTTGGACTTGATTCGAAACGTGATTTCGTAATGTTAGAAAGCGGAATTCGGACACTCTGCATCGAATTCAATCGCCAAAATAGGATTTCGCTAAGAAATACATGAATTCATTCCGTTCATCGACGATTTCGTTATTCTACGATCAATTCGTTGGACCTTGATTCGAAACGTGATTTCGTAATGTAAGAAGCTGAATTCGAACACTCTGCGTTGAATTCAATCGCCTAAATGGGATTTCGCTGAGAAATACATGAATTCATTACGCTCATCGACGACTTCGTTATTCTACGATCAATTCGTTGGAACTTGATTCGATACGTGATTTCGTGATGTTAGAAAGCAGAATTAGAACACTCTGCATCGAATTCAATCGCCAAAATGGGATTTCGCCAAGAAATACATGAATTTATTTCGTCGATCGATGATTTCGTTGTTCTACAATCGATTCGTTGAAAATTGATCCAAAACGTGATTTCGTGATGTTAGAAAGCAGAATTCGAACACTCTGCATCGAATTCAATCGCCAAAATGGGATTTCGCAGAGGAATACATGAATCCATTTCGTCGATCGACGATTTTGTTATTCTACAGTCAATTCGTTGGAACTTGATTCGAAACGTGATTTCGTAATGTAAGAAGCTGAATTTGAACACCCTGCGTTGAATTATATCGCCAAAAGGGGATTTCGCTGAGAAATACATGAATTAATTTTGTTGATCGACGATTTCGTTATTCTACGATCAATTCGTTGGAACTTGATACGAAACGTGATTTCGTGATGTAAGAAAGCAGAATTCGAACACTCTGCATCAAATTCAATTGCCAAAATGGGATTTCGCAGAGGAATACATGAATCCATTCCGTCGATCGACGATTTCGTCATTCTACAGTCAATTCGTTGGAACTTGATTCGAAACGTGATTTTGTAATGTCAGAAGCTGAATTTGAACACCCTGCATCAAATTTAATCGCCAAAATGGGATTTCGCAGAGGAATACATGAATCCATTCCGTCGATCGACGATTTTGTTATTCTACAGTCAATTCGTTGGAACTTGATTCGAAACGTGATTTCGTAATGTAAGAAGCTGAATTTGAACACCCTGCGTTGAATTATATCGCCAAAAGGGGATTTCGCTGAGAATTACATGAATTAATTTTGTTGAACGACGATTTCGTTATTCTACGATCAATTCGTTGGAACTTGATTCGAAACGTGATTTCGTAATGTCAGAAGCTGAATTTGAACACACTGCATCGAATTTAATCGCCAAAATGGGATTTCGCAGAGGAATACATGAATCCATTCCGTCGATCGACGATTTCGTTATTCTACAGTCAATTCGTTGGAACTTGATTCGAAACGTGATTTCGTAATGTCAGAAGCTGAATTTGAACACCCTGCATCGAATTTAATCGCCGAAATGGGATTTTGCAGAGGAATACATGAATCCATTCCGTCGATCGACGATTTTGTTATTCTACGATCAATCCGTTGGAACTTGATTCGAAACGTGATTTCGTACTGTCAGAAGCTGAATTTGAACACCCTGCATCGAATTTAATCGCCAAAATGGGATTTCGCAGAGGAATACATGAATCCATTCCGTCGATCGACGATTTCGTTATTCTACGATCAATTCGTTGGAACTCGATTCGAAACGTGATTTCGTAATGTAAGAAGCTGAATTCGAACACTCTGCGTTGAATTCAATCGCCGAAATGGGATTTCACTGAGAAATACATGAATTCATTCCGTTGATCGACGATTTCGTTATTCTACGATCAATTCGTTGGAACTTGATTCGAAACGTGATTTCGTGATGTTAGAGAGCAGAATTCGAACACTCTGCATCGAATTCAATCGCCAAAATGGGATTTCGCAAAGGAATACATGAATCCATTCCGTCGATCGACGATTTCGTTATTCTACAGTCAATTCGTTGGAACTTGATTCGAAACGTGATTTCGTAATGTCAGAAGCTGAATTTGAACACCCTGCATCGAATTTAATCGCCGAAATGGGATTTTGCAGAGGAATACATGAATCCATTCCGTCGATCGACGATTTTGTTATTCTACAGTCAATTCGTTGGAACTTGATTCGAAACGTGATTTCGTAATGTAAGAAGCTGAATTTGAACACCCTGCGTTGAATTATATCGCCAAAAGGGGATTTCGCTGAGAATTACATGAATTAATTTTGTTGATCGACGATTTCGTTATTCTACGATCAATTCGTTGGAACTTGATTCGAAACGTGATTTCGTAATGTCAGAAGCTGAATTTGAACACACTGCATCGAATTTAATCGCCAAAATGGGATTTCGCAGAGGAATACATGAATCCATTCCGTCGATCGACGATTTCGTTATTCTACAGTCAATTCGTTGGAACTTGATTCGAAACGTGATTTCGTAATGTCAGAAGCTGAATTTGAACACCCTGCATCGAATTTAATCGCCGAAATGGGATTTCGCAGAGGAATACATGAATCCATTCCGTCGATCGACGATTTCGTTATTCTACGATCAATTCGTTGGAACTCGATTCGAAACGTGATTTCGTAATGTAAGAAGCTGAATTCGAACACTCTGCGTTGAATTCAATCGCCGAAATGGGATTTCACTGAGAAATACATGAATTCATTCCGTTGATCGACGATTTCGTTATTCTACGATCAATTCGTTGGAACTCGATTCGAAACGTGATTTCGTAATGTAAGAAGCTGAATTCGAACACTCTGCGTTGAATTCAATCGCCGAAATGGGATTTCACTGAGAAATACATGAATTCATTCCGTTGATCGACGATTTCGTTATTCTACGATCAATTCGTTGGAACTTGATTCGAAACGTGATTTCGTGATGTTAGAGAGCAGAATTCGAACACTCTGCATCGAATTCAATCGCCAAAATGGGATTTCGCAAAGGAATACATGAATCCATTCCGTCGATCGACGATTTCGTTATTCTACAGTCAATTCGTTGGAACTTGATTCGAAACGTGATTTCGTAATGTAAGAAGCTGAATTTGAACACCCTAAGTTGGATTATATCGCCAAAAGGGGATTTTGCTGAGAAATACATGAATTAATTTTGTTGATCGACGATTTCGTTATTCTACGATCAATTCGTTGGAACTTGATTCGAAACGTGATTTCGTGATGTTAGAAAGCAGAATTCGAACACTCTGCATCGAATTCAATCGCCAAAATGGGATTTCGCAGAGGAATACATGAATCCATTCCGTCGATCGACGATTTCGTTATTCTACAGTCAATTCGTTGGAACTTGATTCGAAACGTGATTTCGTAATGTCAGAAGCTGAATTTGAACACCCTGCATCGAATTTAATCGCCAAAATGGGATTTCGCAGAGGAATACATGAATCCATTCCGTCGATCGACGATTTTGTTATTTTACGATCAATTCGTTGGAACTTGATTCGAAACGTGATTTCGTAATGTTAGAAAGCGGAATTCGGACACTCTGCATCGAATTCAATCGCCAAAATGGGATTTCGCTAAGAAATACATGAATTCATTCCGTTCATCGACGATTCCGTTATTCTACGATCATTTCGTTGGACCTTGATTCGAAACGTGATTTCGTAATGTAAGAAGCTGAATTCGAACTCTCTGCGTTGAATTCAATCGCCTAAATGGGATTTCGCTGAGAAATACATGAATTCATTACGCTCATCGACGATTTCGTTATTCTACGATCAATTCGTTGGAACTTGATTCGAAACGTGATTTCGTAATGTAAGAAGCTGAAATTGAACACCCTGCGTTGAATTATATCGCCAAAAGGGGATTTCGCTGAGAAATACATAAATTAATTTTGTTGATCGACGATTTCGTTATTCTACAGTCAATTCGTTGGAACTTGATTCGAAACGTGATTTCGTAATGTAAGAAGCTGAATTTGAACACCCTGCGTTGAATTATATCGCCAAAAGGGGATTTCGCTGAGAAATACATGAATTAATTTTGTTGATCGACGATTTCGTTATTCTACGATCAATTCGTTGGAACTTGATACGAAACGTGATTTCGTGATGTAAGAAAGCAGAATTCGAACACTCTGCATCAAATTCAATTGCCAAAATGGGATTTCGCAGAGGAATACATGAATCCATTCCGTCGATCGACGATTTCGTTATTCTACAGTCAATTCGTTGGAACTTGATTCGAAACGTGATTTTGTAATGTCAGAAGCTGAATTTGAACACCCTGCATCAAATTTAATCGCCAAAATGGGATTTCGCAGAGGAATACATGAATCCATTCCGTCGATCGACGATTTTGTTATTCTACAGTCAATTCGTTGGAACTTGATTCGAAACGTGATTTCGTAATGTAAGAAGCTGAATTTGAACACCCTGCGTTGAATTATATCGCCAAAAGGGGATTTCGCTGAGAATTACATGAATTAATTTTGTTGATCGACGATTTCGTTATTCTACGATCAATTCGTTGGAACTTGATTCGAAACGTGATTTCGTAATGTCAGAAGCTGAATTTGAACACACTGCATCGAATTTAATCGCCAAAATGGGATTTCGCAGAGGAATACATGAATCCATTCCGTCGATCGACGATTTCGTTATTCTACAGTCAATTCGTTGGAACTTGATTCGAAACGTGATTTCGTAATGTCAGAAGCTGAATTTGAACACCCTGCATCGAATTTAATCGCCAAAATGGGATTTCGCAGAGGAATACATGAATCCATTCCGTCGATCGACGATTTCGTTATTCTACGATCAATTCGTTGGAACTCGATTCGAAACGTGATTTCGTAATGAAAGAAGCTGAATTCGAACACTCTGCGTTGAATTCAATCGCCGAAATGGGATTTCACTGAGAAATACATGAATTCATTCCGTTGATCGACGATTTCGTTATTCTACGATCAATTCGTTGGAACTTGATACGAAACGTGATTTCGTGATGTTAGAAAGCAGAATTCGAACACTCTGCATCAAATTCAATCGCCAAAATGGGATTTCGCTGAGAAATACATGAATTAATTTTGTTGATCGACGATTTCGTTATTCTACGATCAATTCGTTGGAACTTGATACGAAACGTGATTTCGTGATGTTAGAAAGCAGAATTCGAACACTCTGCATCAAATTCAATCGCCAAAATGGGATTTCGCAGAGGAATACATGAATCCATTCCGTCGATCGACGGTTTCGTTATTCTACAGTCAATTCTTCGGAACTTGATTCGAAACGTGATTTCGTAATGTCAGAAGCTGAATTTGAACACCCTGCATCCAATTCAATCGCCAAAATGGGATTTCGCAGAGGAATACATGAATCCATTCCGTCGATCGACGATTTCGTTATTCTACGATCAATTCGTTGGAACTTGATTCGAAACGTGATTTCGTAATGTTAGAAAGCGGAATTCGGACACTCTGCATCGAATTCAATCGCCAAAATAGGATTTCGCTAAGAAATACATGAATTCATTCCGTTCATCGACGATTTCGTTATTCTACGATCAATTCGTTGGACCTTGATTCGAAACGTGATTTCGTAATGTAAGAAGCTGAATTCGAACACTCTGCGTTGAATTCAATCGCCTTAATGGGATTTCGCTGAGAAATACATGAATTCATTACGCTCATCGACGACTTCGTTATTCTACGATCAATTCGTTGAAACTTGATTCGGAACGTGATTTCGTGATGTAAGAAGTTGAATTTGAACACTCTGCGTTAAATTCAATCGCCAAAATGGGATTTCGCTAAGAAACACTTGAATTCATTAAGTTGATCGACGCTTCCGTTGTTCTACAATCGATTCGTTGAAACTTGATCCGAATCGTGATTTCGTAATGTTAGAAGCAGAATTGGAACACTCTGCATCGAATTCAATCGCCAGAATGGGATTTCGCCAAGAAATACATGAATTCATTTCGTCGATCGATGATTTCGTCGTTCTACAATCGATTCGTTGAGATTGATCCAAAACGTGATTTCGTGATGTTAGAAAGCAGAATTCGAACACTCTGCATCAAATTCAATCGCCAAAATGGGATTTCGCAGAGGAATACATGAATCCATTCCGTCGATCGACGATTTCGTTATTCTACAGTCAATTCGTTGGAACTTGATTCGAAACGTGATTTCGTAATGTCAGAAGCTGAATTTGAACACCCTGCATCGAATTTAATCGCCAAAATGGGATTTCGCAGAGGAATACATGAATCCATTCCGTCGATCGACGATTTTGTTATTTTACGATCAATTCGTTGGAACTTGATTCGAAACGTGATTTCGTAATGTTAGAAAGCGGAATTCGGACACTCTGCATCGAATTCAATCGCCAAAATGGGATTTCGCTAAGAAATACATGAATTCATTCCGTTCATCGACGATTCCGTTATTCTACGATCATTTCGTTGGACCTTGATTCGAAACGTGATTTCGTAATGTAAGAAGCTGAATTCGAACTCTCTGCGTTGAATTCAATCGCCTAAATGGGATTTCGCTGAGAAATACATGAATTCATTACGCTCATCGACGATTTCGTTATTCTACGATCAATTCGTTGGAACTTGATTCGAAACGTGATTTCGTAATGTAAGAAGCTGAAATTGAACACCCTGCGTTGAATTATATCGCCAAAAGGGGATTTCGCTGAGAAATACATAAATTAATTTTGTTGATCGACGATTTCGTTATTCTACAGTCAATTCGTTGGAACTTGATTCGAAACGTGATTTCGTAATGTAAGAAGCTGAATTTGAACACCCTGCGTTGAATTATATCGCCAAAAGGGGATTTCGCTGAGAAATACATGAATTAATTTTGTTGATCGACGATTTCGTTATTCTACGATCAATTCGTTGGAACTTGATACGAAACGTGATTTCGTGATGTAAGAAAGCAGAATTCGAACACTCTGCATCAAATTCAATTGCCAAAATGGGATTTCGCAGAGGAATACATGAATCCATTCCGTCGATCGACGATTTCGTTATTCTACAGTCAATTCGTTGGAACTTGATTCGAAACGTGATTTTGTAATGTCAGAAGCTGAATTTGAACACCCTGCATCAAATTTAATCGCCAAAATGGGATTTCGCAGAGGAATACATGAATCCATTCCGTCGATCGACGATTTTGTTATTCTACAGTCAATTCGTTGGAACTTGATTCGAAACGTGATTTCGTAATGTAAGAAGCTGAATTTGAACACCCTGCGTTGAATTATATCGCCAAAAGGGGATTTCGCTGAGAATTACATGAATTAATTTTGTTGATCGACGATTTCGTTATTCTACGATCAATTCGTTGGAACTTGATTCGAAACGTGATTTCGTAATGTCAGAAGCTGAATTTGAACACACTGCATCGAATTTAATCGCCAAAATGGGATTTCGCAGAGGAATACATGAATCCATTCCGTCGATCGACGATTTCGTTATTCTACAGTCAATTCGTTGGAACTTGATTCGAAACGTGATTTCGTAATGTCAGAAGCTGAATTTGAACACCCTGCATCGAATTTAATCGCCAAAATGGGATTTCGCAGAGGAATACATGAATCCATTCCGTCGATCGACGATTTCGTTATTCTACGATCAATTCGTTGGAACTCGATTCGAAACGTGATTTCGTAATGAAAGAAGCTGAATTCGAACACTCTGCGTTGAATTCAATCGCCGAAATGGGATTTCACTGAGAAATACATGAATTCATTCCGTTGATCGACGATTTCGTTATTCTACGATCAATTCGTTGGAACTTGATACGAAACGTGATTTCGTGATGTTAGAAAGCAGAATTCGAACACTCTGCATCAAATTCAATCGCCAAAATGGGATTTCGCTGAGAAATACATGAATTAATTTTGTTGATCGACGATTTCGTTATTCTACGATCAATTCGTTGGAACTTGATACGAAACGTGTTTTCGTGATGTTAGAAAGCAGAATTCGAACACTCTGCATCAAATTCAATCGCCAAAATGGGATTTCGCAGAGGAATACATGAATCCATTCCGTCGATCGACGATTTCGTTATTCTACAGTCAATTCTTCGGAACTTGATTCGAAACGTGATTTCGTAATGTCAGAAGCTGAATTTGAACACCCTGCATCCAATTCAATCGCCAAAATGGGATTTCGCAGAGGAATACATGAATCCATTCCGTCGATCGACGATTTCGTTATTCTACGATCAATTCGTTGGAACTTGATTCGAAACGTGATTTCGTAATGTTAGAAAGCGGAATTCGGACACTCTGCATCGAATTCAATCGCCAGAATAGGATTTCGCTAAGAAATACATGAATTCATTCCGTTCATCGACGATTTCGTTATTCTACGATCAATTCGTTGGACCTTGATTCGAAACGTGATTTCGTAATGTAAGAAGCTGAATTCGAACACTCTGCGTTGAATTCAATCGCCTTAATGGGATTTCGCTGAGAAATACATGAATTCATTACGCTCATCGACGACTTCGTTATTCTACGATCAATTCGTTGAAACTTGATTCGGAACGTGATTTCGTGATGTAAGAAGTTGAATTTGAACACTCTGCGTTAAATTCAATCGCCAAAATGGGATTTCGCTAAGAAACACTTGAATTCATTAAGTTGATCGACGCTTCCGTTGTTCTACAATCGATTCGTTGAAACTTGATCCGAATCGTGATTTCGTAATGTTAGAAGCAGAATTGGAACACTCTGCATCGAATTCAATCGCCAGAATGGGATTTCGCCAAGAAATACATGAATTCATTTCGTCGATCGATGATTTCGTCGTTCCACAATCGATTCGTTGAGATTGATCCAAAACGTGATTTCGTGATGTTAGAAAGCAGAATTCGAACACTCTGCATCAAATTCAATCGCCAACATGGGATTTCGCAGAGGAATACATGAATCCATTCCGTCGATCGACGATTTCGTTATTCTACAGTCAATTCGTTGGAACTTGATTCGAAACGTGATTTCGTAATGTCAGAAGCTGAATTTGAACACCCTGCATCCAATTCAATCGCCAAAATGGGATTTCGCAGAGGAATACATGAATCTATTCCGTCGATCGACGATTTTGTTATTCTACAGTCAATTCGTTGGAACTTGATTCGAAACGTGATTTCGTAATGTAAGAAGCTGAAATTGAACACCCTGCGTTGAATTATATCGCCAAAAGGGGATTTCGCTGAGAAATACATAAATTAATTTTGTTGATCGACGATTTCGTTATTCTACGATCAATTCGTTGGAACTTGATTCGATACGTGATTTGGTGATGTTAGAAAGCAGAATTCGAACACTCTGCATCGAATTCAATCGCCAAAATGGGATTTCGCCAAGAAATACATGAATTTATTTCGTCGATCGATGATTTCGTTGTTCTACAATCGATTCTTTGAAAATTGATCCAAAACGTGATTTCGTGATGTTAGAAAGCAGAATTCGAACACTCTGCATCGAATTCAATCGCCAAAATGGGATTTCGCAGAGGAATACATGAATCCATTTCGTCGATCGACGATTTTGTTATTCTACAGTCAATTCGTTGGAACTTGATTCGAAACGTGATTTCGTAATGTAAGAAGCTGAATTTGAACACCCTGCGTTGAATTATATCGCCAAAAGGGGATTTCGCTGAGAAATACATGAATTAATTTTGTTGATCGACGATTTCGTTATTCTACGATCAATTCGTTGGAACTTGATACGAAACGTGATTTCGTGATGTTAGAAAGCAGAATTCGAACACTCTGCATCAAATTCAATTGCCAAAATGGGATTTCGCAGAGGAATACATGAATCCATTCCGTCGATCGACGATTTCGTTATTCTACAGTCAATTCGTTGGAACTTGATTCGAAACGTGATTTTGTAATGTCAGAAGCTGAATTTGAACACCCTGCATCAAATTTAATCGCCAAAATGGGATTTCGCAGAGGAATACATGAATCCATTCCGTCGATCGACGATTTTGTTATTCTACAGTCAATTCGTTGGAACTTGATTCGAAACGTGATTTCGTAATGTAAGAAGCTGAATTTGAACACCCTGCGTTGAATTATATCTTCAAAAGGGGATTTCGCTGAGAAATACATGAATTAATTTTGTTGATCGACGATTTCGTTATTCTACGATCAATTCGTTGGAACTTGATTCAAAACGTGATTTCGTAATGTCAGAAGCTGAATTTGAACACACTGCATCGAATTTAATCGCCAAAATGGGATTTCGCAGAGGAATACATGAATCCATTCCGTCGATCGACGATTTCGTTATTCTACAGTCAATTCGTTGGAACTTGATTCGAAACGTGATTTCGTAATGTCAGAAGCTGAATTTGAACACCCTGCATCGAATTTAATCGCCGAAATGGGATTTTGCAGAGGAATACATGAATCCATTCCGTCGATCGACGATTTTGTTATTCTACGATCAATTCGTTGGAACTTGATTCGAAACGTGATTTCGTAATGTCAGAAGCTGAATTTGAACACCCTGCATCGAATTTAATCGCCAAAATGGGATTTCGCAGAGGAATACATGAATCCATTCCGTCGATCGACGATTTCGTTATTCTACGATCAATTCGTTGGAACTCGATTCGAAACGTGATTTCGTAATGTAAGAAGCTGAATTCGAACACTCTGCGTTGAATTCAATCGCCAAAATGGGATTTCGCAAAGGAATACATGAATCCATTCCGTCGATCGACGATTTCGTTATTCTACAGTCAATTCGTTGGAACTTGATTCGAAACGTGATTTCGTAATGTAAGAAGCTGAATTTGAACACCCTGCGTTGAATTATATCGCCTAAAGGGGATTTCGCTGAGAAATACATGAATTAATTTTGTTGATCGACGATTTTGTTATTCTACGATCAATTCGTTGGAACTTGATACGAAACGTGATTTCGTGATGTTAGAAAGCAGAATTCGAACACTCTGCATCAAATTCAATCGCCAAAATGGGATTTCGCAGAGGAATACATGAATCCATTCCGTCGATCGACGATTTTGTTATTCTACAGTCAATTCGTTGGAACTTGATTCGAAACGTGATTTCGTAATGTAAGAAGCTGAATTTGAACACCCTAAGTTGGATTATATCGCCAAAAGGGGATTTCGCTGAGAAATACATGAATTAATTTTGTTGATCGACGATTTCGTTATTCTACGATCAATTCGTTGGAACTTGATTCGAAACGTGATTTCGTGATGTTAGAAAGCAGAATTCGAACACTCTGCATCGAATTCAATCGCCAAAATGGGATTTCGCAGAGGAATACATGAATCCATTCCGTCGATCGACGATTTCGTTATTCTACAGTCAATTCGTTGGAACTTGATTCGAAACGTGATTTCGTAATGTCAGAAGCTGAATTTGAACACCCTGCATCGAATTTAATCGCCAAAATGGGATTTCGCAGAGGAATACATGAATCCATTCCGTCGATCGACGATTTTGTTATTTTACGATCAATTCGTTGGAACTTGATTCGAAACGTGATTTCGTAATGTTAGAAAGCGGAATTCGGACACTCTGCATCGAATTCAATCGCCAAAATGGGATTTCGCTAAGAAATACATGAATTCATTCCGTTGATCGACGATTCCGTTATTCTACGGTCAATTCGTTCAAACTCGTTCCGAAACGTGATTTCGTGATGTAAGAAGCTGAATTCGAACACTCTGCGTTGAATTCAATCGCCAAAATGGGATTTCGCTAAGAAATACATGAATTCATCTCGTTGATCGACGATTTCGTTATTCTACGATCAATTCGTTGGAACTTGATTCGAAACGTGATTTCGTGATGTAAGAAGTTGAATTTGAACACTCTGCGTTGAATTCAATCGCCTAAATGGGATTTCGCTGAGAAATACATGAATTCATTACGCTCATCGACGACTTCGTTATTCTACGATCGATTCGTTGAAACTTGATCCGAATCGTGATTTCGTAATGTTAGAAGCAGAATTGGAACACTCTGCATCGAATTCAATCGCCAGAATGAGATTTCGCCAAGAAATACATGAATTCATTTCGTCGATCGATGATTTCGTCGTTCTACAATCGATTCGTTGAGATTGATCCAAAACGTGATTTCGTGATGTTAGAAAGCAGAATTCGAACACTCTGCATCGAATTCAATCGCCAAAATGGGATTTCGCAGAGGAATACATGAATCCATTCCGTCGATCGACGATTTTGTTATTCTACAGTCAATTCGTTGGAACTTGATTCGAAACGTGATTTCGTAATGTAAGAAGCTGAATTTGAACACCCTGCGTTGAATTATATCGCCAAAAGGGGATTTCGCTGAGAAATACATGAATTAATTTTGTTGATCGACGATTTCGTTATTCTACGATCAATTCGTTGGAACTTGATACGAAACGTGATTTCGTGATGTTAGAAAGCAGAATTCGAACACTTTGCATCAAATTCAATCGCCAAAATGGGATTTCGCAGAGGAATACATGAATCCATTCCGTCGATCGACGATTTTGTTATTCTACAGTCAATTCGTTGAAACTTGATTCGAAACGTGATTTCGTAATGTAAGAAGCTGAATTTGAACACCCTGCGTTGAATTATATCGCCAAAAGGGGATTTCGCTGAGAAATACATGAATTAATTTTGTTGATCGACGATTTCGTTATTCTACGATCAATTCGTTGGAACTTGATACGAAACGTGATTTCGTGATGTTAGAAAGCAGAATTCGAACACTCTGCATCAAATTCAATCGCCAAAATGGGATTTCGCAGAGGAATACATGAATCCATTCCGTCGATTGACGATTTTGTTATTCTACAGTCAATTCGTTGAAACTTGATTCGAAACGTGATTTCGTAATGTAAGAAGCTGAATTTGAACACTCTGCATCGAATTTAATCGCCGAAATGGGATTTCGCAGAGGAATACATGAATCCATTCCGTCGATCGACGATTTTGTTATTCTACAGTCAATTCGTTGAAACTTGATTCGAAACGTGATTTCGTAATGTAAGAAGCTGAATTTGAACACCCTGCGTTGAATTATATCGCCAAAAGGGGATTTCGCTGAGAAATACATGAATTAATTTTGTTGATCGACGATTTCGTTATTCTACGATCAATTCGTTGGAACTTGATTCGAAACGTGATTTCGTGATGTAAGAAGTTGAATTTGAACACTCTGCGTTAAATTCAATCGCCAAGATGGGATTTCGCTAAGAAACACATGAATTCATTCCGTTGATCGACGATTCCGTTGTTCTACAATCGATTCGTTGAAACTTGATCCGAATCGTGATTTCGTAATGTTAGAAGCAGAATTGGAACACTCTGCATCGAATTCAATCGCCAGAATGGGATTTCGCCAAGAAATACATGAATTCATTACGTCGATCGATGATTTCGTTGTTCTACAATCGATTCGTTGAAAATTGATCCAAAACGTGATTTCGTGATGTTAGAAAGCAGAATTCGAACACTCTGCATCGAATTCAATCGCCAAAATGGGATTTCGCAGAGGAATACATGAATCCATTCCGTCGATCGACGATTTTGTTATTCTACAGTCAATTCGTTGGAACTTGATTCGAAACGTGATTTCGTAATGTACGAAGCTGAATTTGAACACCCTGCGTTGAATTATATCGCCAAAAGGGGATTTCGCTGAGAAATACATGAATTGATTTTGTTGATCGACGATTCCGTTATTCTACGATCAATTCGTTGGAACTTGATACGAAACGTGATTTCGTGATGTTAGAAAGCAGAATTCGAACACTCTGCATCAAATTCAATCGCCAAAATGGGATTTCGCAGAGGAATACATGAATCCATTCCGTCGATCGACGATTTCGTTATTCTACAGTCAATTCGTTGGAACTTGATTCGAAACGTGATTTCGTGATGTAAGAAGTTGAATTTGAACACTCTGCGTTAAATTCAATCGCCAAGATGGGATTTCGCTAAGAAACACATGAATTCATTCCGTTGATCGACGATTCCGTTGTTCTACAATCGATTCGTTGAAACTTGATCCGAATCGTGATTTCGTAATGTTAGAAGCAGAATTGGAACACTCTGCATCGAATTCAATCGCCAGAATGGGATTTCGCCAAGAAATACATGAATTCATTTCGTCGATCGATGATTTCGTTGTTCTACAATCGATTCGTTGAAAATTGATCCAAAACGTGATTTCGTGATGTTAGAAAGCAGAATTCGAACACTCTGCATCGAATTCAATCGCCAAAATGGGATTTCGCAGAGAAATACATGAATCCATTCCGTCGATCGACGATTTTGTTATTCTACAGTCAATTCGTTGGAACTTGATTCGAAACGTGATTTCGTAATGTAAGAAGCTGAATTTGAACACCCTGCGTTGAATTATATCGCCAAAAGGGGATTTCGCTGAGAAATACATGAATTAATTTTGTTGATCGACGATTCCGTTATTCTACGATCAATTCGTTGGAACTTGATACGAAACGTGATTTCGTGATGTTAGAAAGCAGAATTCGAACACTCTGCATCAAATTCAATCGCCAGAATGGGATTTCAAAGAGGAATACATGAATCCATTCCGTCGATCGACGATTTCGTTATTCTACAGTCAATTCGTTGGAACTTGATTCGAAACGTGATTTCGCGATGTAAGAAGTTGAATTTGAACACTCTGCGTTAAATTCAATCGCCAAGATGGGATTTCGCTAAGAAACACATGAATTCATTCCGTTGATCGACGATTCCGTTGTTCTACAATCAATTCGTTGAAACTTGATCCGAATCGTGATTTCGTAATGTTAGAAGCAGAATTGGAACACTCCGCATCGAATTCAATCGCCAGAATGGGATTTCGCCAAGAAATACATGAATTCATTTCGTCGATCGATGATTTCGTTGTTCTACAATCGATTCGTTGGAAATTGATCCAGAACGTGATTTCGTGATGTTAGAAAGCAGAATTCGAACACTGTGCATCAAATTCAATCGCCAAAATGGGATTTCGCAGAGGAATTCATGAATCCATTCCGTCGATCGACGATTTCGTTATTCTACAGTCAATTTGTTGGAACTTGATTCGAAACGTGATTTCGTAATGTTAGAAAGCGGAATTCGGACACTCTGCTTCAAATTCAATCGCCAAAATGGGATTTCGCTAAGAAATACATGAATTCATTCCGTTCATCGACGATTTCGTTTTTCTACGATCAATTCGTTGGACCTTGATTCGAAACGTGATTTCGTGATGTAAGAAGCAGAATTCGAACACTCTGCGTTGAATTCAATCGCCTAAATGGGATTTCGCTGAGAAATACATGAATTCATTACACTCATCGACGATTTCGTTATTCTACGATCAATTCGTTGGAACTTGATTTGGAACGTGATTTCGTGATGTAAGAAGTTGAATTTGAACACTCTGCGTTAAATTCAATCGCCAAGATGGGATTTCGCTGAGAAACACATGAATTCATTCCGTTGATCGACGATTCCGTTGTACTACAATCGATTCGTTGAAACTTGATCCGAATCGTGATTTCGTAATGTTAGAAGCAGAATTGGAACACTCCGCATCGAATTCAATCGCCAGAATGGGATTTCGCCAAGATATATATGAATTCATTTCGTCGATCGATGATTTCGTTGTTCTACAATCGATTCGTTGGAAATTGATCCAGAACGTGATTTCGTGATGTTAGAAAGCAGAATTCGAACACTCTGCATCGAATTCAATCGCCAAAATGGGATTTCGCAGAGGAATACATGAATCCATTCCGTCGATCGACGATTTTGTTATTCTACAGTCAATTCGTTGGAACTTGATTCGAAACGTGATTTCGTAATGTAAGAAGCTGAATTTGAACACCCTGCGTTGAATTATATCGCCAAAAGGGGATTTCGCTAAGAAATACATGAATTAATTTTGTTGATCGACGATTCCGTTATTCTACGATCAATTCGTTGGAACTTGATACGAAACGTGATTTCGTGATGTTAGAAAGCAGAATTCGAACACTGTGCATCAAATTCAATCGCCAAAATGGGATTTCGCAGAGGAATTCATGAATCCATTCCGTCGATCGACGATTTCGTTATTCTACAGTCAATTCGTTGGAACTTGATTCGAAACGTGATTTCGTAATGTCAGAAGCTAAATTTGAACACCCTGCATCGAATTTGATCGCCAAAATGGGATTTTGCAGAGGAATACATGAATCCATTCCGTCGATCGACGATTTTGTTATTCTACGATCAATTCGTTGGAACTTGATTCGAAACGTGATTTCGTAATGTTAGAAAGCGGAATTCGGACACTCTGCTTCAAATTCAATCGCCAAAATGGGATTTTGCTAAGAAATACATGAATTCATTCCGTTCATCGACGATTTCGTTATTCTACGATCAATTCGTTGGACCTTGATTCGAAACGTGATTTCGTAATGTAAGAAGCAGAATTCGAACACTCTGCGTTGAATTCAATCGCCTAAATGGGATTTCGCTGAGAAATACATGAATTCATTACGCTCATCGACGATTTCGTTATTCTACGATCAATTCGTTGGAACTTGATTTGGAACGTGATTTCGTGATGTAAGAAGTTGAATTTGAACACTCTGCGTTAAATTCAATCGCCAAGATGGGATTTCGCTGAGAAACACATGAATTCATTCCGTTGATCGACGATTCCGTTGTACTACAATCGATTCGTTGAAACTTGATCCGAATCGTGATTTCGTAATGTTAGAAGCAGAATTGGAACACTCTGCATCGAATTCAATCGCCAGAATGGGATTTCGCCAAGAAATACATGAATTCATTTCGTCGATCGATGATTTCGTTCTTCTACAATCGATTCGTTGAAAATTGATCCAAAACGTGATTTCGTGATGTTAGAAAGCAGAATTCGAACACTCTGCATCGAATTCAATCGTCAAAATGGGATTTTGCAGAGGAATACATGAATCCATTCCGTCGATCGACGATTACGTTATTCTACGATCAATTCGTTGGAACTTGATTCGAAACGTTATTTCGTAATGTAAGAAGCTGAATTCGAACACTCTGCGTTGAATTCAATCGCCAAAATGAAATTTCGCTAAGAAATACATGAATTCATTCCGTCCATCGACGATTTCGTTATTCTACGATCAATTCGTTGGAACTTGATTCGAAACGTGAATTCGTAATGTTAGAAGCCGAAGTCGAACACTTTGCGTTGAATTCAATCGCCAAAATGGGATTTCGCTGAGAAATACATGAAGTCATTCCGTTGATCGACGATGTCGTTATTCTACGATCAATTCGTTGGAACTTGATTCGAAACGTGATTTCGTAATGTTAGAAGCCGAATTCAAACACTCCGCGTCGAATTCAATCGCCAATATGGGATTTCGCTAAAAAATACATGGATTCATTACGTTGATCAACGATTTTGTTATTTTACGATCAATTCGTTGGAGCTCGATTCGGAACGTGATTTCGTAATGTAAGAAGCTGAATTCGAACACTTTGCGTTGAATTCAATCGCCAAAATGAGATTTCACTAAGAAATACATGAATTCATTTCGTTGATCGACGATTTCGTTATTCTACGGTCAATTCGTTCAAACTCGTTTCGAAACGTAATTTCGTGATGTAAGAAGCTGAATTCGAACACTCTGCGTTGAATTCAATCGCCAAAATGGGATTTCGCTAAGAAATACATGAATTCATCTCGTTGATCGACAATTTCGTTATTCTACGATCAATTCGTTGGAACTTGATTCGAAACGTGATTTCGTAATGTAAGAAGCTGAATTCGAACACTCTGCGTTGAATTCAATCGCCAAAATGGGATTTCGCTAAAAAATACATGAATTCATTCCGTCGATCGATGATTTCCTTGTTCTACAATCGATTCGTTTAAAAGTTGATCCGAAACGTGATTTCGTAATGTGAGAAGCAGAATTCGAACACTCTGCATCGAATTCAATCGATAAAATGGGATTTCGCAGAAAAATACATGAATTCATTCCGTGGATCGACGATTTCGTTATTCTACGATCAATTCGTTGGAACTTGCTTCGAAACGTAATTTCGTAATGTAAGAAGCTGAATTCGAACACTCTGCGTTGAATTCAATCGCCGAAATGGGAATTCGGTGAGAAATACATGAAATAATTCCGTTGATCGACGATTTCGTTACTCTACGATCAATTCGTTGGAACTTGATTCGAAACGTGATTTCGTAAAGTAAGAAGCTGGATTCAAACACTCTGCGTTGAATTCAATCGCCAAAATGGGATTTCGCTAAGAAATACATGAATTGATCCGTTGATCGACGATTTCGTTATTCTACGATCAATTCGTTGGAACTTGATTCGAAACATGATTTCGTAGTGTAAGAAGCTGAATTCAAACACTCTGCGTTGAATTCAATCGCCAAAATGGGATTTCGCTAAGAAATACATGAATTCATTCCGTTGATCGACGATTTCGTTATTCTACGATCAATTCGTTGGAACTTGATTCGAAACGTAATTTCGTAATGTAAGAAGCTGAATTCGAATACTCTGCGTTGAATTCAATCGCCAAAATGGAATTTCGCTAAGGAATACATGAATCTATTTCGTTGATCCACGATTTCGTTATTCTACGATCAATTCGTTGGAACTTGATTCGAAACGTGATTTCGTGATGTGAGAAGCTAAATTCGAACACTCTGCGTTGAATTCAATCGCCAAAATGGAATTTCGCTAAGGAATACATGAATCCATTTCGTTGATCGACGATTTCGTTATTCTACGATTAATTCGTTGGAACTTGATTCGAAACGTGATTTCGTAGTGTAAGAAGCTGAATTCAAACACTTTGCGTTGAATTCAATCGCCAAAATGGGATTTCGCTATGAAATACATGAATTCAATCCGTTGATCGACGATTCCGTTATTCTACGACCAATTCGTTGGAACTTGATTTGAAACGTGATTTCGTGATGTAAGAAGCTAAATTCGAACACTCTGCGTTGAATTCAATCGCCAAAATGGAATTTCGCTAAGGAATACATGAATCTATTTCGTTGATCGACGATTTCGTTATTCTACGATCAATTTGTTGGAACTTGATTCGAAACGTGATTTCGTAATGTTAGAAGCCGAATTCAAACACTCCGCGTCGAATTCAATCGCCAAAATGGGATTTCGCTAGAAAATACATGGATTCATTACGTTGATCAACGATTCTGTTATTTTACGATCGATTCGTTGGAGCTTGATTCGGAACGTGATTTCGTAATGTAAGAAGCTGAATTCGAACACTTTGCGTTGAATTCAATCGCCAAAATGAGATTTCACTAAGAAATACATGAATTCATTCCGTTGATCGACGATTTCGTTATTCTACGGTCAATTCGTTCAAACTCGTTTCGAAACGTAATTTCGTGATGTAAGAAGCTGAATTCGAACACTCTGCGTTGAATTCAATCGCCAAAATGGGATTTCGCTAAGAAATACATGAATTCATCTCGTTGATCGACGATTTCGTTATTTCACGATCAATTCGTTGGAACTTGATTTGAAACGTGATTTCGTGATGTAAGAAGTTGAATTTGAACACTCTGCGGTCAATTCAATCGCCAAGATGGGATTTCGCTAAGAAACACATGAATTCATTCCGTTGATCGACGATTCCGTTGTTCTACAATCGATTCGTTGAAACTTGATCCGAATCGTGATTTCGTAATGTTAGAAGCAGAATTGGAACACTCTGCATCGAATTCAATCGCCAGAATGGGATTTCGCCAAGAAATACATGAATTCATTTCGTCGATCGATGATTTCGTTGTTCTACAATCGATCCGTTGAAAATTGATCCAAAACGAAATTTCGTGATGTTAGAAAGCAGAATTCGAACACTCTGCATCGAATTCAATCGCTAAAATGGGATTTCGCAGAGGAATACATGAATCCATTCCGTCGATCGACGATCTTGTTATTCTACGATCAATTCGTTGGAACTTGATTCGAAACGTGATTTCGTAATGTTAGAAAGCGGAATTCGGACACTCTGCATCGAATTCAATCGCCAAAATGGGATTTCGCTAAGAAATACATGAATTCATTTCGTTCATCGACGATTTCGTTATTCTACGATCAATTCGTTGGACCTTGATTCGAAACGTGATTTCGTAATGTAAGAAGCTGAATTCGAACACTCTGCGTTGAATTCAATCGCCTACATGGGATTTCGCTGAGAAATACATGAATTCATTACGTTCATCGACGATTTCGTTATTTTACGATCAATTCGTTGGAACTTGATTCGAAACGTGATTTCGTAATGTTAGAAGCTGAATTCGAACACTCTGCGTCGAATTCAATCGCCAAAATGGGATTTCGCTAGGAAATACATGGATTCATTACTTTGATAAACGATTTCGTTATTCTACGATCGATTCGTTGGAACTTGATTCGAAACGTGATTTCGTAATGTAAGAAGCTAAATTCGAACACTCTGCATCGAGTTCAATCGCCAAAATGGGATTTCGCAGAGGAATACATGAATCCATTCCGTCGATCGACGATTTCGTTATTCTACGATCAATTCGTTGGAACTTGATGCGAAACGTGATTCCGTACTGTTAGAAAGCAGAATCCGAACATTTTGCATCGAATTCAATCGCCAAACCAGGATTTCGCTGAGAAATACATGAATTCATTCCGTTCATCGACGATTTCGTTATTCTACGATCAATTCGTTGGAACTTGATTCGAAACGTGATTTCGTAATGTAAGAAGCTGAATTCGAACACTCTGCGTTGAATTCAATCGCCAAAATGGGATTTTGCAAAGAAATACATGAATCTATTCCGTTGATCGACGATTTTGTCATTTTACGATCAATTCGTTGGAACTTGATTCGAAACGTGATTTCGTAGTGTCAGAAGCTGAATTCAAACACTCTGCGTTGAATTCAATCGCCAAAATGGGATTCCGCTATGAAATACATGAATTCATTCCGTTGATCGACGATTTCGTTATTCTACGATCAATTTGTTGGAACTTGATTCGAAACGTGATTGCGTAATGTAAGAAGCTGAATTCGAACACTCTGCGGTGAATTCAATCGCCGAAATGAGATTTCGCTAAGAAATACATGTGATCAAAAGTAATCTCAATAAGTTCGTTATTCTTCGCGAATCATGATTATACTGAAAATAATTGGTCGTGATAATCCGTTTATAAAAAGTTGATGTCCAGTCGAAAAAAATCGTTTTGCGAGTTTCAAGTCAAAAAGTCCAAATGCGAGTTATGAGTCGCAAAATGCGAGTTCTATTTATAGAAAACATAAGAAAACCGGTAGAGAAAACGTTGACACACATGTAACATTGACACATTGACACATCATGTAACCAATAAACAAAGGTTTTGACTCATTCACACATCATGTCTGAACATTGAAAAGGACAGAAAAAAATATGAGAACCCCAAGTCCTGATTTCAGCATGGTGGAATGTATTCATGGCAATTACCTTAGAGAAAAGCGTTTCAAAAGAGCAGCAAATTGTGCAATACTATCGGCTAGAAATGCGAATGACGACAAAATTAATAAAGAAGTAGTGGAATTACTGGATGCAACGAAAGAGAAAGTATCAATAGCATAGATAAGGCCGATGAGAATGATGACATCAGTGAAACTATTGTAACATATTCAGCCGATCACAAGCGCGACTGACCGGCGACCAGCGCTGCGCGCACACTGGCCACCAGACCCATCAGCCAGTCGACACGGGATTGGCGCGAGCCAGGACCGACAGCTGATTGGCTCGGGCCAAAATTACCAGACAAAACAAAGACCGCGTACTTTCAACGCACCGGGAGCAGTTGACGCAAAGCGCGCACTGACTCAAGTCAAAATAAAGGAGCAGTTGACGCAAAGAGCGCACTGACTCATTACATTTCTTATACAAAGAGCAGTCGGCAAAGCGTCCGGTCTGACTCGACTATATCTAAATTGCGCTATAGTATGTGTTAAAGACCGCTAGCGTCGTAGTAAATAACGGGCAAAAACATCTGAGATGTAAAAAAAGCCGCCAAGTACCAAAATCATTCCACGATGAAAATTCAAGAAAACTTATCGCCGATCTCTGTCATGATATATATTAGTAATGAAAACTACCAAGCACTACAATCTTCCTGGAGATGAAGACAGACCGTGCTGTCTCGTCAAATGATATCGAAACATCATTTCGAGAGCTACGTACTTGGTGGGCACATGCAATTTCTATATATTTCAGCATAATTACCTATATATCTGTATCAGCATGGAATAGATCAAAACAGAAACGAATACATGGTATGAGTTCCATTTCAAATTATACTTAATTTTTTGCAGGAATCATTCAATACAGTGTGAAACAGTCGGAAAATCGTCGCGTGCAAGTGTGCTGACACGCGTCCGCACACTCGCACGCGGCGATTTTCCGATTATTATTTTCAGTACAGTGAATGACTGGTCGACAATCCAAATATTTACAATCCAATATTGGTGTTTGCATGTAAAGAGCGCACGATCAGAACGTAGTAGGCAATAATTGATTCTTTATAACTTCAAGCGGTATTCAGAATCAGTTCACGTTTTCGAATCGACAAATCAAGAAACGAGACACATCGAAGCTCGTCTCAAAATGATTTATGCCGGGTTTCATCAACAACGAATAACTTGTCTTCGTCAAATAAAATTTTGAGACAGAATAGCCTTTTCTCCCTTGACAAATGTTGAAGAATAATAAATATTCGACAAGTTTTGACGATTTTAAGCAAGCTATTCCACTCGACGCGGCTTGGGTCAGGAGCTGTCGAGGCTCAGATACGATGAACTAATATTTTGGGCGCCAGTTAATTTATTAAAATTAACAAAACAAATTGTCGACTAGCTTTTACGATTGTTGAGACTTTTCTCAGGGCAGGTACAATTGGGAGACCCGAAAGGATGGGCGAACTAAATTTCCAAGAGCAATATAACGAATTGGATTCAGACAGAATATACAAGTTTATTACTCACAAATTGTCGATCTTGGAGTGGAGTATTATATCCGATACACTTATACAATTAACACAATTATGTCAAAGCTAATTATCTTTGATGATATTTTTGACAAAAGCGAATCTAAAGTCGACAACACATATACATTTAGCGTGTGAATATCGTGAGCTCTAACAAGACAAAAGAAAAGATGACCGTTTAGGTCGACGATACAATAGAGTGTGTTCACACCGCGTGTTCAGACAAACGAGTGTGTCTAGAGCGCTGACGAATTTCGCTATTCAATCGGACAATAATAGGGCGGTAATATTTGAATTTCGTTCAAGAACTGACTTACAGTCTAATAAATCTCCGACGATTGACGTTGAATATTCTTAATTCCTATTTCCTGTTACAATTTATTTGTCGAATAAGGATAGCAATTTTATATTGTGTAGTCGTTTGTTTTCGACCGATAGATTTTTATTCGACGAATACAAGTTATTCATCTTTGATGTTAGACATAAAACTATGGTTATCAGTCTTGGCGTTGCCCGCAAGTTCTGCATTAGTGTTTTACGCTCTTCATTAGTCGTCGCGTTTGATTAGTAAAAGTTTAAATACACATTAAGATGCGCGTTAAGGTATTTTCATTATAAGAATTTTTGATCACTCGTCATATAGAGAACTGAGAGGAACACTCCCTAACAAATGATAACGGTGTGGATTATCTCACAAGTTATTTTCGCAAACACTGACATGAAACGAACAAGAATATTACAAGAGGGGCTCCGACTAGGACTAGGGTTCAAACACACCCGATGCTATTCTTATAAAACGGGTATTATGCTGATAAACAGATTTTCTCATACATGGTATTTTTCATTTTCTCATAAGGAAGGAAAGGTTTACGAGAAATCTGATTTGATTCACATTAAGTGAATAAAAAACCCGTTCGAAGACTGAACACCGGAATGAATCAGCAAAAAACTTATTTTTTTCAAGTTTGCGTGGCGTGCGTTCGGACCTCAGGCATGAGTGGTAGGGTTAATATCGTAGTATTACTGTGTCGGTATAAATGAAACAGATAATTATGTAAGTGCATATGAAAGTTATCAAGATATCGCAACTATCGGTACACATGTGAATTATGAAATCTCAATCTTTGTAAAACCTTTGATCAAATTGTGCGATACCATCAACGAATAACCACACACAGTTGCGATAGGTGAATAATTTTCTGAAGTACGTATATTTTGATTCATCACATTATTAGAAACTTTATGAAAGATAGTAGGTATAGTCATAAATGTAATTCGCAGTAAATATCTCTAATTGGTTATAGTGTCTAACAGAATGGCAACGACTTTTGATTGATTGATACAATTTATTATGCCATGATCCAAGCAAACCTTGTGGCAAATACAGAAAGTCAGATGTCGCCTAATTCCAAATGGTTGCCGTTGCAAATTGAATCTCTCGTTCGTCTGTCTCGATAGTCCAAACGATGTGAAAGATTATCGTCTTACTGCCGGAGAGAAAAAGAAAACATGACATTGAAATTTGAATGTATTTCAATTATTATGAGTATACCGGTCAATTGATCACGAGATTCATCCTAGTGCCGAATTCCAGACTTGCACTAAATGGATAGAAATATTTCTATTGAAGAATCCGTTTGTCGCAATGGTGGCGTAATACTGTGTTTAACATACCTGTACTCCGTATTTGGGGTGAGCAATGTTTGTAGTTCAAAAAAATAGAGCGTTCCCTAAAATCGAGTCATTTTCATTCAGAGGTCCATCAGGTATTCTTGAAATTGGTTCCTGGGTTTAACTGTTGTGGAACTGGAAGAATGAAAAAAAGGAGTCATGTAAGGAGGTGGATTTAATTGCATTGCAGTACAGAACTAAGATTGTTACGTTACACGGCCAGTCGATACTTTATGAATTTAGAGAAGTTGAATTAATACAAGGTGAGTTCGTACCATCCGAACGTGTCGAACCGCGTTGAGGCTGCCCCGACTCCAGTACTGGCAATTGTTTTCAAAGAACAGCTCATCAACGATCAGAAAATCGTTGAAAAATTCTCAAGTTGAGACGTGTGGCTGCCTCAACTTGGTTCGATCCGTTTGGACGGCACAAACTTACCTTGTATAAAATACTTGCCTCGTTGTTTATTTTTTTCTATGGCATATGGATCAGGATAAGATTCGTGTTATATAATAATCTGATCTTCAAAGTTATTCTTCTCGCAGTTCAGGATTCTTCAAACTTGTCTTCACAGTCTTTTCCGAATATGTACTAATATTCGAGCTTCCGGCTTTTTCCCCTCTTTCATTTTGTAACGCACCTTGAGTTCCGAGCATTTTCGATGTTTTCATTTGTATTGTCTGCTTCGGAGATTTTCTTTCATTCGATTATGAGAATCTGGCTGTCGTTTATCGGGATCAATTCCTTCGTCAACACGTGGTCAGCGATGGGTGGCTGTCACGTAAGGATTCAGTCGAAACTGTCACTGCTGTAGTATGTATCATCACACGTCAAGCTTGACATAATTCTTCATAGAATGTTTCATTCATGATATTCCTGATGAGCTTCGACTTCTGATTATCTTTTTTTATTTATAACATACACTGTACTTGATTGAATGTGGCTGTTTAGGTTACGTCCAGATTCAGTTCTGTCAGAAATACAAATCGTAATATATTATTACTTTTTCGGCACTGCATCCCTCACCACATGTGACCAATATGTACACTCATTGGAAGATTGAATAATTGAACACTTCACTTAATTATCGCAATTTTCAAGAAAATACACGGGGCAAATTGTTTTGACAGGCCACGGCGACGCCATCTTGTTTCAATCGATTTTGCGAGATTTATATATCGATTCGCCGTATTCGGGCCGCCATTTTGTGCCACCGTATCATTTCAATTTTATTTATATTTATATAAGCTAAATTGGTGTACGAATCCGCCCGAAAAACAATAGGGAGCGAGATCTCAGCTGCTC
Source organism: Ametastegia equiseti (assembly GCA_963989295.1). Classification (NCBI taxonomy): domain Eukaryota; kingdom Metazoa; phylum Arthropoda; class Insecta; order Hymenoptera; family Tenthredinidae; genus Ametastegia; species Ametastegia equiseti. The sequence goes on from OZ022397.1 coordinate 1,457,585, forward strand.
ATATCCACCACAAAAATTTGAAGTCCATCCGTTCAATAGTTCGACAGATATCGTGGTCCCAAGGGGCGTTCTGCGAAAATGGGTCGGAGAAGAAGAAGAACAAGAAGAAGAAGAAGAAGAAGAAGAAAAATTTCAAGCAACTTTGACGAACAATATCTCAGGAATCATGTACTCGATCGCGTTGAAATTCTTCGAGCGAGGTCAGATACCGCCAGACTTTCTGTCATATAAATTTGATTGCAAAATATTTCCCCGTTCCAGAGATATGACACTGTGAAAACAGGCCTAAGTTGCCTCGGGTAAAGTCTTCTCGGCCAGCGCTCGCCTGCTAAATAAATAAATATACCGTGAGGATCTCGTGAAAGGAGTCGGTCAAAGTGCGCAAGCGTCGAATAATTCGTATTTCATGGGGATAACCAACTCGCTGCGCTGGAAAGTCTCTAGGTAGTTCGCACGTCGCTCGGTTGTTTACTTCATGGATCCCGGCATCCATTGTGGATGGCAAACGGCTGATTGTAATACATCGCGAAAGGTTATGTACGAGCACAGTTATGTTCGACTCTAGGAAGCAAATGAGTAATAAAACAGTGGATATGTACGTGAATTTAATAGGTAGACATTTAATGAGAATCATTTCCTCAATTGGATAAAAATCTCCAATTACATTATTGATTCTTCCGAATCGGTCAGTTGATTGGAAGTTATGTCGGTTGCTCCGAATCTGATTGAGAATCAAATTGAATCTTACATTTACACTTCAGTCAAATAATTAGGCTCTATGGGTTCGAAACGACTAGCAATAATATTTTTATTCAATTCATTCATGAACTCTAGTGACTTGGTCAATTTGACAAAAATTCTCAGAGCCTTTCTGACTCTGAATCATGTAGATCACATCATCGAATAATGAAAATTCTGGAATGGAAAAAAATAAATAACGAATTGGGAAAAAAAATGGAATAAATTGGTTCATTTTTTTTCTTGATTGACTTAAAGAACGTAAGTGAAAACGAGTTTATTGAAAAAATCACAAATTCATCCGATGCTCGACAGAAAGTGGTATCTTGCATCAGCAAACTCAATCGTCAGATTAGTAAGTGTCGTGGTGTTTTCTTTCTCCTTTGAATAGCGTGGTAACTACAAGTCCGGTTGCTGTGCCGAATGAAAATGGATTTGACTTTCCAAGATTAAACAGAGCTTGATTTTTGCACTCCCTTACGTGACTGACAGAGTTACTCCATGATGTGGAAAGTCAAAACGTTCTGTCATCGTGCGAATTTGTAATTTTTTAAATAAAATTGTTTTCACCTACCTGGTTCAATTCATTCGATAGGCTCATTTTTAATTTACGTTTGCTGGTCCCGGTCAATTCATTGTTGAACATTCCGAACCCATAGAGCCTAATTATTTGACTGAAGTGTAAGATTCAATTCGATTTTTAGTCAGATTCGGAGCAACCGACATAACTTCCAATTAACTGACCAATTCGCAAGAATCAATAATGTGATTGGTGATTTTTATACAATTGAGGAAATGATTCTTATCAAACGTCTACCTATTAAATTCACGCGCATATCCACCGTTTTATTACTCATTTGTATGCTAGAGTCGAACATAACTGTGCTCGTACATAACCTTTCGCGATGTATTACAATCAGCCGTTTGCCATCCACAATGGATGCCGGGATCCATGGAGTAAACAACCGAGCGACGCCAGCGCCATATCTAGGGGGATTCTTCGCGTGTTGGCTCTCTCTACAAAATCCCCAGTGAGCCGGCTCTGGCGCGCTCTGAGCAACTCCTTTCACGAGATCCTCACGGTATATATGGATTTTTTTTTTTTTTTCTTTTTTCTTTTTAGCACTTACCCAATAAACACAGGTTCGTTGAATAAAGGTGTCATAATCGTGTACGTGGTGGAAATATGGGGTTCGTGGATTATTTCCACGTATATATGTCCCGTGATTCTTACGGTCCGATGTCCGCTCGGGATACGTGATTTTCACGATTCCCAGAAACGCGTAAAACAGGTGCACAATCTACGTATATTTTGCACGTGATACTTACGTGTATATCTTGGGATTTTGGGTACGTGTAATTCTTGTATCGTACGTACGTCGAATAAACGTATATTTGGAGCTGGCGCTGACAAGCAGGGTGATAATGGGATTAAATGTATATGAAAGTTCCGTAAAGTTCTCTCCAATTACTTCTGAAATGATCTGTGATCGCATTATCGTAGTGTTGTGTTGATCTTACAGCATATGTATGAGGGTTTCTTCGTCAAACGGGCCACCCGTTTAATCAGAAGTCTCCGAAAATTCTGTAAAAGTTTCTACACGTTATTGGGGATGAGAAAAAATTTTGGGAATTTTTTCAGATTTTTTGGTCATTGCATTCCAAAAATCATTTTTTTCAATCATTTTCACGTAGCTTAAGAAATAAGCGCCGGAGCGAAAGAGTTTTCCGATGAAATTTGTATGTCTTTTTCTCAGCTTTTCGGTAAAATTGGAAGAAAAAAAATTCCGACCCATTTGAACCCCCTTTTCCCCAAAAAAAACGTTTGGAAATGTGCTGTTTCCAAATTTGGAGTTTTTTTTTTTCTTGAAAAAAATGTCGAAGAAGGGTGTTTATGAAAAATCGTTTTTTAGTGGCCAAATCTTTTCCATGCAATGAAAAAACTTGTGGGCGTATTAGCAAAAAAAAGTTTTTTGGGCGCTTAGGCCCTTCTGCTTTCAGTTACGCGATATGTACACAGTCGTCGCATTGTAAGAGTTTACTATAGCCCGCATGGATAATTCTCGCTTGCCGGTCCGAAACCGAACCTATAGTTCGTGAGGGAACCGCAAACTATAGTTCGGCCAACACACGGTCGCGTTGCGTACGTGAGCTTGTGCTTGCTGCGAGTGACTGTCAAGTTAATTCCCTCGGCTGAGCGCGGCGTTGGCAACAGGTGCCGAGCGAATCGAGTTGACCGTCATTCGCAGCGAGTAGCTCACGTACACAACGCGGGCGTGTGTGGCCGAACTATAGCTCGGTTGGGTGTTACGTCCTATCATTCATTCAGTCGATAACATTAGTAACATTAGTTACCATTGTGCAATTACCACCGGAGTAATGTTAACGTCATTATCATTATAATTTCATATATAATTTTTTCATTTTTACTTATTAGAAGCATACATCTTTTACTTCAAACAATTTCTATAGTTTCTCACGACCACATCTGGCAATTCTCAAAACTAGAATTTAGAAATCTTTAGGTTAAAATAAACAACTTTATTGAGGAAACCATAAATCTTAGGACTCTTGAAAAGCTGTAACCAAACACTGAGAATCAGAGAGAGAAGAACTACCCTATTAGAAAAAGACAGACAGCAAGCGCGCGATTTTTCCCGCCCTCACAGCATCTCGACGCTTGGGACTTTAGACCCAATCGTCTCGTGTATAGATTTTTCCGACCAACCATAGTTTTAGCGTTTTACGGAAATGACCTTTTTTCCAATGGGAAAAAACCACGCTTTCCCTCCAAAAATCGAAGACTCCTCCCTCGCGAAGCCGGGAGAAGAGATCTTCCTCCCTTCAAATCTTTCACTTCATTACTAACTCTCAGACTACTAAGATCGTTATAATATTCAGACTTCGAACTCAAGATTTAAAAGTGTTTGGTGATAATTTCATAGTGAATGGAACAAGTTCCATTCTCTACTCAATTCCAATTTCCAATATTATACAATAGTGAATAACTACTCAGTTCTAATTACAAATTCTGTGCAATAGTGAATAATTACGATATAAACAATACCTGTAAAACTATCATCAACAAACTGTGCTAAATAAATTACCGTTAATGTTATGAAAATAACATCACAGAGTGTTTAATTATTTCACCTGCTATTAGCGGTGGCTGGAAAAGAACCTACGGGTAAACTACCTTATAGAGTTTTACGTCGTTACAAGGAGTTGGTTAATTAAGACTCACCAGGAGTATTGGCTTAGGTCATACTCAATTCTAACTCGACCAACAAATTGTTAAGCAAACTTAATTCTTTACTCAGGACGTAACAGCTCTATTAACAATAAATTTGGTGGCAGCGGACGTTTCCAGTCGGAAATAATTAAAAATCATCGAAGATAACAGAAAATTAAAGAAGATCTACGAAAAGAAAACATTGGGAATTCATAAATATCATAAATATCACCAAAAAACTTCGTTATATAAATCATCAACTTAAAACGATCTAGTATCATCTACATCAAAGATTTAAAGAAAAACGTGAATCAATACCAATTCGAAGACGAAAACAACAAATCTCCAGACTACCTACAATTGAAAGACATCCAACGGAAGCGACGGAAGCGACGGGAAGCGACGGAAAAGCAGAACTTCAAGATCATCAATTCAAGACCCTATCATATCGCTCATCAGAAGACATCTCTACTACTAACTCATCAGAACAGCAAATCTTCATCAAAGAACACGAATCCATCAAGATTTCGGTAAAGTAATTTATAATTTCTAATCACAATGGATCCACCCATGGATACTTCAAGTACAAACGTTCCAAATAATTCTAGATTAGACTATAAGGAATTTTTCAAAACAGTAAAAGAATTCAATGGTACATCTGAAGGTTACTCACTAACACACTTTATAAACGATTGCGAATTTGCAAAAGAATACATCCCTAGTCTCGGAGAACGTTTCATTGTAAAATTACTTAGTTCAAAATGTATAGGTGAACCATTAAAACGTGTTTGCGACGCAAATGTAAATACAGTAGACGAACTTATCAAATTCTTAAACTTACATTTTAGACCAAGAAGACTAATAGGCGTATGGCTTAGAGAATTTCAAAATTTCACTCAAAATCCAGACGAAAGAGTTATAGACTTCAATTACAGAATTGGCAGACATCTAACACAAACGCTTTTAGAAATTAAAGTAAGCGGTGAAGACAATATAGAAGGAAAAATAATTTCAGCAACCGAAAGAGCAGTAGAACAATTCATTGCCGGATTAAAACCTCACATTGCTATGTTCTTACCCATCCGTAATTACAAAACCTTGTTAGAAGTAACGGAAGAAGCTATTAAATTTGAGCAAGTTCAAGAAGTCAGAGTAAGCGTACAAAACTATTTCAAACCAAAAGATAAAGATTCGAAAGAATGTCTCCCAATTCAAACAAATCAAGGAAATAACTCGGGATCATTTCAGAATAACCAAAATAAACCTAAGACGGGAAATAATCCGGGTGAACAAACTGCAAAATTTTGTAATTATTGTAAAAAGAATAATCACGTAATTAGCGACTGTAAAATCTTGCAGAAGAAAAATAATGGAAGCAATAATCAAACTGGATCAAATCCCCATGCAAAATTAACGTGCAACTATTGTAAGAAACAGGGTCACATAATCCGCGACTGTAAAAAGAGAATCTATAATGACAATAAAAAGCAAGCTCAAAGTAATAACGGGAACGCAAATTCGGAAACACCCGCGGGAAACGAATCGTCGTCCCCTCGACAAGGCGCAGCGACGGGGCAGTCATAAACCCAGCGCTTATACCCAAACCTATACCTACATTTAAATCCAACCATAAAACCCTTTCAGCAGAATGTAATTTAACTTCAGTATCTACAATTTATCATTCTCCTTCTGTAATAATTCATTCAAAAGATCTCAAATCAAAAGAAGCTAAATTTTTAATTGACACTGGATCACAATTAAATTTAATAAAAATAGGCGAATTGTTAAACAAAAATTCAATTAATAAATCAATAACATACGAATTAAATGGAATATCCAAAGAAGATAAACCCACTACGCTAGGACAGGTACAATTACGTATTAGCAACATGATTGGACAGTTTAACGTAGTTCCAGATGATTTTCCAATTAACTTTGTCGGTATCATAGGTTCAGAATTCATGCATGTCAATGGAGGAAAAATTGACTACGAAACGAAACACGTTACTCTTAAAAACGATAAGATTCCTTTTTCAGATAAAGAGAGTATTGTTCTGCAGGCCAGACAAAAATCTCTTATGTTTATTCGAGTTAGTAACGATTTCGAAAAGGGTTACGTTCCACGTTTAGATATGCATGACGGTATCTTTGCAGGTGAAGCATTAGTCACAAATACAGACGGAATAGCGTATTTATATGCTATCAACACAACGGATAATGATGTTAGGATTGAAGTGCCCGTAATTCCTCTATATCCTTTCGATATGAGCGAAGACGAGGACACTAGTTTAGCAAAAGATGATACCTTAGAGCGAGAAAATAGTACTCGGACGCGAGGAAACCGCGCTAGTGAGGTCATAAACCTTTTGCGACTAGATCATCTTAACTCAGAAGAGCGTAAAGCAGTAATTTCTTTAATCGAGGAATACTCTGACCTTTTTCATATCCCAGGCGAACCTTTGCGTGCAACAGATACTTCGACACATCGGATTTTAACTAATGACAATATACCCGTAAATACTAGACAATATAGACATCCGCCACATCAAAAAGAAGAAATAGAAAAACAAATTAACGATCTTTTGAAAATGAATACAATAGAACCATCAAATTCTCCATTCAACTCACCTCTTTGGATCGTACCTAAAAAAGAAGACTCTAAGGGCAATAAAAGATGGCGTTTAGTAATTGACTATCGCAAATTAAATGACAAAACAATAGGAGATGCTTATCCTTTACCTTTAATATCGGATATTCTTGACCAACTCGGTGGAGCGAAATATTTTTCAATATTTGACTTAGCATCGGGTTTTCATCAAATTAAAATGCATCCAGAGGATAAACATAAAACAGCCTTTACAACTCCTCACGGTCATTATGAATTTAACAGAATGCCATTTGGTTTGAAAAACGCACCAGCAACTTTCCAACGATTAATGGACACAGTCTTAAGAGGTTTACAAGGAGCTGACATGTTCGTTTATTTAGACGATATTGTGATATATTCACGATCACTCGAGGAACATGCGATAAAATTCAAAAAATTAGCCGAACGATTAAGAAAAGCTAATTTAACTTTACAGTCAGATAAATGCGAATTCCTTAGAACAGAAGTTAAATATTTAGGACACCTAATTTCAGCAGATGGAGTTAAGCCAGACCCAAAGAAAATTGAAGCAGTAAAATCCTTTCCAATCCCGAAAACTAGAAAGAATATCCAGGAGTTTATAGGACTCGCCGGATATTACCGCCGTTTTATAAAAGATTTTGCAAAAATCGCGAAACCGTTATCGGATCTTACAAGTAAAAACGTAAAGTTCGAATGGACTTCCGCACAACAAGTAGCTTTCGAGACTTTACGCGATCAACTTTGTACAGCACCAATATTACAATATCCGGATTTTTCAAAACGTTTTATTGTCACGACGGACGCATCAGGCTATGCAGTCGGAGCTATTCTTTCTCAAGGCGAAATTGGGAAAGATACTGCAGTTGCATATGCTTCACGTGTTCTTGGAAAACACGAAAAGAATTACTCCACGACCGAAAAAGAAATGGTAGCTACAGTCTTCGCGTTGAAAACTTTCAGACCGTATCTCTATGGTAGACAGTTCACTCTGATCACCGATCACAGACCGCTTGTTTGGGTAAATTCTATGAATGATCCAACATCGCGTGTAATGAGATGGAGAGAACGTCTGAAGGAATTCGATTACACAATTCAATACAAGGCAGGTAAAGCTAATACAAACGCGGATGCGTTATCAAGAAATCCTGTCGTATTACCAATTAAATTCAAATGGAGAACAGCACACAATATAGAAAGTCCAAGACCGGTATTAGGTCAACCAGGTGTAGCTAGACTCAGATCATCCTCAGACACAACTTCCGACTTAATCATTAAAAAAGCTAAATTCTGTAAAACTTCGAGTTCAAGTGAAGAAGATTTTAGAGGTTTTCCTAAACAGGTTACCAAATCTAGAACAGAATCAAGCGAAGAAGATTTTAAAGGTTTTCCTAGACAAGACAATGAAACCAAAAATAAAACAAGTGAAGAAGATTTTAGAGGATTTCCTAGACAAGATGATAAAACTAACATTGTAACGTTAGAACCCAATAATGTGATAAATCCGAGAGACTCACAAATGTGTTTAGACGACAATGTCATAGAACAAATTATAAGCGATGATAATAGGTCTGATCAACCAATTAATCTTTGCATGAGTCGTAGAAAAAAGTCTAAATCAGCCATGAAAAAGAAATCTGATACCAGAAGGTATACTCCTTTTCGAATTCCAGTAAATAAAAACTTAACATCATCCGATGATGAATCAGAAATATATGGGAAGATCATGACTTCCAATATAATCAAAGAATCAAATGAAAGAAAATCTCAGAACATTCAAAAACTAGAATCTACAGTTTTATCTTCTTATAAATCCGAAACTGAAACTCAATATAGCGACAACGTAGAAGAAAATAATTCGAATACTCAAGAAAGAAATTCAGGTAAAGAAAATCAAACACCAATACAAATACAAACTTCACTGACAGAACATATTGATTTAGACAATACGTCTAATCAACCTTTTCCGACAACCCCAAAACCAGGTACATCGGAACAAAGAGAAGAAAAAAGGTTAACCCCTATCCCTTTGGAAATTCCTAATGATGGAACACCAACAATAGCTCAAAGAACTAATTTACTCGATAGACAAAATAATTTCCAGCGCAACTTAGCCAAAGAAGTAGTAAATAAAAGGACAGTAAAATTAACTGATTTTACCCCTTCTCCAGCATTACGTTCGAGACGTAAATTAGATCGCACTAAAATTCAAATACCTAGAGTTGATATATCTGAAAATCATTCGGAAATAGAAAATGCAGCAGACTCAGATATTAATGAAACAATGAATGTAGATATGTCACGACAAACTTATCTAACGGGTAATAGTTCCTCAGATGAGATAATTCAACCAACTAACGCGAATCTTGATAATGTGATGGAAATAGACGAAGATTTAACAGTAAACAAATCAATTGGAGAACCAAACGAAACTCTATCCATGATCAATGGTTCGAACGTTGAAGAACTACCTAAAGCAACCGTTAGTGCACATGTGCAAGAAAATAAAAGAATCGAAAGTTCGCAACAGCATAGTAAAGCCCCAGGTGGAATACAAATAGCCAACCCTACGGTCAAACCCTTGCAAAAAAGAAATACCTTTCAATCTCAGCAACTCGTACGTAAGTCGACTAGACAAAAGAAAGAAAAAGCTAAATGCCCATGTTGTACTCACTCAGGGACACATACTGAAGGGATTAAGACACGAAACGTACCTAAACCCTCTTACACGAAAATAATTCCGAAAGGAAATTGAATCTTGCCGACACTTAGTGAAGTAAACTCACAAATACATCAAACTAATACAGACTTAGATGAAATAAACTCATACCATTCTCACGAATCGCAAGAAGAAAATCAAGCTATAAATGAAAATGTAACGGTACAAAATAACTCACTATCACAACAAAATAGTTCTCATGAAAATACAGATCCAGAAAGCGAAATAATAATTGAAAATCAAGACATAGGAAATTCAAATAATATCATCGAGACAAGAGATAACTTAGAGATGAAAAAAGACAACTATATATGCTTTATATGTGCAGACGGCACCGTAACGAACGAAACAAGCAAAAGATTGTTAGAATTAGGTCTATTGAAAATAAATCCTTTGAATAGATTCGAAATAGGACAAATTTTAACATCAGGTACCTCGAAGAAAAAAGTATTTGCACTCGTTACGCAAGAAAACGATCAAACTATTCCAAGAGCAACAAGTTTTATCAAAGCAATTAACAACCTCAAGACAGAAATGAACAAATTAAATATTAAAACTGCTAGAGTATCCCAAGGAAAAAGTAATCTAAATGATTTGGCTTGGATCAAAATCAAAGATATAATTCGTAAAACTTTTGAAGGAACAGATATTCAAATCACAATTTGTAAAGAGAAAATTATTATACCACCCGTAGAACAGAGACAAGGTATAATTAGGGAAAACCACGAATCACCAGTCGCAGGTCATAAAGGCGTTACTAAGACATACAATAGAATCAGACAAAAGTATTTTTGGGATAATATTAAGAAACAGGTAGAAGACTTTGTAAGAAAATGTACAAGCTGTCAGAAAAAGAAATTAGTACGAGTCAAAACAAAACAACCCATGATAATTACAGACACCTCAGCCGACGTGTTTGATAAATTAGCCTTAGACATCGTAGGACCAATTAATAATGCTTCAGATAAAGGTTATAGATTCATCCTTACAATGCAAGATGATCTCTCAAAATTCTGTTTAGCAGTTCCGTTAGTTAACGCAACAGCAAACGATATAGCAGACGCATTAGTAACTAATTTTATCTGTAAATACGGATGCCCAAAAGTAATCTTGACGGATCAAGGCGCAGCTTTCATTGGCCAAGTTATGAAAAGATTAGCTAAAGTTTTTAAAATTACTCAGATCAAAACTACAGCATTTCACCCTCAATCGAATGGTTCTTTAGAAAGAAGTCATCAAGTACTAGCAGACTATTTAAAGCATTATACGAACAAGAAAAATTGGGATGAATGGCTCCCACAAGCAACTTTCGCATATAATACTAGTGTACATGAAGGAACAAAATATAGCCCGTATCACTTAATTTACGGCAAAGATGCTCGTATACCCTCAGAATTTCCGTACCTAGATGAAATCCTTACTTACGACGATCATGTAAAAAATCTTGCATTACGTTTAATTGAAACTAGAAGAAACGCTAGAGAAAATTTAGAAAAAGCAAAACAAAGATCAAAAGAATATTACGACAGAAAATTAAACCCAGTTGAATTTAAAGTAGGACAAGAAATCTATCTGATCAAAAATCAAAAAACAGGAAAATTAGACGACAATTACAAAGGACCGTATAAGATAACTGAAATATTTCCAGACAAAAACGATATAGAAATCGAACTAGCTAAAAACAAACGAAAAATAATTCATTGTGACAGAGCAAAGATAGCTTACTAACACTCACATACTTACTATAAATGTAGACCTTACATTGGTACACATTTTTTACAGGAAAATGGATGCGTTCTACTTCAGATCAACTCTCATAGGGATATTAATCCTCGTCATCCGTACAGGCGATGGACTGATAGCCTATGACTGCGGCGCTCCATCGATGAATATCACGACACTATCCTTATTAGATATTAAAGGATGCGACATGCCTATGACAAAACCTACAGCTATCGATACTAAGATCCAATTACTACAATCAGCAGAATTCAATAACATAAGAGTATTTCAATGTAAAATAGAAATTCGCAGATCAGTCTATTTTTGTGGCATGCATTCTCATATTTCAACGGTTACCAATGGAGATATAGAATATATAGAAGAACTATCATACGAACAATGTAAACAAATTCACAATACTCGATCTTATCAAACTTATAATAGCTTGTTCACTAATATCAATCTCAACGGTACAACTAGTAGATCTCTTCGTTTAGCAGGTAGATTGAATAATGAAGGCTATTGCAAAGGAGAACAGTTTTCCGACCATTACGGAACCTGGGACAACGTAATAGCTAATGGACAAATTATATTCACCGTATATGATTATTCAGCAACAGTGAATTTAGAAAAAAACGAAATTATTCTTAGATCTGGAGTGAGATGTGATTACTCGAAATCAGGGTGTTTAGATCACGAAGGTGGCAATACCTTTTGGGAATTACTTCCGGTAGATCAATGTCAATTTAATCAATTTACTGTACTTTACGAAGGCAAAGCAGAAAAAATCAAAGATGAATCGGTTCATAAATACAAAGAAGAAATTTACACACTAAGGTCAGACGACATAACATTCGCACTATCAGTAAAAGGATTCCTCCCAATTTGCGGATATAGACTAATCAAAACGGAACACCCACGACTTTTCGTTTTAGACAGAGACAACGGAGAATTTTTTACTAAAAGATCAGGAATTCTTGTAGCTAACATGGATTTATTTACCTATTTTAATGCAAAATTTGTGTATCTGGAACGTCATTTACGTAAACAATTGATAGCTCTCTACAACGACGTGATTATGCAGGAATGTCATTTAGAAAAAACAGTTCTACACAATGCCTTAGCCCTAGCTCCCCTAGCACCAGCAGAATTTGCCTATCATTTAATGAAAGGACCGGGATATATAGCGCATATCGCAGGAGAGGTGGTAAGGATGGTTAAATGTGTTCCAGTTGAGGTTAGCACTCGCAAAACTGAGCAATGTTTCCAAGAACTCCCTATTACAAGAGGAAAAGAAAACTTATTCATGCAACCTAGAACTCACATTATAACAAAAACAGGAAATCAAATTGACTGTAATTCATTTTTGGCACCTATGTACAAGATTAATAATGCATGGTATCAGTCACTCCCACAACTAGCGACAGCAATCGCCCCAGATCGACTTTCGACAAACACTAAAGCTACATGGAATTATCAAAGCCCTTCAAATCTAGCATCTAGCGGTATATACTCATCAGAAGATTTAAAGAAATTAAAAGACAATATTATGTTCTCGATCGAGAAACCAGCCGTGCTTCATACCATCGCTCGAGGCGCGACGGGTCAAAATTCGATAAATCAAGGGATCTCTATAAATACTTTTATTGACGAAGATGCCATTGTCAAGACTTTTGAAAAAGCTTGGAGTAAAGTATACAATATATTCAATACTATAGGAACCTTTAGCGTAACTGTTTTCGGATTTTGGGTAACTATTAAAGGAATCAAATTTGTAATTGATACATTAGTTCATGGATACGCTTTACACACCGTTTACGGTTGGAGCTTATGGCTTTTAGGAGCCGTATGGGATTCGGTAACTGGTCTATTGCTTCACATTAAGAAACGATCTTTTGAAGAACATATGAATAAAACTCAGAAGACTGATATAGAAAACCAAAAACAAGCAGACCCAAAAATTAAAGCAACGGCACCAGATCAAGAAAACATTGAATTAAATATTAACGCTACTAACGAACCACGAACTACTTGTCAGACAATAACCGAAATTAAGCCAAATAACGTATATCCAACAATGCCAAATCTACCTAACCATCAACGACAATTTATGTAGAAAACAGGGAAATTAAAACACCACACAAACATTTAAAAATTTAAACAAAATAATTTTTATTGATATCAAATAAAACAAACAAACACCTAATCTTCATCATAAACAGATAGAAAGCCATTTGGCGAATTCCACGCCGGGTGGAACCAGTCGGCAATTGGGTGGAAATCCCCCCAGCGTCCCTCCAGCATCCACCGGATACCGAACAGGTCGAAGGCCTCTTCGCCTGCGAGGTAATCCACTTCCAAATCGAACGATTCATTATGACGCCGGATATCCCGCCTGATTTCTCTCATCTCATCCGCCCTTTCAAGAGGTATGCATTTTCCATGCACTTGCGATCGAACGTTTATCTATAACAAATCATTTAAAAATGAAATTAAAATCACACATAGATCACACACTTATTGATCACCAATTAAATAAACACTATTAAAACTCAGAATTCAAAATAATTAATAAACAACATTATAGATCAATAATCGGAATAATTAAAAATAAATCTCGAAATAAATCACTTACACCAAATCCTCCGTGGAGGATGGTAAATAAGTATTCCACATGTTTGGAAATCATGATTTTTCCTCGTTGTTAAAATTTTTTTTTTCTTCTCAAATTACTGTACTGAACGAATTCAAAATGCAGAATGACCAAATTAACCAAATTCGAAACTTTTATAAACAGTAAGACACACCCACAAACTGAAATTGACCAGTCACAAATAAGGAAATTTAAGGACAAACCCTATTACCAATGTCCAGCCAGATCCTTTTCTTTATTACAAGTAGTACCTCAGAGACAATAAAATTCCACTTCCACTTCAGCCTAAAGTTTTAGAAATCGGAAAATTTTAGAAACGATTTCAACAATTTTAGAATATTAATTAGAAAATGATCAGAAATCATTGGAATCTTTTACTTTTGAACATTCATATTGATAAATTTTAGAATTAAGTTCATTTTATATCACTTTTGTAATACTTACCTAAAATAAGAATTTTGAAACAAATATAACAATATTTTAGATATTAAGCACTTACCTTTTAAGATCATACATTTCTTTTATCTCAATTATATCCACAATTTGAATTTATAATCATAGAAATAATTATTGATAATCATCAATTATATACCTTGATTTTTATTGTTTTAATCATAGAATCATTACTCAAATTTTATGTTTTTGAATACCATTTATACTTTTTCTAGAATTTAAGAATTTTGTATCACTTTATATGTTTTATCCATAAATATTATGTAAGAATTTAATAATTTTAAGAAACTTTTATTTTAATTCAAACGTTACACATGAAACATGGTAATTTCACATCGAACACACCGAAACCTACCGTACCGAGCGGGGACGCTCGAAAAATAAGGGGGGAGGTGTTACGTCCTATCATTCATTCAGTCGATAACATTAGTAACATTAGTTACCATTGTGCAATTACCACCGGAGTAATGTTAACGTCATTATCATTATAATTTCATATATAATTTTTTCATTTTTACTTATTAGAAGCATACATCTTTTACTTCAAACAATTTCTATAGTTTCTCACGACCACATCTGGCAATTCTCAAAACTAGAATTTAGAAATCTTTAGGTTAAAATAAACAACTTTATTGAGGAAACCATAAATCTTAGGACTCTTGAAAAGCTGTAACCAAACACTGAGAATCAGAGAGAGAAGAACTACCCTATTAGAAAAAGACAGACAGCAAGCGCGCGATTTTTCCCGCCCTCACAGCATCTCGACGCTTGGGACTTTAGACCCAATCGTCTCGTGTATAGATTTTTCCGACCAACCATAGTTTTAGCGTTTTACGGAAATGACCTTTTTTCCAATGGGAAAAAACCACGCTTTCCCTCCAAAAATCGAAGACTCCTCCCTCGCGAAGCCGGGAGAAGAGATCTTCCTCCCTTCAAATCTTTCACTTCATCACTAACTCTCAGACTACTAAGATCGTTATAATATTCAGACTTCGAACTCAAGATTTAAAAGTGTTTGGTGATAATTTCATAGTGAATGGAACAAGTTCCATTCTCTACTCAATTCCAATTTCCAATATTATACAATAGTGAATAACTACTCAGTTCTAATTACAAATTCTGTGCAATAGTGAATAATTACGATATAAACAATACCTGTAAAACTATCATCAACAAACTGTGCTAAATAAATTACCGTTAATGTTATGAAAATAACATCACAGAGTGTTTAATTATTTCACCTGCTATTAGCGGTGGCTGGAAAAGAACCTACGGGTAAACTACCTTATAGAGTTTTACGTCGTTACAAGGAGTTGGTTAATTAAGACTCACCAGGAGTATTGGCTTAGGTCATACTCAATTCTAACTCGACCAACAAATTGTTAAGCAAACTTAATTCTTTACTCAGGACGTAACAGGGTATAAGCCCATCAACGGATCTGAATGAATGACTATACCTCGGTCAGCGTTCGCTTTCCTCGCGATGACACGGTTGAGTTAAGCCTGGAACATAAACTTTTCGTGTCAGTTCACCTACAATAGTACATTACGATACGAGTTCGGAAAGGCTTTTTTGACGAAACGAGAGGTTTACGGCACAAGCCGAAGCCGAGTGCTGTAACGAGTTTCGTCAAAAAGCCTTCACGTACAAGTTACGGACATTATTTTTCATCACGAGAGCCGAGAAATCGCGACAAAGTTGCGATTTCGAAGTTAGAATGGTAAAAAGATCCTAACAGCCACTCACACGCACCGCCGACCAATCACAACCATGTGTCAACTATTGTGGCGCCTGTGGGTGAGGTGAAACACGGGAAACGAGAAGTTTGTGCTCCAGCTTCATTCCACGACAAATCGAACACCTTTCGGATACTATGTTCTTCATACTCGACATAAGTTTTCTCCCTGTTCTATGATCCAAATAAATAAGTACATCCCAAAATTCGATGAATGTTTCCATCTTCAATAGTTTCAACGTTGGAGAGCTGGGTTGAACTTTGGTCATAAAGGACCAAAAACTGGAAACACGCTGTCTTTCAAACGCTCATATCTCTGGTTCTATCCATCCTACAGACTCGATTTTACGCTCGTGTTGAAGCTCTTCGAACCTACTTTTATGTTGTATTTTTGCAAATCTGCTATACCAACAATGACTATTTGTTTAAAACAATGATATTATTCATAACCTATCTTTATGCGGTAAAAACACGGTTTCAAAATTTTGAGAAAATATATGACCCGTGTTCCTTGGACAATTTTGTCAAAGATGAGTGGGTTTCACGGTGGAACTCGGGAGAAATATATATTTTTAAGCAGCGATTGATTAGGAAAAAGCGGTACCTGCTGAACATAGAGATATAAGGAATAGAGTGCGTGAGCCATAAGAGCGTATGCAACTAGCGGCCAGCACGGGCTGGAAAGAGAAAGAGCAAGTAGTGCATCGGATTCCTTTGTCTAATTCCGATTGTTCGACAAGGACAACCCGACGCACTACTATCGAGACACTTGGGTTCGACACGCTGTATCCAACGAAGTTCGTTGGCTGTATCTAAATACAGAAAAATCGTGGAGTTCTGTAGCGCTATTGACTTGCCATACAGCTATACAGAGTGGTTTCAGAGTCGTTCGCGAGATAGCCGATTACTCAAGCGACTTTTGAGATATGGGCTTTTTCAAACAACTTCTGAGACAACTGCTTATTCCACGGATCCATCGATATGCGGTATTCCACGCCAACTTGGCGGGATTTTGTCACCCTGACCCTCTGCAATCTGTTCCATTATTTTTCATGTAATTTAACCTACACCAAACCTTCCCTCAATATTTTTTTTTCAGATATTTTGAACCACCCAGTCCCGAGAAAATTAATCAAAACAAAAAAACTCACATTCGTGTGAAGTTTTTCAAAATTGAGAAATGATATTTTTTTTTTCCTTAATTGATTTTTTTGAGAGACCGACTGGCTCGAAAAATTTCGAAAAAATTGAGAGTACGTTTTTCTGCAGGTTGAATAAGATGATAGACTATGGAACAAATCGTAGAGGGTTAGGGTAAAATGTTGCCGAGTTGACATGGAATACCGAAAAGTCAAGCCGAGTTGGCGAGAGACGGGGACGTAGAAATATGCTACGTGTGTGAGCGCTCCGAGCCCCAGCCAATCACAGCCTGCTGGACAGAGAAGGCATGTACTCAACCTCAGTCTGTTTATAACGCTTGTTCTCCGACTCACACGAGGTATCCCTTGCTTCCTCCATATGTATGTATCAAGAGGCTCGGTAGAGCCTCGCGCCAAGTACATTAAAAAAAAAAATTTTTTTTTAGTGCGCGCGAGCTCGCTCGACCGAGCCTTATTACCCGAACGGGAGTTACTCTAACCTATACCGTGAATTATATCCTCGATTTATAGGCCTCGCTGTACACACGGTTACAGAAATAGACTTATTCTAGGGTGTGGGCACGAAAAGCTTTCATTGGAGCTCTAAATCGATTAAATCGGTGTCCGGAGTGCTGAGATATGATAATTCACTGATTCTAATACCTCGTTTCATTCTCATAATTTCGTCGTCTTAGTCATCGTCGTCGAGAAAATTGTGATTCAAACCCATGGGCAAAAAATAACAGAAAGGAAAAATCCAAACCAGAGTTGTATAGAGTGGTACGAGAGTCACGATGCAGATGGCGCTAGCTTAACACTTGAACGATATGATTGGCTGGATGCGCTGGATCCAACAGAAAGGGCCAATCATATCGCTGAATGTCAAGCACCGTGTTGCACAGTGCTCATACGAAGCAGGCCTTGTCTTGCCGAGAATGTAAACACCCGCCATTTTGGAAATTAGAATCGAGAATCGATGCCCAAGATAGATGTCAGTTTCGTTCGTTCGGAGGTATAAAATTTTCATTGTTTTGCTTTGATTTTGTACTTCGTTACTTCTCACACTGTTGAATTAATCTATTGTGAGCTACTATTTGCTAAGGAGATGGAATATTAGCGACCACGAGCCAAAGATTAAGCTCGCTAAATAGTGCTACTCTTCGGCACAATCCCTGATTACTAAAAATTGACTTTACGATACTCAAAAACCGAACATTAACATAATTACAGCACTGGGCGCCAGATAACGAATTATCGATTGACCGTACGAAACCTTATTCCTTACTAATCTATGGGATTTGACGGATTGGCTGGCTAGGCTCAGTAACAAAAGGCTGGTAGAGTGGCGGTGTTCCCTGGACAATAATTCAGACGCACAATTCTCACTATTAAACAAATCTTGTTTATTCAATCATCATAATTTTCCGTATGATACGAGACATAACAGAACCTTATTTCTTTTACGTAACAAATCTTATTTCATCGAAATGAATAATCTAACAAGTTCACAATTTCCAGATTTTGCCTAATTTACTGACTTGACGAGTTCTAGATTTTTATCTCACGAGAGATTTACCTAATGAATTTAAACGGAAGGAATTTGTCGGTAGGAAGCGTCAATAAACTCTATATAATATCGAAGCTGTAAACAATACTCTACGCACCACAGGGCGGTGTAACCCACAGAGAAACGCAAACAAAGAAAAGGATACGACGCTCCTACGAGAGATTCTCAACCGATAGTTTTCGCAGAAAAATACCTAACCGTACCAAAACTTACAATAATCCTAAGATTACGCGGACGAGGCAATTTTCTCCTAATTTCCAAAATTACATTAACTCTAGATTACCTCAACCAAAATTGATCCTAATTATTTGTCCGCGGCTGCTCTACGTTCAGAGACAACCTCGACACCACAGGGTGAGACGAATGATCCAAATTTTTACCTTATTTTCTTACTAATTTTCTCAAGCAATAATGTTTTAACACAGCATTACTAATTTTGCAATCACAACAATACTACAGCAGTCAAATTACATGCACAATCCTACGGGAGGATCGGGATCGAAAGACTTTACGTTTTCTACGAGTTATTAGCCACGAGGTCGCCTTTTTCTTCACAAATTCCTTACTCAAACGGCCGAAGCCGGAATACACGTGGTTTTACGGCGGCTTACCGCACCTCAGAGCCGTAGAACCTTGTGATATTCTAACTAATTTACGATACCTTATTTCGGAAACGTCGTAGCTTTACAAAACAGATCAAAACCTTACCTTAACTCGATGAGTTTGACGAAACTGACTCTACTGATTAACTGACTGACTTCACTTTACTTTACTTTACTTGATTTTACTTCACTAAAGAACGGGACAGAGAAAACGGGACCGAAGGTCTGGTCGACGTGCGTCTTCCTCGGCTGTTGAACGTAGAGAGAGCGATCGTAGTCACGTCTCCGGAATTTCCCCTTTTTCTCGTACCTTCAGGTAATTGTCCTCATTGGCCCATTTCTCTTGTCCTTCACCGATGGGTTGATCCTAATCGTCGCAATATTTTGAATATTATTGGCGCGTCGCGCACCTTAGATCGCCGCTCGCTGGACTTCGGACTCCGTTCCCCTCGTACGTCGCAGGCTCGTACCCCCGCGTGCTCCTAAGATCGGTACTGCCGGTACTATTGCCTGCCCCCAGGCGCTCCAAAGTAAAAGGCAAGCTAGGCACTTTTCAACCCTGGTTTCTCAGCTGGAGATCGATGACATCGCCGTAACAAGCGCATCTCCACTGTTAGCGTCATGTTGGACATCCCGTCTCGACTCACGACGGCTCCTGGTGATAGAATATCCCCGGCGTAATCTCGGGAGATTGCCAGTGGATTACATTAGTCCGGACGGTAGATGGTCGGCAGTGGTTCGACTCCAGGTCGAGTAGTCACGGGCGGGAGGCTGTGCACGCTTCCGCGTAGCCCTATACGCCGTCCACGTGGCATCCACGATGTCTTAGAAGTTGGTCCTTAGACGGAAGGTTCGGCTGGCGGGAGGATTTGCTTGTGCTTTCGCACATCCCTGTACGCCGGCAGCCTACTCCTCTGCGAGGTGGTACGGGAGTTGGTCTCAGGTCACTGGTCCAGGCGTCTTACTGCAGCTGGACTTGCGTGCCTTGGCCTCGACGTGGTCGGATTCCGGGTCGACTGGCTCTCGGGATTGTCGTTCGTCTTCCCTCGACGTCCTTCCTTGGCTGGATCCTACCCTACCTTAGCTTGCACCGTAGTGCGAAATACGAAAAAGTAACAAGGTGTTAGTTTTATTCTAATTCCCTGCCTAATTTTGGATCATTTGGCCCCCTGCGGTGCTTCGGAAGGCACACGTCGACCGTCTCGCTCGAGTTTCTTGTTCTCCTTGTAACGGGAGTGTGAACGCCACGTTACACTATCTATCTACGTTTGAACCAAATAAATGAGTTGCAGCAGATCGGGTTGGTCTCCCATAAAATGACGGAGCTCTCAATATCGCAATTGTAGGTTAGAGTATCGTGTTGATGACAGAGGTTATTCAACTCGTCAATACACATTTATATCAAGAGGTGATAATTAAATTCATGATATATAAAATAACAGTTTTTAACGGATAATTCCACGATTAGGTTTATCTTGCGTGACACAAGACTTTCTCAGACAGGTTTCTTATATTCGCATGACCAAACATTGCTAACTGTCAGATGATTATTGAAATGATCTAAATCTTATTCAGTTATACGTTGTCAAGAGGCTCGGTAGAGCCTCGCGCCAAGTACATTAATTCATTTATTCGTTGTAGATTCAGCGTATTTTCATTTCTAATTCAGTAGCGAGTCGCTGCGTGACAAATCTGACGAGAGAAAATGCTAGAGTTGCAAAATATCAGGATACTCACCGATAGAGTGATTTGAACTTACCGATAGAGTAATTTGATACAAGAAATGGCAAGAAGTCAGATCAATCGAGCAGATTACAGGCGTGGGACCGCAACAAATTCTATTTCAGGCTCTACGTTAAGCTTGTCCGAATAGGCTGGATTCTATATATTTCGATACCTTCCGCTTGGACCCTCGTTGTATGTCAACGCTAGACTCTGTTTCATTTTGTTTGTATTATCATTATGTTTCATTATCTTCGTATTGGAGTCCGTTGGAGTAAGGGAGACTATATTTTATATTTTATACTCCACGTCGACGAAGTGAATCGGATGATGCTAAAAATGAATGACTTCCGTAATCTCTTATCGTTAGCCTTTACTATTGGAAGATTTTGGATGTTGTGAATGGATAAATAGTATACAGATATATACAATATATATATATATATTTATTTAATTATATTTATTTATTTATATCATACTATTTTTCTTTCTTTCTGATTTTTTATTTATATTATTTTTCTTATTAATAATATCACCATTACTACCCGTACCGTGGGTGCGGTAGGGGTAGTATGGAGATTGCGGCTCAGTTGTCTCGTTTGTCCTTCTTATTCTTACCCCTACCGCCCCCACGGTACGGGTTAGCCATGTTGTACAGCACCGACACCAAGTTACGCTGCTGGCGCATGTGGGCCCGGTATCTTTGCCCAGCTCGCTGATGGCGTGCCACTGTGTTTGTTGAAGAAGAGAAAGTTACAACATTATTTTTTGATTATTCTAGTAAAGTATCACATAAAAAGTGCCTATTGAATAGGAACACTTGGAGAAGTCTGAATAAAATCATAATTGAATGAAAAAAGAATTATTACACCTGTTGAATGACAGTTCACTAAACAGTCTTATCAGAGATTCAGTCAAATAAATACTGCAAGCCTTACAAGCCTCAGGTTCGTAGCTCATGTTTCTCACTTAGAAAGGTTGCTCAATCGAGCGATGGATGGATCAAAACTGGATTCATACAACCTTGCGAGTAAGCTTGACGACGATCAAATAATCCTTCACGTTTGCATGACTTTAATGAGAAAAGTTACATGTAAGAATGTCAACTTACCACGAGCCACTTGTTGCTCATTCGCAGCATTTGGAGGAACAGCGGCAGCAGGCTGTACCACGACTGCACCCTCCGCAGCAAATCCTTCGTTGTCGGAGAATACAATCATATAGTAATATTGATAAGTTGCATCCAACCCGACACGAGCCTTACAATTTTTGACATTTTGAGCAATGAATGATTCAATTTATGAAATCAATAATAAGATTCGTTCAGATAAGCTACGATGGAGTGTCGTCAGGTTATAACGAAAGCGTGATTTACCGCTGGAGAAGTGTCTCCGATTTCGAGTTAGCGTAACGACCATCGAATAATCGTCCACGTTTGAATATCTTTAATGAGAATAGGAACGTAGGTACGGATGTTAATCATACCGTTAGCTGGCTGCTGCTGATTAGGTTGGGGAGGAGCCGCATCGTCTCGGTGGACTGGCGGCTGCTCATCCGCAGCTGGTCTTACGTTCTCTGAGAAAACGATCACACAGTATATTGATAAATAGCATCTGAACTCACAGGAGCCTTTCAAATGTTAATATTTTACGCAATGAATGGTTCAATTCATGAAATCAATAATGAGATCCGTTTGGACAAGTTACGATGAAGTTATTCAATTTGAATATCCTACAGTACACTTGGAATGATTTTTGTACGATAAGTGAATGTGTTGCATACCGCCCACGTGTGGATTCACATTGCCGTTGGCGGAGGCAAGGGCTCTATCAATCAGACCACGACAATTTAGTACGAATTTTACATCGGAAAGCGTGTATATTAAAATGCTTTGTATTTACGGACAGGCACGACAATTTAGTACGAATTTCACGTCGGAAATCGTGTATATTAAAATTCTTTGTACTTACGAACAGGATTGTTGAGGTCCATGTTGGCCATGGCGCCCTCAACCCGCTCTATATTATTTACAAACGGCGGAAACTCGACATCGAAATCTTCATCCTGATAAATGGATGTAATGAACGTATTTAATAATTCATCAGCTTGTTAGCAAATACTCAATATTCGGTAAATATACTACAAACTTACGTCATACCACATTCTGTCGTCTTCCTCAACCTCAACCGACTCTTGAGAAGACATTCTTTGAATGAAGAGTCAAGATGAATTTTATTTATCTTTCCTATACTAACGTTCCTTCATCGACACCAACGATCATGTTGCCTTTTTCAAAATTATGGCTCAAGCCTTCTTAGAAGGACTGTATACAGCAACAGCGATATTGTAACTTAAAACTCATAAATAGAGCTGGAGTATTGTATTTGTCAGTCACTTAGGGACCGATAGCGACCACCGGCGTTCCTGCTGTCGTCAGCCTCTCCACGGGGAGTATGGTCAGACCATGAAGAAACATTAAGCATTGACACCCCCTCCTACTTGAGGATTAGCTGCAACTTAGTATGTAGGTGTTGGGACCCTCTCTCTCTAGGGCATGCAAGTTTGTAACCGACGCATTTCCAATAAGGAGGTGTGGGTGAGATGCGTAGCGTCGTGGGGATTTATGAGCTGCGTAAGGAAATTTCCAAAGGCCTCGGCCAATCAAAACGGTTGTTTGCAACTAAGTAAGCTGCTAATTGGTCGAGACGCGGGGTAGGGGTGCGAATCATTCAAAACGCGGGGGTCTTGCCACCTCCGGACCCAAAAGAAGCGTCTTTCTTCCGTCAAATCGCGAGGTGCGTGGTTGTTTGGATCCGTGCACTTAATAGAGCCAAGGGTTGTGTTCAAATCATCTCAACGTGCGAACACAAAGGACTCAGTGCCCGATAATAGTGATTAGAATCAGTGCAAGAGACGCAGCCTTAAATTTACCATTCAATATAATTTCTTTCTAATAAACCATTACTTTCCGCCACGGAACCGAGACCCGGTCCCGTGTAGTGTAATTGCTTTAAATTCAGTTAGATCTTACTTATAAACATTTGATTTACTTGCACTCTTGACTTTCTTATTTTATATTCAGTGACATAAGACATTAATTAGTGAAAACAAACATTTAATCTTTGAACCAAGACCCAAGGTCTGATATTCGGCATCGGTTATTACGAAGGTGAGCAGGATCTTCAACTCAAATTTACAGACGCACTCTTCACCCGTTTACGCAACCTCAACAAAGCTAAGTCCACAGCAATAGCTCAATTACAAACTTGCATACCTTGTTGTTCTCGGGTTCTCATTTTTATTATATTTAATTATTGTGTTTTCTTCCTTCACTCTATCCCTCCTGTATTATATATATTTTACATATTATATCGGGCCTAACCCTCTTTGCATTGGCTGCACTAGTATCCTCCATAAGATTTCCAGGAGGAGGTTAATCGAGGCAAGTCCACCCTATATTGTTATAGTGAACTCGGCTCGATTAACGGTTTAACCATTTTTCCTTTAGACCGGACCGATAGGGCGATACTCACGTACCACGGGTAATCCCTTGCCCTATAGATCACGGATCAATAGTTTTCTTAGTCAACTCTACTAGTGTATCCAATTATATTCATACCTGATTTAGCCATAACATTCTAGAATTAAGCACACGTTCTTAATCATGAATATATACATGTATATGTGTATATATATACTTGCATGCGTATTTATCCGTATCTGAGAACAAGAGAGAGTTCCGACCTAGAATTACGTATAGATATTCACGCAATAGCTTCCTTTCAAGTTCATATCGTTTCATTCTTATTGCTTTACGTAGCACAGAACAATAATTGTAGCGGAGGTCAATCTCCAAGAACCCACGTTCAGGTGGTAGTCGATTTGGTAACGAGCTTTAATTCATTGTATCCATTTATTTGACCCATGTGGCATATATTGTAAGTCCTTGGGTAATTATCGTTTCATTTATCTAATCGCTTTCAGAATATAGTCTCCTTTTGCCTATTAATCATTTCATATTATTTCTGGACATTACCCTTCACATCCCTTCAGTATCGAGACCTGTATAGGACTATTTGGCAACGATCCCATTTACCGATCTATTTAGCTTTGCAAGATAGGTCTAGCCTGGATCTCAGGCAATTTTATTATTCAGCTGTGACGAGGGGAATCATCCTCTCACTTGCATTATAATCTGCTCAGGGAATTCACACTACCAACCCCGCACGTCACAATTTCCGATGTAAAATTCGTACTAAATTGTCGTGGTCTGATTGATAGAGCCCTTGCCTCCGCCAACGGCAATGTGAATCCACACGTGGGCGGTATGCAACACATTCACTTATCGTACAAAAATCATTCCAAGTGTACTGTAGGATATTCAAATTGAATAACTTCATCGTAACTTGTCCAAACGGATCTCATTATTGATTTCATGAATTGAACCATTCATTGCGTAAAATATTAACATTTGAAAGGCTCCTGTGAGTTCAGATGCTATTTCAAATGTCAAAAATTGTAAGGCTCGTGTCGGGTTGGATGCAACTTATCAATATTACTATATGATTGTATTCTCCGACAACGAAGGATTTGCTGCGGAGGGTGCAGTCGTGGTACAGCCTGCTGCCGCTGTTCCTCCAAATGCTGCGAATGAGCAACAAGTGGCTCGTGGTAAGTTGACATTCTTACATGTAACTTTTCTCATTAAAGTCATGCAAACGTGAAGGATTATTTGATCGTCGTCAAGCTTACTCGCAAGGTTGTATGAATCCAGTTTTCATCCATCCATCGCTCGATTGAGCAACCTTTCTAAGTGAGAAACATGAGCTACGAACCTGAGGCTTGTAAGGCTTGCAGTATTTATTTGACTGAATCTCTGATAAGACTGTTTAGTGAACTGTCATTCAACAGGTGTAATAATTCTTTTTTCATTCAATTATGATTTTATTCAGACTTCTCCAAGTGTTCCTATTCAATAGGCACTTTTTATGTGATACTTTACTAGAATAATCAAAAAATAATGTTGTAACTTTCTCTTCTTCAACAAACACAGTGGCACGCCATCAGCGAGCTGGGCAAAGATACCGGGCCCACATGCGCCAGCAGCGTAACTTGGTGTCGTTGCTGTACAACATGGCTAACCCGTACCGTGGGGGCGGTAGGGGTAAGAATAAGAAGGACAAACGAGACAACTGAGCCGCAATCTCCATACTACCCCTACCGCACCCACGGTACGGGTAGTGGGTGATATTAATGATCAGAAAAATAATATAAATAAAAAATATGAAAGAAAGAAAAATAATATAAATAAAAAATAAGAAAGATGATATAAATAAATAAATATAAATAAATAAATATATATATATTGTGCAACTTTCCGGGCGTTCTAAAGCAGAGCTTTTGACGAACGGTCGAGCTGTTGTGGGTTTTTTGCATTAAATTTATATTTAAGGCTCCTAGTTGAATTCAAATAAACTTGTGATTCAATTCTGTAAATATTGGTAGGTCACGGACTCGGGCTACGTGGGTAGTCAGAGCCGTCTTTTGGAAATCAGAACCGGATACAAAATTAATTATATCAGGCCTGTCTTTTGTGAATCAGAACCGGATACAAAATTAATTATATCAGGCCTGTCTTTTGGGAATCAGAACCGGATACAAAATTAATTATATCAGGCCTGTCTTTTGGGAATCAGAACCGGATACAAAATTAATTATATCAGGCCTGTCTAGGTAGGGTTTTTCGTTTAAGGAAAGAATAGGTTTCGGAACTCGAATAAAACGTTTAAGCTCTATCAGAGTCGTCACACCTCCTTCAGAACAGGGAGATCTTTCGATCACCGTGCCTGTCAATCAGACTCGTGTGTTATAAGGTAGTTAACAATGTCAGATATGGATTGCAATGATAGCTCAATCGATACTGCCAATTGTGCGCCTTAACCCACCAGAGCTGTCTCTAAGGGATTAATAGGATTTAATTTGAAATCAATGAGACTTGAAACCCGATGATTTAGTATAGTAATAATTAACAAAAATAAAGTTTATTCAAAAAGAAATGGTATTTCGTCAGTGACGCAGTCTTTTACAAATGTCGCTAAGTAGCGAATTTCCCTGAGGGCGAAAACAATAATGAAAAAATAATGACTTAAGATAAATTATATCCTAACGTTTTGTTTTGCTGAACAATATGTTATATTAAACTGAAATCCCCGATCTTAAATCTAAGTTTTCTACAATAGAAGGATTTTACTCCTGAAGTATTAAGTTTGCACGAGGCTATGGTTTTGTTTTGAGGTTACGTTTGAATTTTTAGTCAACTGCCGCTTTGGCTAGATGCTTAATTTTCACGATTTGAAGTATAGAACAATTACTGCTTTAGTTAATTGCCTGAGTTTGATTTTTATGAGTTGGAACAGTACAAATGCTGCTTTAGCTAATTGCCTGAGTTTGATTTTTATGTGTTGGAACAGTACAAATGCTGCTTTAGCTAAATGCCTGAGTTTGATTTTTAGTGTTGGAATAGTACAAATGCTGCTTTAGCTAAATGCCTGAGTTTGAGATATTTTTCAAAGAATAAATCTAATGCTGCTATAGCTAAGAGAATTTAGAGGTTAAGAGTCAGTCAGTTGCCCCACAGCTGCTAGCTGGTTGAGGTCTGTATCTGCTAGCGCACGCCGTTGCGCTCTCCCTTTTATAGTTAGCCGTAGCGCGCGTTTAAGTTGCGCTCTAGCGAGAGCGCAGCTTCCTCTTGGTGAAGTAGCCTCGAACCGTCACGTGATCGGTTCAGATCTGGCGGGACCGGAATTCACGTGGCTCCATGTTGCGTTGATCACGTGCGAGTAGTCGGACGCTTCAATATGGCTGCTCTGACGTCACACGAGTCATGTGACACGTTACATTGCCCCTTAATCGATCAGCTGGATCCCTTGTAACGTAATTTTTAGGTTATAAGGATGCTGCATCGATTCCTTATAATTCAATCGAACTTAAACCCAGTGGATCGGCATAGTTGAAACTTTTTGTGTAGTCGGGAGTTTCTTCATCATTTTTTTTCGGTGTGTAGAGAGTGCCCAATTGTTTTTAAGCGAGACATGTTAAGTCTCTGTGTGCTCTCCACTCGACTTTGCTTGTCATCGGAACATCGGCTGTCGTCAGCTTCCAAGGTGAGTACTGTTTACCGATTTCCCATTTGTAATCATTGTAGTAGTCGATATTGTCTTTATTTCTCGTCTCGCTCCCAAGTTTGGAAACGTCTGACGCAAGTTCATCTTCATTCTCGGTTCTCAGGATGCTCATCGGATCTGAGGTTCCAGTTGCAGGGAAATTCGTTTTCACCGGCGTAGTCTTTTCAGCAGGTTTCTTCCCAGAGTCTGGATCATCGTCCTTAGGTCCCTGTTCTCTGAACTTTTTCTTTGGTTTGTTCTTTTTGGTGTTATTTCTTTTAACCGTTTTTATTTTCTTTATTTGAATAGCACGTCGAGCTCCAAATCTCCCACGTCCAGGGATGAAGACTCTGCTGGATGCCATCTTCTTCCTGTCATCCAGGTTGACCCGTTGCTCGTGCCCCTTAGAAATGAATCGCCTAATCGCTGAACCAGGCCGGTAGGCTTGTACGTTGCCCCTTGGTTCCACGGGACTCAACATTTCATCCTTAATGGTAAAGTTTTTATGTTTTTTATTTTTCGTTAATTCAAATAATTCTTTCATTGTGTTATCTTGTTCTAAGATTTTACCAGGATTTTTCAAATTTTTAAATAACTCAGTGCTTGGTTCTTTGGCAAGAGGCGCACTGTCGCTAATATTGTTAACGTTTGTTTTTTCAGAAATTTCTATCGGTGGATGTCTACTCAGTATGTCAGTAACAACATTTTCACTATTCTCCACCATGAAACTCAATGTTTTATGGTCCGTGTGAATCATTACTTTCGCTCCAACGACAAAGGTCCGAAATTTTTCTAAATTAGGAACTATTGCTAAGTGCTCTTTCCCTGATGTGAGGTTTTTCACCCCTGCAAATTTCATTGTCCGTTTAACAAGTTCTACTATTAAGTTTTCGTTACAGTCAGGATTTTGATAAGGGACTGTTCCGACAGCACGGTTACTGGCGTCACACTGTAAATAGCGTTTTTCTAATTGACTCGGATAATGAATTTTCATCGTTTCGCAACAGAGTTGTTTAACATTGTTAAAGTTTGATTTTAATTTATCATCAACACTTATTTCGTCAGAATATTTTTCCAGTTCATGAGTTGGTTTTTCCCAACTTTCTTTATGATATGTAGTAATTTCAATTGGTTTTGGATTGAAACTGAAGTTAACTGTATCAGCAACCTGACCTACGTCTTTTATTTGTGAGTGTCTCACATCAACTTCAACTTCCATCCTTAAAGATTCATACTCATGTTCAAGTTTTTTGATTTTATCCTCATGGACGCGATGGCTATCATTGATTTCATTTGTCACTAATTGAACATTTTCTTTAGCCTCATTTCTTAATGATTTTTCAGATGCTACCGCGTTGGCTTGGACACTTGCTAGATCGACATCCCATTTTTCTTCTATGACTTGGATACGAGTCTCGACATGATCTATTCTTTGATTACAAGATTTGATACTTTCATCAATTTTATTTTCGAGCAATATTTCTGATTTAACTTGTGCTTCGATCTCAGTTAGATGCAACTGATGCATAGTACGTTTCATTCGCTCGAATTGTTTAACCGTTCTTTTATCGAATCTTTCAGTTACCTTCCTGAGGTTTTCTACTGCCTGTACTAGAGCTGCTATGGCATCGTCCTGATTTCTTTCTGGACTGCCGCCTACGCTGATGAGACTAGAGTCTGTTAACTCAGACGTATCTTCATCGATGAAGCCTGTGTCACCAGAAATACCATCATTCGCTACGGTTTTATCTAGACTCATTTTGTCTTTTTCTGCCATTTTGATTGAAAGAAAAAATTTGTTTTTAATTGACAAAATTTGAAGTTAAATTGAAAATTGAATCCTATGGCTTACTTTAATTAAAAAGAAGCCCCACGTTGGGCGCCAAATGCAACTTTCCGGGCGTTCTAAAGCAGAGCTTTTGACGAACGGTCGAGCTGTTGTGGGTTTTTTGCATTAAATTTATATTTAAGGCTCCTAGTTGAATTCAAATAAACTTGTGATTCAATTCTGTAAATATTGGTAGGTCACGGACTCGGGCTACGTGGGTAGTCAGAGCCGTCTTTTGGAAATCAGAACCGGATACAAAATTAATTATATCAGGCCTGTCTTTTGTGAATCAGAACCGGATACAAAATTAATTATATCAGGCCTGTCTTTTGGGAATCAGAACCGGATACAAAATTAATTATATCAGGCCTGTCTTTTGGGAATCAGAACCGGATACAAAATTAATTATATCAGGCCTGTCTAGGTAGGGTTTTTCGTTTAAGGAAAGAATAGGTTTCGGAACTCGAATAAAACGTTTAAGCTCTATCAGAGTCGTCACACCTCCTTCAGAACAGGGAGATCTTTCGATCACCGTGCCTGTCAATCAGACTCGTGTGTTATAAGGTAGTTAACAATGTCAGATATGGATTGCAATGATAGCTCAATCGATACTGCCAATTGTGCGCCTTAACCCACCAGAGCTGTCTCTAAGGGATTAATAGGATTTAATTTGAAATCAATGAGACTTGAAACCCGATGATTTAGTATAGTAATAATTAACAAAAATAAAGTTTATTCAAAAAGAAATGGTATTTCGTCAGTGACGCAGTCTTTTACAAATGTCGCTAAGTAGCGAATTTCCCTGAGGGCGAAAACAATAATGAAAAAATAATGACTTAAGATAAATTATATCCTAACGTTTTGTTTTGCTGAACAATATGTTATATTAAACTGGAATCCCCGATCTTAAATCTAAGTTTTCTACAATAGAAGGATTTTACTCCTGAAGTATTAAGTTTGCACGAGGCTATGGTTTTGTTTTGAGGTTACGTTTGAATTTTTAGTCAACTGCCGCTTTGGCTAGATGCTTAATTTTCACGATTTGAAGTATAGAACAATTACTGCTTTAGTTAATTGCCTGAGTTTGATTTTTATGAGTTGGAACAGTACAAATGCTGCTTTAGCTAATTGCCTGAGTTTGATTTTTATGTGTTGGAACAGTACAAATGCTGCTTTAGCTAAATGCCTGAGTTTGATTTTTAGTGTTGGAATAGTACAAATGCTGCTTTAGCTAAATGCCTGAGTTTGAGATATTTTTCAAAGAATAAATCTAATGCTGCTATAGCTAAGAGAATTTAGAGGTTAAGAGTCAGTCAGTTGCCCCACAGCTGCTAGCTGGTTGAGGTCTGTATCTGCTAGCGCACGCCGTTGCGCTCTCCCTTTTATAGTTAGCCGTAGCGCGCGTTTAAGTTGCGCTCTAGCGAGAGCGCAGCTTCCTCTTGGTGAAGTAGCCTCGAACCGTCACGTGATCGGTTCAGATCTGGCGGGACCGGAATTCACGTGGCTCCATGTTGCGTTGATCACGTGCGAGTAGTCGGACGCTTCAATATGGCTGCTCTGACGTCACACGAGTCATGTGACACGTTACAATTGTTTATTGTATATATCTGTATACCCATTTTTTCATTCACAATACCTCAATGTTTGTCTTCCGTTATTCCTTGAGATTTAATTCACAAACAAAATGTATATTGGTTGGCCAGGATACTTCTTCCATCAAATTCCCCAAAATGGATAAAAAAAAGGACATGAAAATCCAACAAAACTCATATAACAGCATAAATGACGATATAAACTCACGTGTTGGGTATGCATAAGAGATTCAACGATCAATTATCGATTTCGCGATCAATCAAATCACTAACGCATTTATCACTATTGTATTTTCTACAACTCTGTCTCCGATTCGCAATTTGCGATTGAAAATAGCAATATAGGAGCGAGATTAGGCTCGTCGTTGGTTCTTTTTCGGCCGATAAAGAAGAACATGGGCGAAAACTCTTATATTTGTTCGGACAAGTTTTGCGGTGGTAGAAGTTCACCATTTCGCCGATGGCGTGGACGTGCCACAGTCGTAGCCGTGGATTAAAGGGACTCTAGTAGCCCAATGCTTGTTCTACACACGCACTTCAAGCGGGTATGCTGAGCTTGCCATTGGTCCTTTCCGCTATGCTCGAGATGTGATTGGGTAAAGTTCGAACTTGAAGTGAGCGTGCAGATCAGGCAGTAGACGTTCATGAATTCATCTAAAGTCTATGGTCTAAATGGTCGACTAACTTGTTTCTGCGCAGAAACAAATAACTGCATCTTTTGCGGCCTTTGCGCATCTGTCTATTTTCAAGCATCTTCATGTTGACATCTTGATGCCCGCAACAGCATGTCAGCTTGTCAAGCACGTGAAATTTAGCTACTTGCGATTACACTAAAAGCCCTACGAAGAAGAAGAAGAAGAAGAAGAAGAAGAAGAAGAAGAAGAAGCACAGGAAATTATTTTTTTTCAAATATTAGGTTCAACGGTTCCGGTACTATTCGGGTAAGTAGTCAGGTTAGCTATTTTAGGTTAGACAATAGTAGAAAAACAACTTCGCTTCCTCCAACCCAAAAAAGGCAGCTTTGCGCCACAGATCGGCAGCTTTGCGCCAAATACAGATCGGCAGCTTTGCGCCAGATACAAACCGGCAGCTTTGCGCCAAATACAAACCGGCAGCTTTGCGCCAAATATGGAGAAGCTGAATACAAATCCATTACCAGATAAATTCGTTGAGATTATAGAATCTGGTGATTGGTTAGGTGATGAGCATATGTATCACTTTGCTCAACTCATTAATCATAACTCCGAGTACGCACTTCAAGAGGCGTGGAAAAGATATTTACCAGATACAATCGTACCTGTTTCAGCGACTGTCAAGGATATTCAAATATTGCATAGCGGCGGTGAGAAAAACGGCGATGAGTACAGCGGTTGTACATATACGACTCGTTAAATTCAAAAGTACTTCGTGAAGAACATGAAATATATTTGAAACGATTGTTCCCATTTTATGAATGGGACAAAAATCCCGTGCAGTTTCCCACAGTTCAGCATTAGCCCAACTCATCCGACTGTGGAGCATTTGCAATTGCATTTGCAATTTCACTTATTAATGGTCAAAGGCCAAACGGAATTGTATACGATGCTAAGCTTATGCGACAACATCTTTTACAAATATTCAGAAAAAATGAGATCCAAAGCTTCCCATGCATCACTAGAATGCAAGTATCTGTTTCGAAACTAAATATCGCTCCTAATGAACACGAATTACATTACGGTAGCAACCAGCAGGGATACTCGCAACAAACTGTACAGAAATCATGTCGAACTACCGAAAATAACAGAAAATGGTAAACTTAATTTAAAATCAGAACTCTCACAATCCAATATTACGTCAAGACAATCGGTAGAGTCTAAAATTAGGTTCCATTCAAAACTGACTTCAGATATTCCGCTTGCCCATACAGTTGACGTGCAAATCGTGGATGCACAGAATAGTCGCCAAAGCAATCCTGCGGCTAAGAGTTCTTCTGGAGAGCAAGGTCGCGAGGAAACTAAGAAGATTTCACTTGCTGTAAATGATAGAGAATCACGGAGGCGAGAGAGGCGTCATGCGCCCCAAACTTTAGACGAGACATCTAAACAAATAATTACAGAACCGGGCGCGTGGTTGACTGACCTACATATGAGTCAATTTGCGTATCTCCTGAAAAGCTGTACAGAATATTCACCACGTGAAACATGGCGGATACAAATGCCAAGTACCATCGTGCCAGTTTCTCATACAGACAAGCACATCCAAATACTGCACAGCACTGAACAGCACTGGGTATGTGCGTATTATGATACCAAATCGATATTTATATATGATTCATTCAATTCCAAAAGGCTATATCAATCAAACCAGACATATTTGAGGAAATTGTTCCCTTTCTATCAGTTTGACAGTAAGCGTATAAAGTTTCCAGCGGTTCAATACCAACCTAACTTATCAGATTGTGGGGTGTTTGCCATTGCGTTTGCAATTTCGCTTGTAAATGGTAACAGACCGGATAAAATAACACACGACGTTCCTCTTATGCGTGCAAATTCATTGAAAGTGTTCGAAAACAACGTCATAGAAGAATTTCCGCACGTTCGTAAAACACAGCGCACAGTTACAAAAAGGAATACTATTTCTTGTAAACGTAAAGTATTGTTGGAAAGCGTGAAAGAAGAAAACTGGCGTAAAAGAAGAAAACTCTATCATTTGAACATTGAAAAGCAGCGAGAGAGAAAGCGCGAACTCTATCATTTGCACGTTGAGAAGGAGCGAGAGAAACAGCGTAAACTCTATCATTTGCACGTTAAGGAGCGGCGAAAATAAAAATGCGAACGTTATAATTTGAACCCTGAGAAGCAGCGGAATACAATGCACACATTTTATAAATCAAATGCTGAAAAACAGCGAACGATGAAGCGTATCATTCATTCTTTAAACCGTGACGATATATGTGATCGAAGACGTAGACGATATAGCAGACTGTACAAAAAAAATGTTTTAGCAAACGTTAAGAGAAGTACACCCAGGGACATTGATTCTGTCGCGCCTTATGCATGCAACCGGAGTGACAATTTAATAACCGGTTGGCAATAGTGGCGGTAATGTAGAGAGCAGCTGACTCTACTGCGCTAGGCCATTGTCTGTCAACGGCGAGGCTACGCGAGCGAAGCTCGTGGTCGCCGCGATTCGCAATTATTATTTATCATTTATTATTTATTATTTATTATTTATTTATTATTATTTCGGCAATTTGAGTTTCCGGACGAATAATTTGAGGTTATTCGTCCAGTTACCGGACTGATAGACGCGTCGTTTTTTTTATAATTTCACAGCTCATGGATAAAAAGAAATCATCGAAAATGGTCAATAATTGGGACAGCGTCAGCAACTGGTAATTCGCTCAACCACAAGACCAGACTCTCGCGTGCCCGCCTTCCTCGACTGGAAGCACCAGATTCCCACCATGACATTTCATATTTGAGGTTATATGGATCGAGGGTATAATTGCAAATCGCGGCGACCACGAGCTTCGCTCGCGTAGTCTCGCCGTTGACAGTCAATGGCCTAGCGCAGTGGAGTCAGCTGCTCTCTAATTACCGCCACTATTGCCAACCGATTTTTCAATTGTCACTCC
Organism: Ametastegia equiseti; assembly: GCA_963989295.1. Classification (NCBI taxonomy): domain Eukaryota; kingdom Metazoa; phylum Arthropoda; class Insecta; order Hymenoptera; family Tenthredinidae; genus Ametastegia; species Ametastegia equiseti. The sequence continues at coordinate 1,492,693 of OZ022397.1, forward strand.
GGTTGCATGCATAAGGCGCGACAGAATCAATGTCCCTGGGTGTACCGCTGATAAGATTGTTGCTAAGTATCATCGTATTCACAAAACGAATACCATAGCATCAATACAGTCAAAAGAGAAATATATAACAAAAATTTCGCCGATGATTGACGAGCAATTTGAAGCTGATAGAATAATAAAAGCCGAATCGATAATTAAATGGTGCATTCATGATAGAGATTTAAAAATAAAATCAACCAAAAACACTCTACAAACTGTAAAGAAGAGAGCAGAAATCTATTTAACCAAGGTTGCCGAATGCTCCAGTAATAAAATCGAAGACAAACTGAGCGTTCTTTGTGGTTCGTCAAGGCACATCTCATCAGCTGAATCGTATTACGCGGAAGCTGGGTATGAGCCTGTGCAATCCTATGAATCAATTGTAATTAATCCAACAGGGCAAACTGCAAACATTTTGCCATTGTTTGAACAAAAACAGAATAAAAGTGGAAAAAGCAAACACAAGAGTTGGCCTTGCAACAAGATGTGTAAAACGAAAGATGTAAAATGACTGGCGAAATACGTTGAGTTTTTCCGGGTTATATCCACCTGCACGTTGAAAAATATACACAAGTTCCTAGTTAAACTGGAGTGCACAACTAGACACGAAAATGGTAAGCTAGGTCATTCGCAAATTTGTTATATGGGTGATGCCACCTGCAAATCAATTTTTTTGCCTGTGCAAATGTTATCTGCACATTTTCCATCAGTTCGGCATACACAGAGACTAGTATACAAATTGATGAATAGTTACTTGAAAATCTCTGTCATCGACAAGGCACTAAACGACGGTGATCTCGAAAAACTAAAAGAAATTTCACAACTTGCAAAGCAAAATGCTAATAGCGTCGTCAATATTATCGGGAATGATATTGATTTGGTTGAAGAAGAAATCAGAAATAAGTACAAAAGTGCATTTAATGCTTTGACAAACCGTTCGATAGACATTCCCCGATTAGTCTGCGTATCCTGTGAAAAACTTTGTTTCAAAAGAGAAGTTACAAGCGTGGAAAAATTCAGAAAACCCATAACCACAAAAATTTGGACAGATTTGATGGAGCATGTGGAATCCAAAGGTGATGATTGCGAGTATGTTTGCAACTATTGCCTGCCTAAACTTAGACAAGACACCATGCCACCCAAGTGCATATCGAATAAACTCATTACCGAACCATTACCGGAAATTATACAATCGTTGAATGATTACGAACGAATTCTGATACAGAGAGCTAAAGCATTTCAAACTGTTCAAAGAATGGGTACCGTAGCAAACAAAAACCTACCACACAGAGAAATGGTACAAAAAGTAAAAGGCAGGACGTTTCACTTGCCCTTACCTATTGAGGAAACTTTAAAGAAAATCTGTCCCCCTAAAGATCCAATTAATCTCGATCACGAGCTATACATGGGGAATTCCAGCCCAACCTGGACAGCTTTTGACCCTCACCCCTCTCGATTAAAAAAATTTTTTTTCTGATATTCGGTAGACTGAAAGGAGTGCTTGTGATTTATTTCAAATTTTTATCTCAATCCGTTTTCGATTTACATATTTTTGAAAAGTCGCAATTCCCGATGATCGTCAAACGTTTAAACGCCTGTATCCCTGAATCTATCAGTCGGATTACAAAATGTGAGTATATGAAATTCATCGGAAAGAAGTGTACTTTTCGAAAAAAATATTTCTGGATAATTGTGCCTCGTCCTTCATAGTGAAATCTTCGTTTAAACATGAAAAATCGATTTTTCTCAAAGTATGACATAATTCAAAATTTTCAAAAAATTCTCAAAAATACTTCGAGAAAAGACGAAATTTTTGAGCTTTGGCTGATCGTGGTCCTCGGCTGCTTTCTATTTTTAACAGAATTTTAATCGAAATTTTAATTGAATTAATTAAAATTCTATTGAAAATTGAAAAACAAATTTAATTAAATCAATCAAAATCCTGTTGAAACTTGATTTCTCAATTTTTTCTCAATTTTCAACAGAATTTCAAAATAAACTTTAAATTGAATCAATTAAAATTCTATCAAAAATTTGAGAAAAAATTCAAAATAATCGATTAAAATTCTGTTAAAAATAGAAAGCAGCCGAGGCCCACGATCAGCCAAAGCTCAAAAATTTTGTCTTTTCTCGAAGTATTTTTGAGAATTTTTTGAAAATTTTGAATTATGTCATACTTTGAGAAAAATCGATTTTTCATGTTTAAACGAAGATTTCACTATGAAGGACGAGGCACAATTATCCGGAAATATTTTTTTCGAAAAGTACACTTCTTTCCGCTGAATTTCATATACTCACATTTTGTAATCCGACTGATAGATTCAGAGATACAAGCGTTTAAACGTTTGACGATCATCGGGAATTGCGAATTTTCAAAAATATGTAAATCGAAAACGGATTGAGATAAAAATTTGAAATAAATCACAAGCACTCCTTTCAGTCTACCGAATATCAGAAAAAAAAAATTAAAAAAATCGAGAGGGGTGAGGGTCAAAAGCTGTCCAGGTTGGGCTGGAATTCCCCACATATTAGTTCGCGGAATCCCAACGAAATCTAAGTTAGTTTGGGAACAATTGGTAGATATAAATAAAGTATGGGGCGAATTGGTATGGCTCAAGGCAAACAATCCTCAATATTCTGACATTCGGATCCCAGCAACGGCTGACACCTTGTTAGCTAATATAGAAAACATTGAATTCCAATTAGAGGATGTAGATGATGATGAGGAAGGCAATTTGGAAGAACTCGAAAGTCTCGATAGAATAGATTCCGTAATTGAAATCGGCAATAATGACGATGAAAAATGTGAATGCCAGGATAATACAGTGGACGCAAAGAAGGGCGCACTATTGACTCAAGTGTCCCAATCGAATAAAATTTATGAACAATTCACCATACATCCCATGTATGAAAAGAGGCCTAATGAAACTATCACAGAACTTTATCAAATGTTAAAAATCCAAGACGTGCCATTAGATAATCGTCACAAAAGTCTGGATTTGCAATGTTTTCCGCATTTGTATCCATATGGTTGCAACGGGCAGCACGAGGATAGATCAACGCGTCTGACGCAAGCCGAATTCATTAAATCGAGACTCATGTCGAAACGTTCACAATACCGACTGGATCAGCAATATCTGTTCTACCTATTGAATGACGCCAACATTCGGCAATTGAATAGTGGGATATACTACAAACTTAATATGACTAATCCAAGCGAACGATTTACCGCAGCGAGTTATCTACAAAAACTTTCCAGGGAAGAATTGGAAGGAAATTTGAATGCGATATTTACACGGCTGCGTAACACAGCGCAATATTGGAGTCGGCCAAGAAATGATGTATCTTGTATGACACACCATTACGGTCCGGCAACATGGTTCCTCACTCTAAGTCCAAGCGAATGGTTATGGTCAGACATGACGGAATACCTTCGCGAAGTCGGTGGCCCTGCTGCTGTTAAGATGTCTCCGAGTCAATTGATTGCGTCGGACCCCGTGTCTGCACCTCGATTTATTGATAACAAGTTTCGCGCTATGCTCGATTTCATATGCTCTCCCGATAACCCTATCGGAGAGGTTACCCATTACTTTTGGAGGCGCGAATACCAAGGCAGGGGAATGCAGCATTTCCACCTATTAATCTGGATCAAAGATGCTCCGGTTATTGGGAAATCTTCGAACGAAGAAATTGCAAGTTTTATTCAGAAGTATGCAACTTGCAGAATGCCACCGAAACATGCTTCACCTGACTTGTATCGTCGCGTGAATACGCATCAACGACACAAACACAATTCCTATTGCTTGCGGAGCAAGCGAAAGGGAGATGGTGGTTCGTCTAGAGTATGTCGATTCGGGTTTCCTCGTCCCGTCACGAATAACATTGTTATTAGAGATGTGGCTGTTTCAATAGCTGGCAGGCGAAAGCTCAAGTCCACAAGTAGGCTGTATGATCTACCTCGAAATCAGGATGAGGTGTATATCAATGACTATAACCCGCCAATTCTATGTGCTTGGGAAGGAAATATGGACATACAGTTCATTGGCGAGCTCAGCTCCATACTTATGTGGTATATCATGAAGTACGTATCAAAATCTGAAAAAAGCAATATGGACAAAGACATGGCAACACTGATTAGTTCGGCAAAATCGCTTTGCAGTCGTCTGTGGAGTTTTGCTCAACGTGCGTTAAGTCACAGAGAATGTGGAGCGCTCGAAGCTGCTGATACTCTATTAGGAATTCCGTTGCACGGCACAGATTCACAAACAACTATTAAGTGGATAGATGTTAATATAATAAGAAACAGAAAAGTCAAAACTCGTAAAGAAATTGAAGCTCTCGATGTGGATTCGACTGATATCTTCTGTGATTCAGTAGTCGATACACATTATCCAGCTCGACCAAAGGAATTGGAGTCAACCAACCTGTACGACTTCGTCAAATGGTACGAAGTTACTACAGTTGAACCTAAATCAATAGATATTGAATTTTACAAGCTCGGGAAATCATCATACCTGAAAAGGAGAAATCGTGGGTGTCTCATTAATCACTATAAAAATAATGTGAACAATCAGCCTGAACGATATTACTTTGCGCTACTGTTGCTCTTCCAACCTTGGAGAGATACAAACGAGCTTCGGAATGGCTGTGATACGTACGCAGAGCATTCCAATCAGTCCAACTGAAACTCGAAGATGCGTTACAGTATCACGAACGCATTGCAGAAATACAAAAAGGTATTGAGCATATCAAAGAGGTGATCGAAAAACGTGAAGCAGAAGCAGCTCAATCTCAACAAAGCGACATTTCGGACGCGGTACCATTAGGTTGTAGGCCAATCGAAGCAGAAGGTGCAATGGAAGAATTTCAAGCACACGTCAAAAAGGTCGACACGGTGAACGGTTCGCAAAAAATTGCAGATGTAAATGCCGATCAGAAGCGAGTATTTCATACAACCACGGTTGCCGTGAGTTCGAATGATGGAATTTTACGACATTACGTCAGCGGAGAGGGTGGAACTGGTAGGAGTCATCTTATCGAAGCGCTTGTATGGTGGATTAAGCAACATACTGGTAAAGATACCGCCGTAGCAGCACCGACTGGAATAGCAGCATTCAATGTTAACGGTCTGACTATTCATAGGTTGTTTCAACTGCCTGTGGAACACGGGGGTACGCCTGAATACAAACAACTCTCTGATGCAGCTCTGAAAGTCATTCGAGAACAGTTGAGAAATGTCGCGCTCATTATCATTGATGAGGTCTCAATGATTTCCAATGTGACACTCATGTACATACATCTTCGATTAAGTGAAATATTTGATACCAGCGATTGCAAAGATGGCTGGTTTGGTAAAAAACATATTCTCCTATTTGGCGATTTGTTACAACTCCCACCCGTTCGAGAAGAACCTGCGTTTACCAAACTGTCAGGAGCAGTTTCGAATAAACTTCTGGGCGCAATGGGAAGTGTCGACCTGTGGAGTACATTATTCAGTTACGATGAATTAACGATTAACATGCGACAAAAAAACGATGAGTCCTATCGCGAGATACTATCAAGAATACGCCTTGGAATTGTTACCGATTCAGACACAGAGATCCTAGCATCGAGGAAAGTCCGTTTCACAAACTTCACAACTTCAACCTTTAGCGAAAGGGTACGTGAACTATGTGAATACATAAATAATTTACCGAACGACGCGGTTTGTCTCCTTCTTACATGCAGGATGTGTGATGTTCTCAATGAAGCTATGTTGGGCGGGATACAAAGCGAAGAAATAGAACTGATGGCTCATGATACGGTTGACTGCCCCGCATATGTCAAAAAGAAAGTACATAAAATTTTGGATATGGCAGACGAGGATTCTTCTCGAACTGCGGGCCTCGCTAAATTAATTACTGTTGAAATTGGTGCAAAAGTGATGATCAGACGAAATATTGACGTTACTTTAGGTCTCGTGAATGGTACGATTGGTAAAATCACGTCGGTATCACGAGCTATTGACACGACTGATGTTGAGGCAATACGAGTTGTCTTAGCAGCAGGTGTCAAGCACGTTATAGAGTGCGTAGACGTGAAGTTCGAGGCAATGGAAGGGGCTTTCGTTATTCGCAGACAGTTTCCAATTTGCCTCAGTTATGGAATCACAATCCATAAAAGCCAAGGCCTTTGTTTGAAGAATGCCGTAATCGATGCGGGTAACTCTATATTTTCCAGTGGACAGGTTTACGTTGCCCTCTCGCGGGTAACTTCATTAGAAGGACTCCACTTAATTAATTTCGACCCGCATGCAGTATCAGCAGATGATTCCGCTATTTTGGAGTACAATAGGTTAAGAAAACAATACCGACCGGACCTGATGACGATGACCATTTCAAAAGTACGGTTGCGAAAAGTACAAGACCGCAGATGGTCGTTGCCAACAAATGTATCTACATGTCAGGAACCAATTGAGGAAAAAACGTCCAGCGACACGTGGCGAGTAAAGGGTTTTCAGAACACAGACGCTGTTTCTTGTTATGCTAACGCTGCAATACAGTGTCTATTTCACTGTACACCTATTAGAAAATGTTGGTTGGATCAACGAAATGACGACGTCATGAAAATGTTGATTCAAAATTACGTCAATTTACAATCACCAGGTAATGTTTTTAATGCGAGGAGACTTGCCGGTAAAGAGTTCACTTCAAACGTTCAGCAAGACGCACCTGAATTTTTAACCAGGCTGATTTGGAAATATGATGACTTGAAGAATGTCGTAAAACACGAGTTAACCTATATGAGGCGTTGCAACGATTGTGGTTACACCAGTAAAACAATCGAAGCTGGTTACATTTTGTTACTTACTTTACCCCCAACAACGAAAAAAACTCACAATCTAACGGAGATTATTAATCAAAATTTTTCGCGTTGGAAAACGGTCGAAGATTCGTCCTGTCAGAATTGTAAGTTGAAAAATATACTCATGAAAACCGATGTATCATCGACAAGCACCTGTTTAATTTTACAGCTCATAGTGACTTCCGTACAGGATGGGCAAATCACGAAGACAACGAATTACGGTATAAAAGCAGTTCCTACGGATAAACCCGTCTTTTGCGCGAAAAAATACAGGGTCAACAGTGCTGTATTTCATCATGGTCAGAATATTGAGAAAGGACATTATACTTGCATGCTACGAGATGGAACTTCTTCTTGGCAACACGTCGATGATTTCCAAATAAGGAAGCAGAGCTGGATAAAAAATTCTAAGGATGCATATGGGGCGTTCCATGCCAAATCGACCTACCCGTGACCCTCGACCTCTCAGATTTGGTCCGTGATTTTTGGTGTCATTCTGCCGACTTAGAATAGCAAGTACAATTTTTTTCAGATTTTTGAAAATATCTCTGCGCCCGTGGTGAATTTTCAAAGTTTTTTTTTCAACACCTCGATGGCCGCAACCGAAAAATCTGAAAAAGTTCTGAAAAATTCTCTGTCAAAAATGAAAATTTTTGACCCATATTACATTATGTCTAGACTTTTCCTTCAACCTGATTTTTCGATTTTTCGATCGAAAAATTTGAGAAAATATAAGAGGAGATCAATATACCGTAGACTGCTACTTGAATATTGTTAGCGATAGCCAAAAATTTTTGGAAATTTTTTCCCCCATGGAGAACTGCTATGCGAGGCGCGTGGTTGAATACAACCCGAGATACAGTCACAGCTTCGCGGGGCGCTTGGGACACGTCGAGTCCACAGTACGCTTCATGAGCTGTCTAGTAAACGTAATCATAAACATTGGCCGACGCTGACCGAGAGTGACCGAAGAGCCGAGTGCTGCAAGAGGGTAGCAAAACAATTCATTGGCAATTTTACATGATATTGTTCGGATGGGCGACGGCACATAAGTTGGTGAAGTGTGTGTGCTTCTAATCACAATAGGTCACGTCCGTTGATGCAGTACAATTTTAGGTCAGTCACATTTCTCGATTTTTGTGCAAGTACGGGAATCTGATAGTAAGTTTGTTCACGTTGACTGTAAATTTCTGAATTCAGAGTTTGCTGTACTCTTTGCTGCGCTTAAGGTGTTTACGTATTTTTTGAAATGAATAAATATAAATTTATATTCATTCATTCATTGACGATAAATTTATATTCATTCATTTCAAAAAATACGTAAACACCTTAAGCGCAGCAAAGAGTACAGCAAACTCTGAATTCAGAAATTTACAGTCAACGTGAACAAACTTACTATCAGATTTCCGTACTTGCACAAAAATCGAGAAATGTGACTAACCTAAAATTGTACTGCATCAACGGACGTGACCTGTTGTGATTAGAAGCACACACACTTCACCAACTTATCTGCCATCGCCCATCCGAACAATATCATGTAAAATTGCCAATGAATTGTTTTGCTACCCTCTTGCAGCACTCGGCTCTTCGGTCACTCTCGGTCAGTGTCGGCCAATGTTTATGTTTACGTTTACTAGACAGCTCATGAAGCGTACTGTGGACTCGACGTGTCCCAAGCGCCCCGCGAAGCTGTGACTGTATCTCGGGTTGTATTCAACCAGGCGCCTCCCATAGCAGTTCTCCATGGGGCAAAAAATTTCAAAAAATTTTTGGCTATCGCTAAAAATATTCAAGTAGCAGTCTACGGTATATTGATCTCCTCTTATATTTTCTCAAATTTTTCGATCGAAAAATCGAAAAATCAGTTTGAAGGAAAAGTCTAGACATAATGTAATATGGGTCAAAAATTTTCATTTTTGACAGAGAATTTCTCAGAATTTTTTCAGATTTTTCGGTTACGGCCATCGAGGTGTTGAAAAAAAAACTTTGAAAATTCACCACGGGCGCAGAGATATTTTCAAAAATCTGAAAAAAATTGTAGTTGCTATTCAAAGTCGGCAGAATGACACAAAAAATCACGGACCAAATCTGAGAGGTCGAGGGTCACGGGTAGGTCGATTTGGCATGGAACGCCCCATATATATTCTTTTTGCAAAGAACCTAACTGCGCTAGCGCATATTACGGAGCGATCACTATACTATTAATAAGCATCAAGGCTCTAGCTGCATTTCCAACGCAATTGAGGTTGTGGTATATTTGGGTTCTAGGGTAGCTATTAAACGAAAACATATCAATGATGAATGACCTCAAAAAATGTTGGCGAACTAAAGTCCATGTATATTCATATTCGAAATCGCAAATAATGTTGTGATGAGTAACAACTATATAACCCTGCGTGAAAGTAACTCCGCCATTGCCGGTCCCAAGCCCGGATGAGAAAGGAGGAGGGCTGCACGCAGGGTTTAGTTGTTGTAGGTATAAAGAATGATTATATTGGAAAAAATTTGTAAACGTAATGAAAGTACATATCGCATCCGCCCACGAATCTGAGGATGGGGGGAATGAAAGGCATACGCGTACGCGTTGCTGTTAAAGTTTCTGTTATCGAGGGTTTCTGGATAGTACAAATCCGTAGCAAACAACCGAGCAAGCGTAGTGCGCGAGAACCTATTAACATTAAATCGAGCGAGCGTAGCGAGCGAGCACTATTACCTGAGAGTCAAGCAGAATTTTACAAAAAGGACTGATATCCCCCCCAAAAGCACCTTTGGTGCAAAAACCTTTCGCCAAGTGCATTAATGTGACAGACACCTACAGAAATGTTATGAAATCCAGATCCCTCCACCAAAAAATTAAAGGCGTTGTGCTCGTTCGCTCGCTACGCTCGCTCACTCGATTGGTTAACGATTGTGCTCGTTCGCTCGCTGCGCTCGCTCACTCGATTAGTTGATTGTCAACATATAAAAGCAGTGCAATCAAATACAGCTGCCAAGTACCTGTAAAATACTACTCAACCAATAAATAAAAAACGTTGTGCTCGTTCGCTCGCTGCGCTCGCTCACTCGATTCGTTTATGATTATCCGTTGTAGAAACAATTTGGATAAAAAAATTAGAGATAATCACATTCTTGAAAAAATATTCATAGCGAAGAATTGATTAAAAAAAAAAAAAAAAAAATTGGAGGTAGTGGTACTTGGCGGGCCTTTGCGAAAGTCCACTTTGCGAACCACTTCAATGTCCTCCAATAATCATGTACTCATTGGCCCGCCGAAGTACCACGGACTCCAATTTTTTTTTTTTTTTTTTTAAATGAATTCTTCGTCATGAATATTTTTTCAAGAATGTGATTATCTCTAATTTTTTGATCCAAATTGTTTCTACAACGGATAATCATAAACGAATCGAGTGAGCGAGCGCAACCGTTGACCGAACGAGCACAACGTTTTTTATTTATCGGTTGAGTAGTATCATACAGGTACTTGGCAGCTGTATTTGATTTCACTGCTTTTATATGTTGACAATCAACTAATCGAGTGAGCGAGCGCAGCGAGCGAAGGAGCACAATCGTTAACCAATCGAGTGAGCGAGCGTAGCGAGCGAACGAGCACAACGCCTTTAATTTTTTGGTGGAGGGATTGCAACTTTCTTGCAGTTCCCAGATCGGTAGATCGTCGGGATCTGACAGAGTTGTCGAGTTCAAGTTCTGATTTTCGGTGTTTTTAGAGAATTTTCATTAATTTTATGTGGAACTGCGCTAGGTCTAGAAACTCTGGCTAGAATTTGGTTATGTAAAGTAGGGAAATCACAGATCCGGGTGTCTGCACACCAGTACTGCGATTTAATAGGATGGGTCCGACAGATCCGGGTGTCTGCACACCAGTACTGCGATTTAATAGGATAGGTTCAACAGATCCGGGTGTCTGCACACCAGTACTGCGTGTTGGACTAGGATGCAGATCCGAGCGTCTATTTGCCAGTACTGTATTTTTTGAAAAGGAAGCAGATCCGAGCGTCTATCCGCTAGTACTGCGTTTGAGGTTACGTTGGAATGAGAAGTGATCTTAGATAGAAAATAATAAGGTTATGTGATATTTTTGAAAGATAAAGAACCAAAATGATTTTAACTAGTGATTTAATCAAAAATTAATTGATGAAGTGTTTAACAAACAAAAATATGAGTTCAACAAAAATTAAAGAAATCAACTTAAATTATAACAAAAGAAAATTGTAATTTCTAATTTTAATGGTTTGGCGAAATGATCATTTCTTATATCGCGTTTAAATCTACGGAGCTAGAGCTAAGTTAAAGCTAAGTTTTGTCTTGCTATTTTTCGGATTTTGGTTTTTTCTAGGTAATAGTCACGTATGACTGAAATTTTAAGGTCAATTCCTTTTAAAGCGAATTGCCAATACTTTATACTTTTCTACTTTTGAAATTTTATCGAGAGTGATTTCGTTATAGTTTAAAGAGCGCTTTGCTCGAAATTTTAAGGTTATTTTGTGATTCTACTGAAGCTAAATTCACCTAACAGTTCAAGGCGAACTGCCGATGTTTTCCAAGTTGATTTCAACGAAATCTTCTAAGTTCAAAATTTTGCATGCCGCTTTGGCTATGAAATTTTCTAAGTTCAAAATTTTGCATGCCGCTTTGGCTATGAAATTTTCTAAGTTTTAAATTGACGCTAAATTCCCCTAAACATCTCAAGACGAAATTCCGGCGTACCAAGGGTTTTTGTGAAGCTAATAACGGTGAAAAGAGTCAGCGAGCAAATTGCATCGACTGCTCACGAGCGGCGTTTTTCGTTCGCTTTTATACCCCTCGAAGGTGGTCGGCGCTAGCTGCTTGTCCGTTTCTCTGAGGGTGCGCGCGCAGCGCGTGAACTCGGCTCGGTAGTTGGCGTTCGGCGTAATACGTCACAGTATATTAGGGTGGTCTTTATTTGGGGTCAAAAAAAAGTTTCAAGTTTGCTCCTGTCAAATCGGTTCCAGACATTGAAAAAAAAATTCCCTGATTTTAAGGATTTTTTATTTCATTTCTCTGGTCTCCCTGTTTGCGCGAGAATTTTTAAATTATCCAAAACTATGTTTATGCACTACATGCGTATTAAATTACATTTCGAGGTTAAGCGCAGGGCAAAAATCAATATTCTCGAATGTTTAGTGTGATTCACCTTCTTTTCAGTAAAAAATAAAGATATTATACTATTATTGTAGATAATAAAGATATTATTATTATTATTGTAATTTTTTTTTTTTTTTTTTCAGCAGTATGTCAGCACTACGTTACATCAAAGTCGATCACCTGCAAAACTTTTTGCCTAATTAGATCATATGTCATTGAAAAAAAAAATTTATTTGAAAAAAAAACATTAATAAGTTACACGATTCTCGTTGAATAGCCGCTTCTGATATTTTTATTTTTCACTGTAAACAAGATGAATCTCACTCAACATTCGAGAATATGGATTTTTGGCCTGCGATTAACCTTGAAATGCAATTCAGTACGAACGTAGTGATTAAACATATTTTTGGATGATTTGAAAATTGCCGCGCAAACAGGGAGACCAGGGGATTGAAATAAGAAATTCCTAAGATAAGGGAATTTTTTTTTCAATATTTGGAACCGATTTGACAGGAGCAAACTTGAAATATTTTTTGACCCCAAATAAGGACCACCCTGATGTATCCCACACAGTAATCAAACGTCCCTTGAACGTCGTAGAGAGCTCAAAAATATTTTTGCGAGGTTCCGTGTATCCTCTCAAAAATGTCGCGTGGACGTCGCTAGGACCTCCTATGTCCCGTTTTTGAAGCTCGCTCGAACGTCGAACAAACGTCTCATGGAACGCGCAACAGAGCTCCCAGAGACTTCTGTAGAACGTTTCGATTTTTCAATTTGTGCCAATAATACGATATAAAGGGTAGCTCAGAATCGACGAGTGAATAACCGTGCTGCAGTCAAAAAAAATATTTCCAAGTGAACTTTGTTTCTCTTCAAATTGCGCTGTTAATTTTTCTCGATTCTGATATCTACAATCATGCTCTTATTAACTATGGATGAGACAGTGAGGAGGGGTAAATAACAATATGTCATGTATTCTGACGTGTTTTAATGATTATAATATACATATAGGTATCAAGTACATTATTATATAAAAAAAGCGGGTGTATACATCACATATAATGTAAAATACTATTTATATTGTGTATATATATTGTGACGGAGGAAAGCTCCTAGGCTCCGTACCCTACGGCGTTTCTCTAATTTTTAATCAAAGAATCCAAAATAGCCAAAATTTAAGTTTGTTGGACGCCAGACGTTTGGAAACGTCATTTATCAATAAAATCAATAAATCAATAAAGTATCACTCAGAGAATTAACGACGGATGCGCTCTCGGCTAACGCAGACCAATCTATTAACGATAGAGGGGGTGGTTCACCGTGTTCTTGTTTGAAATAACCAGATTCAGATGTTTCACAAATTTATTTTAATCGATCATACTGAAGAGATAGCAATCAAAATTTATTCACAATCAATCATTCGATTTTTCACAACAATGGTTCGATACGAAAGAAATACAGTAACAATTCAAAAGAAATGAGATTCTATACAATCGCAAAGAAAGTTATTACCAGGAAAGATTTATTATCGGATCAACGAATTAGAGATTAAGAGAGTATTTGGTTCATTATAATCGATCAAAGTATCAATTTATCCTATCGCAAAGATTACTCTAGCAAATACCATCAATATTCAAAATATAACGGACCGAGCGCGGCTTAGCGCGACGGTACGAGAGAGAATATAGAGAAAAACAAAGAAAATAATACTACTAGCTAAATGATCTAACCGGTCGCTCCTGAGCGAAACGGTATGAAAGAGAATTATCTAATAAACTAATAACGAGGATCAGAAGATATCAGAAATATCACAGATAATATAAAATCTATAGACATTATAGTTTTTTCCCCGGCTACATCTACGTTCTAATAACCATGGGAGATAGCGACGACAAGGTGATCAATAATAGCAATAATATCAAGAATATAACTAATATCAATAATATATCAAAAATCAAGAAGCTAATTACCGAGGTAATTGCTCATGCGATCAATCTACTTCAAAATATACCATATATAATATATGAGAAAATCTACCAGAATCAGGCTACTATAATCAAGCACGAGGTAACTCAATCTTCTACATTAAATCGTTCGCTTCATCTTACGAGACGATAATAAAGAACAATATATCTAAAACTCGATCGAGCGAGACCTCGTGGTCCAACACTCGTTCTATTCCTCAAATGTCAATAAATATCAAACAATAATCATGAGCTACGTCGTGGTTTCACAGAGAAAAGAATAGACCTTACCTCAATAAAGAAGATAAACAATTGGCACTGACTCGATACGATATATATTACTCAATAGAAAAGACTCTAAATTATAACAAGCAAAAGAATAAATGAAGATCTCGGCGTTGCGGCGAAGACGTGTGGTGTGGTCGACGGTCGAATGTAGAAGAGACGGAGTCTTGGTAGTTCGCTCAGCTCGCTGGACAATTCGTGACGTCATTTTGGCTGGTATTTTGACGAATGGCTGTCAAGGTGTCAGTTGATTGGCCCATTTCCGCTCGTACCACCGATTTTATTGACGAGATCGGGTGCGAAGTTTGGGATGCACGGAATTCGTCCTGCGGGGCGTCGATTCCGTTCTGCGGCCGGGTTGTCGTCGGGTGTTTATCTTTCCGCTGTAGCGGGTTCAGCGTATCGCTGCGTTCGGCGCGTTCGTTGTGGATTTTGAATGCGGAATCCGACCGTTGTCTCCTACTTTCTCGCGGTGAGACGTCTTCCGATGAAGTTTGACCGGGATGAAGTTGGTCGTTCGTCGTAGGTGAGTCGTTCTTCGGAACGATACACTTTTCTCTGTCTTCGAGACGATATTAATAAGTCGAAACGAGACGATCAATTCCTTCTTTCTTCTTTTCTGGTCACTCCCTGTTGGCGGTGGATTCAGAATTGCTCCCCAGCCGTCCACTCACACGAAGTTTTCCTAGCCGGCAGATTCGGCTGTAGCTAGACGACCCTAACCCGGATCCTCGCCTCAGCTACACCAGTTCTGTCGCGGAGAATCACCTGAACTCCCTCACACGAGGTAACAGCTCGTCGTCCTTCGCTGGCAGGCGGGTGGATGAAGTTGTACGGTCCAGCTCCTGGCTGGTTAGTCTCCGACGCGGGAGCCTTCGTCGGGCTACTCAATTCACCCAGCCCTGTACGCCGTGTCGGGGCATCCGGTACGAGAGAAGAAGAGGAGTTTCTGCGGAAGTCCTCGGCGGTTGGGAGGCTGCGTTGGTTACTGCAGGTTTCACCTAGCCCTTTTCGCCAGCCGCTGGGTGTCATCCGTCAGGTCGATCGTCGTTTTCCTCGTTGGGTTGCTCCATCGGCGGTTGTGGTTCTCGACGATCGTACAGATTATAAATAAAAAGACAAAGAGATCAGATTCGGAACGATAAATAATTTCCCTGCCTAACACCTTGTCGCTATGTTCTCCCAAGGTTATCCCGTCGAACACCCGTCTCCGCCGCTTGCGTTACTTTTTGATATCGAGACGAAAAATTTAGGAAGACCTGTGACGGGGCAAAAAATGCAACGTCACAATATATATATATATATATCAACAGTATTTTGTACTTATACGATGCAACCAGTCTACATGAGTAGTTGCTTTACATCCTGTGCTCGTAAATCAAAAAATAAAAATAAATGAGAAGATAAAAATGAAAGAAATCCTTCTTCAAAAGTAATAATTGAGTTCAATATCTTTCTGTAATAGTATATCAAACGAGTTCAACAATTATACTGATCTGTATCTAGACTGATTTTCATGTTCCGCTATGAAAAATCCAGATTCGTTCTTAGAGCTAGATAGTGAAGTCAAGGTGGAAACTGCGTAGCAAAAACTAGCTTTCTTCTTCGCTGGTCATAATAATATGACGTCTGTTTGGCTGTGGAACTTTCACTTTACTCGTACTAGCATTTTCCAGAGCAATGTTCCTAGAGCGGTTAATGTTGTTGTTTAAAGGGTCTTTTCTAGAAGCAGCTGTGTCTTTGGATGAAATATTTTTCCTTTTCCATCGATCGCCAGCGTGATGGAACCATTCCATCACATATTTCTGTAAGTCGCTCTTAGTCGTCGACGCACCTAGTTTTCCGTTAAGCACAGAACCTAGGCAATTGAGAACCGGGCAAAAAAAATAATTATTATACTCATAGTTGATTTTTTAATCTGATTCATGTTCTCAAGCACCAGGAAGGTATAAATCTATTGGATATAGTAAATGTCTATCGACCGCTAAGTATACATATATCCACGAGACAAGTCAAGAATAAAAAATGTCGACACCATTTTCAAGCAAAATCATAAACATCACTATAACCACAGCATGACAAGTACGCGCATACCTATTAGAATTTCTGAAATTTTCGTGTTTCTGAATTGCAAAGTATTTTTCCTCTCAGTCCACGAATAGTTTCGTGCTAAATTATCATCGATTATCGCACTCAGTGTATTGGTGATGAATTTAGCTGGCGTTAGTCCCCCAATCTGGTTGATCAGATGTTTCTGAATAGACATCAATTTTGAATATTTCGATTACACATACTCTACCATAAGAATGATGTCAGTAACGTAGAATCACGGTTACGTTCTGAGACTTACATATTGACGTACGACAGCGTCGTCAGCCAATAATAGAGCATTGAATTTATCCAGCATTATCTTCGATGTCAGGGGAAATTTCGGTAACAAATTCTTAGCTCTACTGGCACGAATATCGCGTTCTTCTGCTGACTGCACATCCGTTGATTGAATTACCTGACTAAGGTGATCAATTCTTTTCGTCAAATTTATAAGGGCCGTTTTTTCATTCACTGAAATTTCAATTCGGATCAAGGTTTGGCTTTCATGGTATTATCTGATATTTCATACGTAGAAAATATTTCGTGGTAGGCGAATGAGGAACAAAAACCAAGTTATTATTGATTTTTTGTGCACCAATCGCCAGTTGGCGCCCCAAAACGAGAAAACGCGATTTGGTAGCGCGTGATCCCCAGTCAGCGTTATCAAGGAGTCAGGTTTTCCATGGGTTCAATTGTTGCTTTTCGCTAATAAACAAATTGTCCTCCGCCAGTTGGCGCCCCAAAACGAAGTATGTAGGCGGTAACGGGGGTGCGCGGGTGTTAGCGGGGAAGCTCAGTGGCGTAGAACCGGGGAAAAAAGTTAGCGAATTCGCTAAGTTAGCGAAAACGTTACAGAATCGCTGTCCTGGTGACGCAATCAGGCCAATCAGGATAACCGACGCACCCCTACGTCTTTCGAGGTGACGGAGCGAGGAGCTCGCCTCGATCTACTTGCCGATCATCGCCTCATCAGAGCAGACGTGTCCCCAAAACTTCTCTCTTTTGTGTTAACTGATTTGCTAAACTTTAAGTTCATCTTCCCGTACCTTGAAACTTCCTTCGATATCTAATACCTTTCCTTTTACCTTCCCGACGCTTTGCTTATCAAGTATCTATTTCTTTTTATATTTTCGTTCAAATACGACGTAAGTCGTTCCCGCTACGGCTACCCGTGCAAAATGAAAATGCTTGCCGAAGTCTTGAGTATAGCTTGACAAACCTTTGAAGCGGCCAAAGAACCATTGAAAAAGCCTTGTGATCAGCTTGCTGACGCTTGGCTTTTGAACCAAGAGTTTTGCAAGCCTTGGGAAAAGGTTGGTTTTTACCTTGGAAAACACTTGGTCTTAACGCTTGGCATCACCTTGGGTCAAAAAACCCTTGCGCAAGCCTTGCGCTTGGCTTGCTGACGCTTGGCTTTTGAACCAAGAGTTTTACAAGCCTTGGGAAAAGGTTGGTTTTTACCTTGGAAAACACTTGGTCTTAACGCTTGGCATCACCTTGGGTCGAAAAACCCTTGCGCAAGCCTTGCGATTGGCTTGCTGACGCTTGACTTTTGAACCAAGAGTTTTGCAAGCCTTGGGAAAAGGTTGGTTTTTACCTTGGAAAACACTTGGTCTTAACGCTTGCCATCACCTTGGGTCAAAAAACCCTTGCGCAAGCCTTGCGATTGGCTTGCTGACGCTTGGCTTTTGAACCAAGAGTTTTGCAAGCCTTGCGAAAAGGTTGGCCTACGCCCTGGCGAACACTTTTTCACCATGCTGCTTGGCGTCACCTTGAGTTCGAAAACCTTTTCATAAGTCTTGCGATCTATCACTATATCGTCTTGTTTCGGAAACAAACGTTATGCAAGCCTTGGGATAGGTTGGATTCTGCCTTGGCGAAGACTTGATCACAAACCTTGGCATCACCTTTCGTTCAGAAATGTTTCCGTAAGTACTGCGATCTGATCACAGCCGTTAAGCCGTTTTGCCCACAAACTGAGAGTTCAACAAGCCTGTGAAAAAGGTTGACCTAATATCTCGCCGTGATCACAACGCTTAGGAGTGTCTTGGTCATCTGGGAAATATATACTCTCTCTCATTATATGCCTAGCATAAGACTCATCAACAAGACAGTTAAATGATATTGCAGAATATATTTATTAGAAAGAAACACGAGTATTAATACATCTGCAAATTTTACAATAAATAGCACATGTGTGGATAGTTATATAGTTACATGTGTGGATGATATTACATGAGGAGTAAGCTGTTCCAATTGCTTTTTATCACGTGGAATGCTGATTACGTTCTAATGACGTTTTATTTTTATTATTGTTTTCAATGTATGTAAATTTTCACACACATTTATACAAAACCTTACCGAATGACGAAATACGATACTTGGCATGAAATTCAGTGCTCCCCAAAAAGATAATATAATTGAAAAATGCGAGTATTAAAGAAACTAACGAGGAGAGTGTCCCAACTCTGGGTAACGCTTTTGGACCAAACTGCTAGGGGTGTTTCCTTGGGCCAAAATATGAGGTTCACCATGCTTCGTTCGATCTCATAGGCTCTTTCGAGTCTTAACGTCGCCAAAGTTTGAAAAATATTTCAGAATTCAACGCCTTTCGCATTACTTTCAAAATTTGCCATAAAACTCAGTTTCGTGACTCATCTCGACTGGAAATAGATTGTCCTATGAAAAATGAAGTGTTCGCACCCTTAAAATTGGACTCTGTGCAAGTTTCATTGTAAAAATTTATAGGTTGAGACCAAAAATTGTAAAATTCAGCGTTTCTCTCCATGTGGGGCTGAAAAATTTCTGGAATATCTCGCCGTGATCACAACGCTTAGGAGTACATTTTTCCAGTGACGAGTAGTTTCATTATACCTAATAGACTTTCCAAGGGGAAACAGGTTGATTGAAACGGTGATTGACATTCGCAGAGAAAAATTTTCTAAGCAGGTGCATTGATTCCAAAACTCGATTGTCAGGTGGTAAGTGAGAAGCCAGTAAAACTATGAATGAATTCATACAAGCATAGGAAAGCTTGAAATGTAAGAAAAAACTCATTAACATCACGCAACTTTCCATCACAGTCAAAACTGCTCCGTCGTATATTTTATGAGGCGTGTGGAAATTTTGTTTATTTTCCTCGTCTTGACTATCGTCAGATTCTTCGTACTCAGTACTGGTAGCAGCATCTTCGTCGTCGTTGTCTATAATGCTATCAGTATCTCTGTCGCCTTGATCTATAACATCATCAGTATCGCCACAATTCGCAGCACGTGGATCTCCGACAGGTGTCTCAGTATCAATCCTCGATCCTCCTTGCATCTCAAGTCCTGTCGAACAATACACATTTTCAATTTCATGTAGTAAGTTTACTTTTAGCGTCTCATATTTTCTTTCTATATCCATATGAGATAACAAAGCCTGTATAGAATATGAATTGGGTGCATTTTTATATGAAAGTGTAAGCGCAAGGAATCTTGCGAAGATAATTTTGCTCATCGCTGCCAAAAATTCCTTACGTCTACACTTTCATCGCAGAAGGCTGAATTTTTTTTCACAGCCCATACTACCGTGATTTGAAAACTGCTGGAAGAATTTTTTGATACACCACTTTTTAAAATTGTAACAATTAAAAACCCTTGATCGATAAATTCCTACCTTCAACAACAAACAATTAAAAACCCTGTTTTTACCCAAAATTTCACTTTAATCTTATCGTTTTATAGGTTATAGTGTTACATTTGGTGATCTTACCGTGTTCCGACCCAGCACCTTCGTGAAAATCTGCTATTAGTTGATGGTTTTCCGGAATACTTTCTGATTCTTCAGAGCTTGATTCGTCTGAGATATCTTGTAGCTGATTCAAGTTTTGCTTCTTTCGCCATGCCGTTGTTCGAGAGGTTTTCAAGTACGTCCGTTTCATTGTCGACCAAATTAAACAGCACTAGTGAACGATGGCACAACACTGGTTTTCTATTATAATTGTTTGTTCGTAGTTATATTGTCTGACAATTTCTCGAGAGGTTATGTATATATTAAGCCTGCGACCTTGAGGGCTTGAGATGCTGCCGTGTTTTGTTTACATTTCGCCGCGCCAAGAACGAAATAGATTTCAGTGAATTTGAATTCGTCCAATAAGAAAAGGGAAAGAATTACCGCCGAACTAATGTGCCAGCGAGGTGAAGGGAAGTAACCAATGATATCGCGTTGGCACCGGATTCAACGGAAAGTCAGGTTCCGTGGATCGCGGTCGGTAGCGTTATGACACCTCGTGCTTCACTGTCGAATGCGGGACGAGTTGAGGCAAGTCGCTTGCGCACGTGTTAAGTTAAAGCGAGATCGTGGCGGATAAAAATAAATCAAAGTGGCGATCAAAGTTATGGAGACGATTCTAGGGGCAGTATCTCTAGTGTAGATTCGGTCGCTTCGAGAAAAAGCGACCGAATCAGTTGTAAAAAGATTCCGGGTGTGATCTACTTCTACTCAGACGAATCAACGTGGGTGGCAAAAGATTTGGTGAGAATAACAAAAAAAGTTCCGGCCAAAGATGAAGACTGTCTCATCAAATGGAACAACGTCGAGAAGAAGATAAAAATTGTCAAAGTTGGAGGTAATTTCATTTTTTTGTTTACGTATGAAACTCTTATGATGTACACAGCAGCGTAATACTTCATGTAATACTCTGGCCTAAATTGTAGTATTGCCTGTCTCATAATGTATACCAATCAGCATTTTAGTCAGGGCATTATCGTTACCATCTTTTATTTCATCATAATGGACTCGATCACTCGCCATGATTTGCAAAATTGGAAGTAATCGATGCAGTCGAGGCGGTGAAAACAAAAAAATTAAATCCTTTCTATTTTTTCACGTGTCAGCGAACTGGTTGTCACCATCCTCAGGAAAAAAATATTCATTTGAAAGAATCATAAAAAAATTCTCATGTAACAATGTAATACTCAAAGACTTAGAACCAGCAATAATTACCAAAAGAAAATCAACTTTTTAACGATCCTTCCTCTCAACATGATCCAACCCTGAAGGCAGATGGTCAGTTCAATTGTAGCGAATCCAGTGCCGTTGAATAGGCAAGCACCAGACAAATCACGGCCATTTCGGAACTGACCGATTAGTTGAAATACAAAAAAAAAGTAATTAGTTCTTAAACGGTCGTGATTACCATCTACCCTTAGGGCTGGATCATGTTGACAGGAAGAAGTTGTAAATTTGATTTTTTTGGGTCATTACTTTTAATTGAAAGTCTTTTGTTCGCATATGACATTATTACACGAGCATTTTTTACGAATAAATATGTTTTTTCTCAGGAGGACGACAACCTGTTTGCTAAAACGTAAGAAACCAGGAAGCATATGATTTTTGTCTTTCACTGGCATCAACTGGAACGAATACGTTTATCTTTTATTTCATTAAGTTGATAATTCAACAACTTTTCCATAGATTCGCCTGCAGCATGCCAACACGCCCAAGAAATGTTCGAAAAGCTGATAAGTGCTGGTATGTCGCTACAGGAAGCAGTAAAGCTTTGCGAGGAAACACACTTAGCCTCTACAACCTTAAGACGCCTGAAGAAAGAGAAGACAAATAAGGCTGGCAAAGAGAACCAAAGAAAAGACGGCGCAGATTCATCGAAGGTAACCATTTAGTTTCATTCTCATATTTCAATTTATCGGACGAGACGAACCAAATTAATTATTGGTACCCACCAAGGAGAAATTCTTCCTCTATTCGAGCGTGCAAACCCTGGTGGGACCGAAAAAACTATAAAGAAATCAATTTTTTATTGTGAATTCCTCGAGTAAAAATTTTAGTTTCATTTATTGCCTAAAATACTAAACCACACCTTGAAGTGTGGTTTATATCGAGGTACATACTGTTGATTCTTGCAATCAAAGTTAATGTTCAATGTTTATACTATTACAGAGGCAATCGCAATCACACAGCGACATCATCAACGCTACGAACCTTCCACCTCTCTTCGCCGGAGATGACGATCAGTTCGTCGCGACACTCAATGTTGCCTCATCGGTTACTAAAGTAGTAGATGTCCTTGGAGAAGCGACCAATCAACATGGTCCACCTACCAAAATGATCAACATCGCTCCGACAGTTTCCCAGCCGTTGGAGATTCTAGTGGATGTCGTCAATCCCATGATCTCACTACCGGTAACGGGGATCGATGCGCCAATCTCTCAGCCGAGCTCTTCCTCGACAAATTCTTTATCTGTAGGTCAAAAGGCGCCTCCAGCTCCAGCCAATTCAGAAATTGCAGACGAAAATGTGAACAAGCTTATAGCTTCAATAATAGCAGCCGTTGAGTAATTGTTGTAACTTCAGTGTCAAATATGTTTGCGTTGAACTTATTCATATTCGTGTGAATGCACGATTTTGAAATTACATTTCTGATTGCAGGTAACGATGAAGAGTGAGGAAATATATGCCTTAATTTTGCGACGATATTTCACCAGAAAATCGACAAAGAGGTAATAGCTCCGCAGATTTCCATTATTCCTTACAGGCGATCATGGTTCAAATTTACAAATTTACAATCTGAATTATCAATTTTTTTTCTAATATCTATTACAGATTCAGCTGATACCAGGATATAACATTTTCATCGGTCGAAATGCTCGGAAGCTAGCGATAAAGAACTGTAATGACGATCCCGAAAAACTACAATGCCTCCTGTTTAAAGCTATCAAGGGTGACGACTATATTGCGCAGCATTCTGCCTTGGGACAGAAAACCAACACAGGGTTTCCTGCTGTAGAAAAAGATCTGCTGGAAGCGGGAGACTGTAAGTTTTTCTCATACAGGCTCAAGAATATGGAGCATTCCATGTCAACTCGACCAATGATTTTCCCTCACTATTTTTTATTCACTTTACGCTTTCCTATATGATTCTTTGATCTCAAAAAAGCACTTCTGATTTTTTTATGATTATTCCACCCCATATAGAATTGGATTTTTATTTTATTCTAAAAAAATTCTGAAAACTCACTTTTTCTTCAGATCATTTTGACACCCGTCCAATGATGGGCTGAATTTTTTTTTTATTCCTTCAGCGTTCTAAACATTTTGAATAAACAAAATGCCATGCTGCGATGTTTTGAAAATTCTCCGAAAATCACCAAAAATTACAGGATTGACCACAGATTTTTTGGTAATTTCTGGACCATTTCCGTAACGTTGCAAGATTGCCTTTTGTTTGACCAAAGTGTTTAAAACGCTGAAAAGACATGGAAAAAAAATTCGGTCGATCATTGGACGGATGTCAAAATGCTCGGAAGGAGAAATAGAATTTTTGAGAATTTTTTTAAACTCGGTAAAAGACATTAGATGTGGTGGAATAATCATGAAAATCAAGGGTTGGTAGGAAAAATCGGAAAGAAAAATTCGGGAGCGCTTTTGAGATCAAAGAATCATATGGGAAATCGTTAAGTGAATCAAAAATAGTGGGGGAAAATCATCGGTCGAGTTGACATGGAACGCCCCATGACGCCGTAACAATCAATTTTTTGTTCGTAAATATGCATAAATGTACAGAATCTAAACAATATCTATATATTCACAATGATGCATGATGTCAGACTAAGTATTTGGCAGACACCTTGAAAAAAGAATCTAATTATTACAGTGTTTGTGAAGAACAAATTCCCCAACGCCGACATACAACGAATTAACAAAACTTTCAACGAGCTAGCTTTCAATTTGCGGGTCACGCGGAAGCGGAAAGATGGCAAACTGCAATATAGCCAAAACAAGTGAGTATTCGTGCTCCTATTGGATTGTACCTTAATTCACGAAACGTTTTCATAAACGAGTTAATAACGTCATGATAACATTTTTCATTCCAGGGTAAAGAAAAGAAAGACTGCAGCTAGTTAGCTCTGCAAATAGAAGATAGTGCTTGTGAGAGACAAAAAGTGCATATATATATATATATATATATATATATTTATAAAAGTGCTTATATATGCTGTTGATAAAGTTTCAGAAAAACTCATATTGGTATACATATTTTGTTTTCATTTTCTACCTTGTATAACCTTAGTGAAAACCTTTCTTATGCCTTGGCAAAAACCTTTCCGTACCATTGGTGGAGTCTTTCAGAAGCCTTGACGAAACCCTTTCCCAACCATTGGCAACCCATTCAGAAGCCTCGGAAAAACCCTTTCTTAACCCTTGGTGAAGTCTTCCAGAAGCCTTGACGAAACCCTTTCTCAACCCTTGGTGAAGTCTTTCTTTAGGCTTGACAAAACCCTTTCTTATCCCTTGGCAACCCATTCAGAAGCCTTGGAAAAACCCTTTCTTAACCCTTAGCAACGCATTCAGAAGCCTTGGAAAAACCCTTTCTCAACCCGTGGCGACCCATTCAGAAGCCTTGACAAAACCCTTTTTTAACCCTTGGTAAAGTCTTCCAGAAGCCTTGACGAAACCCTTTCCTAACCCTTGGCAACCCATTCAGAAGCCTTGAAAAAAACCTTTTTTAACCTTTGGTAAAGTCTTTCAGAAGCCTTGACAACACCCTTTCTTAACCCTTGGTGAAGTCTTTCAGAAGCCTTGAAAAAAACCTTTTTTAACCCTTGGTAAAGTCTTTCAGAAGCCTTGACGAAACCCTTTCTTAATCCTTGCTGAAGTCTTTCAGAAGCCATGAAAAAAACCTTTTTTAACCCTTGGTAAAGTCTATCAGAAGCCTTGACAAAACCCTTTCTTAACCCTTGGTGAAGTCTTTCAGAAGCCTTGAAAAAAACCTTTTTTAACCCTTGGTAAAGTCTTTCAGAAGCCTTGACGAAACCCTTTCTTAACCCTTGGTGAAGTCTTTCAGAAGCCATGAAAAAAACCTTTTTTAACCCTTGGTAAAGTCTTTCAGAAGCCTTGATAAAACCCTTTCTTAACCCTTGGTGAAGTCTTTCAGAAGCCTTGGCGAAACCCTTTCTCAACCCTTGGTGAAGTCTTTCTTTAGGCTTGTAAGTTACCTTGGGAAACACTTGAGAAAAGCCTTGGCAGTTTTGTTTCAATTTGCAAGCTTTCAAACAATGGTTCTGCAAGCGTTTAAAGTAATGGTTTTGAAAGCGTTTTGCAATCCTATTTCAAGGTAAAAATTTTTGCACGGGTAGGCCGTTCCCGGATAGGCGAGCGTCTTCCCGAAATTACTCCTTTCTACCTTTCCGTCTCTCTCTATCTCTACCTGTCCCGTTAGCGTGTAAGTGAAATAAGTGAGCTTTCTAAACTGTGTAAGAACAAACATCGGCGAAAACACCGATAAGGTAGGACCTGATTCTCTATGTAAATCACGAGCTTGCGAGACTTTTGATCAAATCTCTATCTTGGAGTATCGTATCTCTATCTTTATCTTTATCTTACCTTTCTCTGGATACGATTCTCTTTATCTTTTTCGTTCTATGATTTATCAAGAGTAATGTGAGCGATCTCGTGATTTGGCCAAACTAAGTCTTTGATTGCTAAGATTGGTATTATTTGATTTCTCTGGCTATCTCTTTTCTTTCTGCCTGCTTTCTTACCTTATTTCGAGATATGCTACGCTTATAATTGCTATGCTATAAATTGCCTGCGCTTATGCTTTGCTTTTGCTTATGTTTTCTATGCTATGATTCTGCCTAATACCTAATTGCCAAACCATTTTTCCTGGGTTATTATTGTTACTATTAGTCATAAATACGAGCAAGTAGCCGCGGAAGCGATAACCGCGTTAAAAACAAGTATCTAATATCTTTAATCGTTAGGTTAGTACGTAAATCTCTCTATTCTGAATCTGTAGACAAAATATCTAAAATCTGGGACGTCTCCCGACTCCCGTGCTGCGAGGATTTCTTATCTCTGATTTTGCTTTATGTAGTAGAGTATCGCTATGTGATACTGAATCATCGGATTCCTTTCTTTTCGATTATATAGAGTCTATCCCGCGCACACGTCTCTAGACCAAAAATCTGAATTCCCGAATTTCTTTATCTTATTTCCTTACCTATTATCTGATATCTCAACCAAACAACTAAACTAAACTAAACTAAACTAAACAAGACTAAAATGAATAATCTCTTATCTTCTGACAATTGTGAAATTTTAATCATGGACTTCTAATTATTTGGAGAATATAATTTGTTAATTATCCTAACTGACTGATTTTCTATGTGTTGTTCCCACTCCACTCTATCATTACCTATACTGTCTAGCCGAGCTTAAGTCCGTGGATCTCTCCGGATCTTTCTTTTCCATTTTGCTGCCTAATTGCGAGAATCTATCTTTTTGAGTAAAAATTGATACAAGCGTATCTGCGCCCAACATATCTTTTTCTCTTTCTTTATCTTCTTTCTATAAAAACCGGTGTGGTCGCCGAAGATTGACTACGCTTAGGAGAAATCCTGACCGTTGCAGTACATACTGTGACGCGGTTATCGTTTAAGCAGGCGGATTACTGTCCGTTTTAGACGAGCCGGTGCACAATAACGCAGATGAAATAGAATAAGTTAAAGTTGGGCGCCAGGTACCCTGAAGGTACCGTTTTTCAACAACAAAATCAAAGGTAAAATTCAAAACGAGAGTTTGCACGGCTGCGACGGTGAGTGGGCTCCTAGTTGTAAACTAGTCGTGGGGTCGGTACGCTAAATTACAAAATTTTGACGAGGAATAATTGAAGGAACAATATCCAATAATTTATTCAATATAAATCGTGAAGAATATTGCGATACAATATAAAAGAGAATTTATTTTAACCAAATAAACGTCTTGGAACAATTAATGCAATAAAAGTTACAAAAAGAAACTAATAATCGATTTTTAAATCAATTAAGAAAGAAGATCTATATTAAAGAGGAAGGTACGGTATAGTAAGGTAGAGAGGGGAAACGGAAGAGAGGGAGAACGTCGAGAAGTTGTAAACAGGGCGAGGCCGGGGTGACAGGGAGAGGGATGGGGTACTGCGCACTAACGCAGCGAAGGATCTAGACGTCGATATTCTACTTGATTTCTAGACGGTTCTACGCTAATTAACGAAACGTAGTTTTACACAATTCAAAAGATAATAAACTTAACCAAATTATCGATACAAAACAAGACAAGAAAAGCCCAATTTCCTAATCCTATTTAATTGTAAGACTAGAAAATTGCAATCGGTACGGTATACGAAAATAAAGTAGTTAATAATGAAATCAAGAAAATAAGAATCGAAAATACAAAACAACTAAAAGATAGTAAAAATGTTGAACTAAACGAAATCGACAACAAAATAGAGAACAAAATACGAATATCCCCTGGGTTCGGGAATAGTAAAATGCGGGAGATAATCTCGAAGTGAGATTATTCTCGACAAAATCAACTAGAAATGAATCACCGGAAGTCGTATCTTGCTCGAAAGCTTACCTTAATAAATAATATGATATCCAAAACTAATTTCACTCAAACAGAAACAATTATTCAAAAGTTTCAAACTATTGCGTCTTAACAGAAAGATAAACGGTAACGTAATGAAACAATAAATGTCTGACGAGACAAGTACGGAGGTCTGACGAGAAGTGGCGTCGATCTTTTCCGTCCGAATCTTGAGATCTTCGAGGGTAGGGATTCCACGTCATCAGAAGGATTTTCCCCGTCCTGGAAGGACATCTAGGCGATTGGAGTCAATTATGTTGATCGATAGGTGGCAGGAACTGTACGGAATATGCTCCCGAATTCGGTGATTACTCCCGTGTCGTGAGGGTCGACGATCTGCCGGCGTTTCGACTATTCGTCGGGCTGGTACTTTTCTGAAAATCTCGGAGATGCACTTCTTTTTAATTGTTCAAAGCGTACTCCTACGATATCTCGATGTATTTTCCAAATGTCTTAAAAATCAGGCAACAGTTTTCTAACTGCAGTCTCGGAGTACCAGATTTGTTTAGTGAATCATTCCAAATCACGGGGTATACCACAGTAAGAGCAAGGAGTTTCTGAATCACTGATACACCTGAACAGTAATTGACCGACGGGTGAGTCACATTACGTGGTGGGTTGATCACCACTGGCGATAGTTCTACCAGCTGGGTCGAGTCCGTGGTTCTCAAATGAGGAATCATTGGGTCGTTCAGCTGGGTATTTCCTGCTACGGAGCGCTCTGGCTGGTCAGCTGTCGTAATTATCCTGACTCCGACGCTTCGAAAATCTAACCAGGAGGGTGATGGTTTTCGGGAGGGTTCAGAGTTGTCGTCGGTTCCGTTCCTCGGCGTCCAATTGCGGTGGCGGGAGTTCATTACAAACAAATAATACAAAATGACATTAAAACTAAGAACTAAAAATATAATCGAGACTCTTTAGGAATTTGGGCTTGTTTTGTCGATGACTTCTCGTCAATTTCTTTAAATAATAACCGGTAGGTCGCTCGCGTCTGCGACAAGGAGTCGGCGGTCAAAACGCCACGTTACAATACATACATAGTTGACGGAGGGTGGAAAAATGAATGGATACCTGAAATACTGTCTGGATCACTGTTTTCATCATTAAGCGTTACAGAGGTTTTTTTGATCAGTCGTTTTCCAACACCTGTTGCTTTATTAGTTTCTTCGATGACATTTTCTGCGGAAGTCGACCAATTCTGCGCTTCTCTCTCAGCCGTACGTGCAATGAGATAAGTTTCTGGACAATCCGAGACGAAACCACATGAATTTTTTTTTTTTTCACTCACCGATAAGTTCTCAAATACTAACCAGAATAATGATATATGAATTATATTGAGAGTAGAATACAAAGATGAGCTTTTGAAGTTTCATTTTTTTTATCCAGAAATTTGCGGTAACCCAAGCGATTAAAATACCGCTTGCTTGATAGGTATGTAGTACATGCTGTCTTGATTCATAATATCGTTTCAACTCACCGTACGGTCCCCATATTTTGTAACAAGGACTGTGAGTCCAAGTCTGCTCGTCGGGTGGGATACATTTCGCGATGGCCTTTGTTTTCTGTATATCTTTTGGAAGCCACCAACAAAACATTTGCTCTTCATTTACCCATTGCGTAGGAACAGCGCAACAGCAATACGGAAAGAAAAGTACTTTATACATCTACAACAGAAATCATTCATCGATTAGAGAAATATTGTATTCGTTCATTACATTAGCAAATAATTATTGTATACCCACTAATCATCTGAAACGCACCCCAGATTATATTTTAGATATAGAAAATAGCCTTTTCGGTAGTAATTAACTCGCTGTTAGGGAAACAAAAACTCTTCTGCAGTAAAGTGAAATAAATAGGCTTGACCACTTTCTGCCGAAGAAACTCGAAACAGATTAATTGGTTTTGTATCTATGTAATTGTCTTTGAACTTCAGTTAGTATAGTATGATGTTGATTCGGTTGATTGTACGCAAGGAACAGATGTACCAGACGCTGTCATTGAGAGTGTGAGCAATGTAGAAGCGGCATAACGATAAAAGTATCATCAAACGGCATTCGGAATGCTTTATCTTTAACAAGTCGGATCGACCATACTTCTGTATCGGTTAACTGTTTGATGATATAAATATTCAAAAGCTCGGAGTTGCATGGGTAACCATCGATTGGTAACGGATTCAAATAGCTCCTTCCCGAAATAACGGCTTCCTCATTTTTGTAACCGAAGTGGTCGATTATGATAATGCGTCCGTCATTCAAGTAGCAATAATTATCACTATCAGAGGTGCTAAGGGTGAAGTTTGGAAAATGCAGAGTAGCGTGTGGCCTGGTCACATCCAGAGGGACGGGTTAGTTGGATTGGTTTCTCCATGTATGGAAAAACACCGTTATTTTTTCGTGGTAAAATAGTCTCAGTTTGTTCATGAATTCTTCTATGAATTTGCGCTAATGGTGCTTCAGATTTACGCAGTAATTTTTTTTTGTTTTTGCATATAATTCTCGAATGGAAACGCGCTGAAAGAATCTAGCGGACCATACGTCTTAACGCATTCATTCAGATGAATCAGATTATGCACATTGTAAACTAAATTTTCTTGACCATAAAGCCGTTGCATTTCGCATACAAAATAGAGAAGCAAGTCCTTAGCATATTGATTATTTGTTGAACAGTCTGAAGGGTGACATAAAATTCTCATAGCACAATTGAACGAATTGAAATGTTTGTAATACTGTGCCGGCA
This sequence comes from Ametastegia equiseti, assembly GCA_963989295.1. NCBI lineage: Eukaryota > Metazoa > Arthropoda > Insecta > Hymenoptera > Tenthredinidae > Ametastegia > Ametastegia equiseti. Next base: position 1,523,184 of record OZ022397.1, read on the forward strand.
AAAAAATTTTCAAAACGTTTGGACCCAAATAAAGCATGAAAAGCCGGAATTCGGTGGCTTTCCAACGGTCGAATTCTTGTAACGATCTACACTTCCTCTGGAACTCTTTTGGCACCCATGTTGACAATGATACCAAAGTGTCTGACAACTGTTTTATTTGAACCCCACTCAATCTTGCCGCATGGTGTCCACGCAACAAAAGACCTATGAGCTTTTTCATTACGCCCAAACAACACAGATGCATGTATTCCAACGGGAACTGTGTCACCATATTCAACATCAACATTTCAAATGGGGAGTCTCTGGTATGATGTTCGTCATAAAACCTTAGTCGAAAGTTTTCGTCGGTCCGGAGGCAAGCGTCATTGTTGAGAAAAAGAACTCGATGATGCACGTAATCACCCTCGTCAATGCACTGACCACAGCCAAAATATGCATTATGGGCTTTGATACATTTCACGAATGTTCTTGCTGGCGTATCACATATTACAGCATTTATTTTGACTCTTAAATTTCTGTCACAAAACTGAAATCCTTCATTCATCAGTACTTTGCACTCCTCAATGAAATCTTGTAAAAATTCTGTTACTGGAAATGGTTTTTTGTTTCCATGATACACGCCAATTATAAATGGACTCCAATTAAGACTTTTGTCTTTAATTCTACCGAGTATTGGCCACAATTGACTCCCTGAGCTCTTTGCTAACGGCAGACCGTCAATACTGATATCGACAAAAATAACATCCTTGATTCCAGAATGATCCCTGTTCTTTGTAAGTTCGTCTGTGATGCCATTTTTCAAACCGTAATGAAAATAATTACCGGGTGATACCGGTCGAATTATAGTCTGACGAGGTGTTTTGAGTAAGGTTCGCGCGTCACGCGGCAGGTTTTCTATGGGAAGAATACTTCTCAATATCAAAAGCAACGCAGTGAGAGCACTGTGATTGATTCCAAATGAAATTGCCCAAACACAAAGCTGTGCCGCCAAAGTCTGCTCATCGGGAATAAAGTGTTGAGCATTATCATAGTTCGGTATTTCATTTTCAGTTCCAGAATTTCGAGAACTATCATGGTCAGAAAAAGATCTGTCAATATGATCGATTCGACCATCATCAATAATGAAAGAATTATTCGCATCAGGACTATCGTGGCCTGATGAAGATCGTTCAATATTGTCCATTTCGTCAGCAATAATAATTGAATTGTTTGTGACGGTGGTATTATTATCGCTATTCGCTATACCTATGTCATTTTCTTGAGCTTCAGGAATATATGTAGATGAAGAACCATATTCATTATCAGACGCCCGCATCGCTCGAAGGCGTCGGTTTTTTTGCCTCTTCGAAAGTTCCGTGAACGGTTTACGTTTTTCCATTATATACGTTGGTAGATACTCAGTTTCATGCACGTGACGACAAAATGTTAGTTAGAAGTGCGAGGTCAGCTACTGTCGACACCCTACGTCCCTTCTAGTTATAAACTCGATGAATGTTCAGTAAAAGATGATCGTTTATTCATTTGGGCGCCAGGTATAACTAATTTATACCAGTCAAAGATACGTTTCACAAAAATACTAAAAATCGACTCAACAAATCCATTCACAATTACTCAAAATTAATCAAAAATTAGTCAACTTGAACAAAAAGGTACAACGAGCGATACTAGAAGCGACGGCCTTGAAGCACGGCTAATTCAGCTAAATTATAAGGAAAAGGGTAGAGTGCGTGGATTTACCTTTCACATGAAATTTTGATAATAAAATAAATAGTCGAACCTCAGATTTAAATCCTTCAATGGAATCGAAATTCCTTATATTATAATCATGTCATTACAAGAGCGGAAAAATGGTCAAAGAATATTAACAAAAATCAAATCAATTTTTATATGAGCGAAGTTATATAATGCAAGACAAGAGAGAATATAATAAGCAGAATTACAATCGATGAGTCACATTAATGATTATCAAAATGAGAAGAGAGAGACAATAGAATCAGAATACAATCAAATTCAGAATTGACGATTATTAAAATACTTAATCCTTAGCGAGCGAAATAATCCCGAGCGAGCGAGAATGTAAACAAACGCGGCGAGCCGGCTAAGTGCGCTGTATAGAGAGCGATATAAAACAAAGCAAGCTAAATTCAAATTAACGTATCACTGGGCGATACGATACCCAAAAACAAACTATGCAAGCAATCGCACACTTAGCGGTGATAATTCATTCGACACTCAGAGTACAATAAATTCGCGGAAAGATATACAGAATTTAATTCGCAGAATTATTCAGAATTACGCAGAGACGGAAAGAAGGATTATTTTACGAATAACGAAACACGTGGCGACGAGCCTCGCATTCGCTTTATGTGACTCGAAATACTTAATCTAATTATCCTAACCTATCGCAACTTCGTTCAGCTAGCCCGCGGGAGGTTGGAAGGAATAGTGACACACAATAATACCAAATAATATAATATAAAATGCAAACTACTAAAAGATCAAAGATACGAGCCGAGACTCGACCAAGCAAATGGCTATGTTATTCTATCGACTTTATCATGCGGTAAAGACGATTTATAGTTAATCAATCATGCGCAGAAAATCAGAGCGATGATAATCAGAAAATCTAACAAATCAGATGAAAGAAAGGAAGACTCTTAGTCGCGAAGTCAATCGTGGGATTAGCTGTAAGAAAGAATAATCACGCGGCACGTGGCTCGCGCTACACAAAATGTACGACTAGCTTCTCCCAAGAAACTTCGTGGCTTTACATCAAAGAAACCAGAGACTTTACCTTGATCGAAGATCTCAGCGCTTATTACTTAACACCAATTTACATAAACTTTGCGGGAAAACTAAATAGCGGAAAAATACTTATAGCGAGAGCACAATAGCGGAAAAATACTTTTTATGCCCTCCGGCCAGAAAGCGTCAACTTTCGGGCCGCTGCGCTAAACGAAGTTGCCGCTTTCTGGCTGCGCCGAGCAGAAAAATAGTATACACACCTTGGCCAATAAATAAGAAAGCCTCAGATCACATGTTTGTCGACCTCAGCTTCGCTTCGGCCGACAATTACATGTGATCTGAGACATTTCTTACTTTACTGGCCTAGGTATGTAATATACTAATAAAGCCTCCGAGAGCACGTCTGGACAGATCCAATGCTGACCGAAAAAGAAGGAGCGAAATCGTCGTCTTGGGTAGTTTGTCCAATTCTCTGCCGGGGGGTGAGGTGGGGAACCAATGACGTGTGACTCATTAGTGGATTGGTCCAATTTTTGAATTGTAGTCGGGAAATCCGTCTGTCACGACGGCTCGTCAGCCGGCGTGGCGCCAGGATCAGCCTGAGCTCTTCTTTACCGAGCGGTAAGGAGGGTTGCCAGCTTCTTAGTTGTCTTCTTAGTTGATTTGGCAGAATCACCCGGATTCGGCCTCGCTGCAGCTCCCTGAGCCGATTTGGGATGCCCCTGTCCCGGATCTGCATCTTCGTCGGTCGGAGACAATGCGGAACGCCATCCTCGTTCACTCTCGCACGGTCCTCGTCCTCCCAATAACGATTCTATTTTACGAGCGGTAAAATGTCGATGATAACGCCGGAGCGATAGTTAGCGTAGTCGGTTCGGTGGCGGGAATTTCTTCGGTTTCACCGATGAACCTTGGAGCGGGAGACTTGTGATACTTGGCGTATCGTCCTATACGCCGCTTCCTCGGTATCCGAGCGATAGGCGAAGTAGTCTTCGGGCGGGAAATCTTCTATGGATTCTATACTCCATCCATCCAACTTCTATCCAGAGTAAGCATCCTCCCCTCTTCTGCGTAGGTGCTATCCTCGGCACTTTCCAAGGCGCAAATCCCGGATTGCACACCCATAAGGTTAAGGTGGTGCAACAGTCGATTTAGCCCCGCCCCCTCCGTTGTGGGTTGTTAAGTGTGGACACGGCTCACTATTTCGACTATTATCAAAGCCTACGCTTCACTGACGCAAATATGATACACTTCGCGCCGTACAAAATGAAATACCGAACATATCTATGCGAAAATATGCTGATTTTAGGCAACGATGAAGCCGTGCTTTTGTTCCTCGCAAACCGTTGAAACTAGCGATTTCGAGAGTCGCGCGAGGCCATCTTTAATTCTGTCAGCCGTGAGCACGACCTACTAGAGTAGGTCGTGGCCCGCGAGTGTCTGCGAGGCTGCGTTCAGTTGGTGGCGATGGAACCAGGCTTTTTTAGTTCATATCGTGGCCACAGCACGATCGAGGCGCTCGGAGATTTTTCGCGGCGACAGCCAGCGCAAGAGCGTCACTATTTGTGGAAAGCTATATCATACCTCTACTTTTCCCCAGGAGTTTCATTCCTTGAAATCTGCAGTATTTCAAGGAATTTTTCGTTCCCAGCTGTTTTCTGACAATAATAAGTTTCCATTCACAGGGAATATAATCAGGATGTATACTTCGGTTCATATACTAGTAAAGGCCATTGGATGATTATGTAATAATTCAAGCGCATTATAACACAATACAAATTTATTATCGCAAACAAGCTGACGTACTCGTCGCCGACGATCTTTTATCCAAGATACATAAATACATTTTGCATAAACACGTCAAATAACAGTCAACGCACATGCATGAAAAGTAAACTGGGGAAAACGTCTTGACGAGAGAAAGGAAAATATAAATATGTGACAATCGGGAGTGTACGGACACGCGTGAGAATGATTTCAGAACGAAATAAATCACCAGAGATCACATGGGCTGTAGGCGTATACAATACAAATGTAATCTGATGCCTGACTGACGGTTGATATAGAGAATACTAATTTTCCATAACATATTCCGCTGCATGGGTCTCAAGTAGGATAATAGAGACCGGATACAGGTTCATACGATTTTACAATTTTCAATCAATATGACCCTGGTGGAAATTGTTTCCGTAATCTGTCACAAATTTCATGATCCGTAATAAGTGCGATTTTTGCCACATTCTGCTGAAATAATTTCTAACAAATAATTAATCCTGGAGAAGGGTGAGAAATCTGCTCAATTTTGAGGGGAAGTTGTTAGAATTCTTTCATTTCCACACCATGGTATCGGAATAACGAGCAGCATCGTTAGTTCTCCCTACTGAGAGTGGTCATGTAATTACTTATTCGTACAATATGATGAAACAATTCTGGACATAATTTATCACATTATTGAATCTTGCGAATTCAATTGAGGAAACAACTATAACAAGTCACGTAGGCATAAATCATCAGATTTTCTGTGTCGGAAATCATCTGGTCAACCATGAAGTTCTTTCATTTCCACACCATGGTATCGGAATAACGAGCAGCATCGTTAGTTCTCCCTACTGAGAGTGGTCATGTAATTACTTATTCGTACAATATGATGAAACAATTCTGGACATAATTTATCACATTATTGAATCTTGCGAATTCAATTGAGGAAACAACTATAACAAGTCACGTAGGCATAAATCATCAGATTTTCTGTGTCGGAAATCATCTGGTCAACCATGAAGTTTATTTTTGTCATACTACATTAGATGATTCTCGCGCACATGATTTATTCTGTGATTTCTTGCCTATTTCATCAAATTCACAAGATAAGTCATATCAAGGTGGCCATGAAATTTGGGACTTGAAATTCACCGACTTTACCAGATTTTCCAGTACCAAGATTCAATTTTTCCCCTGACCATAAATAATGCATGCAATCAACGGCGAGCAGCAGATTGATCAAGTGGGTTTGTAAGAGCCAATGGCCCGACGACATACCTAATTCACTGCGCATGAAAATTCATCCAGAGTTTCCTACCTATTTGGGAATAGGAAATATGCGCTCTGGTTCATGTTTCAACCAATATCTGACTTTTGGTGAAATTAGAACAAATTCCCTCACATTTCCCTGACTTTTCCAAACTCTATAAATTCCCTGAATATTTCCAGGTTTTCAGTCCTCATGGCCACCCTGCATATGATATTATGTGATTGATTACTCGAACATTCCCATTCCCTAGGGCTATGCCAAAGTTGTCAACGTGACAACTGATGTAGATGTTAGAATTCCCAGTAACCGCTCAAACAAGTCGCTGCAATTCCCTGCTGCGAACCACATCCATTTCGCCCAGTATTCCTAATCTCTAGCGTTCGGTATTTCCGGCCCAAAAAATTTCGACATCGTTTCAGGCATCTCTATCTGAAATGAATAAAAATTATCGTATACTTTTTCTGAAGGTACAAAATACATTTGAATGAGAGGTAAGTCCGCGTCAGGTTATTATGGAGGCAAGGCTTTTTCAATGTCATCAGCTTGCTGGTATCAGCCTTAGCTATCGACGATGGTTGATTTTAGCTTGGAAATGTTGCCTCTCCGTTTCAGAAAGTTAGTCACGATTTACAAACCATTTCATATTTGTGGACAGCTTTTATTTCTTCATTGCAGACATGAGCAGAGCGACAATTGAATGACAATGAACTGTGGGAATCAATCATTTTCTGAAACGTCCAGGTATTCTACGAATTTTCCCACTTGAGCGATATGGTTCGCAAAAATTTTGATAATTTCGAATGTTTACGGTCAACTTTGCAACGCAAGCAGACTAACGGAACTGAAACCATATTTCTTGGAGGACCATCTCATCTAGGAGTTCTCAGCTCCGTCCCAGATTAAAGGACTGATAAAAAATCAATCAAACCGTGTGCTCGCTAAAATGGACGCAATGTCAAGAGTCTATTCGAATCTGTCAGCTCTCGAGTTTTAATTTTTGTTGTTACCGCACTAGTTTATTCATTTCACTGGCGTGTACAGCATCGGATAATGTATTTTGGGAATAACTGTGACTTTAGTTCGTCAACAGGCCAGGCCAATGATAATTATGACGCTAGTACAATTCTCAACGTGACAAAGACGTTACTGCAATCATCTGAGATTCATAAATTTTTCGAAAACACTGTAAGTTGGGGTTCAAAAGAGGACCAAATATCTATCGGAATCACCTGGAGGTCTGGTATTCAGCTCGTAAGTCTCTTACGGCGAAGCAGTAACGAAAACTTCTTCGGCGGAACCTCGTCAACTGGTGAGTACAACGATTTTTTGAGTATCATGTTAGTCCAGGAATGTGTTTTGAGATTAAATCATCTATTTCTCTGTATGGTGAATACTTGAATATTTGAAAACGATTTACCACGTGTATTATCCGGGGTTCATTTACCCGTGGACAATTGACTTTTCTTCGAGCAAGGTTCTTCTGGGACGCCGTTTAGTTCACCGGTGACCGATACTGGATTAACCCCCCAGCAAAGTCTGCGAAGTCGCATGTGACGCGTCTTTTGCCAGTCGAGAGATGATAGCGATCGGCGGTCGCTTCATACAGTTGCCTCGGTCGAACCATAACCGCATGATACTCTGCTGTCGCACAACAGTCACGAGTGCAATAACCATTTCGATTAAGTTGCATGCCAGAGACACGGTTGTGTATTGCAGAATACATCCTCCGTCGCCCGACTCGAAAATAATCATTCATGGAATCGTCTACCTGCACTGAAAGAATTTCGGTTCATTACACTTCACCCATGAAGCTGTTTCAATTTCTCCAACAAGATCCCACGATAAGAACCATGAATTTTCATCAAACAATCAAACCTGCAGTTCCGATACACGTGACGACAAAGACGGGACCGGTAACATGATGACTTTTCTCTCTCCAAGCCAGTCGCGTTGTGTTTCAAATTCAGCGTCCGCGTCGGTGAATCCAGAATTCGCATTATATTTTTTTCTCAAGGAATGTTTGCCTTTATACACTGGAACACTATAACTCATTACAATATATTTGGTTAATAAATAACATGATACTAAATTATCATTAAATTATACAACGTTCAAGAATTTGTTACAATTTGGAAAGATAACTGCTTCGCAATTCAGTATTTGGATGAAAATTTCAGGGCTTTTGAGTTGAAAGAAGTGTTTGCTCAGGTACGATATAAAAGAATCATAGCTTCATTCGTCACCACAAAGAAACATTTTCAATATTTATGATCGCATGTAGCACGTACTATACTTACTTCAACAAAAGGAAATAATAAATACCGTGTGCAGATACTTTACCGTTTGGCACAGCTCTGACGTTGTGACGTGACCAGTTCGAACCGACTTGTCATATTTTGCGAGAAGGACAGGTCATCGTGCTGCTATTATCCTTCGTGCGATTACCGCTTATGAGATAGGATAGGACGGGCTCCCTCCATGTCTGTATGCTCTAAGCTCAGGGCCCAGCGCGACGTCGTTCACTCGTGCCGCATCGCCGTCAGACGCCGAGGAAGAGAGAGAACTGGGCTCTCGCGTGGAGCAGCCTTCTCTCTCCGACTAGCACTGTCAAAGGGAGGCTCAGCACGTCAAACTCCCAGAGATCCCGACATTGGGCAAAAAGAACGTCTAGAGCCCAACACCCCCTGCCCGCCCTTCTATTGTGACAGGATCATTTGAAACTGGGGAGCAGAGCGTCATTTTGAACATGATTGAATAATATGCAGGTCAGTAATTTATGTGTGCAGAATCCACGTATTCCAAGAAGCGAATCATCGTGTCAAATTCCAAAGAATACATACATGAATACTAGAAATAAACAATGATACATGCGTGTGATAGTATAGTGGATTTCGGTACCGGTACGGAAGGGCTTTTTTGGCGAAACGAGAGGCTTATGGCTCGAGCCGAAGGCGAGAGCTGTAACGAGGTTCGTCAAAAAGTCCTTACGTACGAGTGACGGACATTATTTTTCATCATGAGAGCCGGAAAATCACGACGAAGTCGCGATGTTGAGGTTAGAATGGTGAAAAATTCATTGTCAATCTATGTGGTAGGTGATAATTTTCATAGAATTATTAATAATTCCGTAGTAAAATGATACGTGAATATTATCTTACATACTACATAGTACCCTACTTGATTTTCTTTGCACAATTATTCGGGTACACAGAATAGCATTCATGACATGATGACAAGGTGGATGAATACGAACCTTGTATGAAAAATGTCGCCGACAATCCATAGAGTTCAACGCGACTTTTTGTCCCATGCCTGGGATCGAGGTTCCGTCAGGATCCATCAGTTTTCTACGATTTCATGCGCAAAGAAAGAGAGTAGAGAGAAACGGAGAGATTCGCTCTGTCTCGTGGTCGGCTCGTGACTGACTGTCGTGCGTCGAGTTCGGGCGTCCTCGGCCCAACTCGGCCGAACTCGTGATCCGGACGTTCGCGTAGAGTCCACCTCAGAGCATACGCTATGCACCTGACTATGCTTACATCTCATACCATCTTATATTGTACCAACAGCGTCAACGAGACTCGTATCCTGGCTATTCTACCCCCATTCTCAAAGGGATAGAAGTCGAGCTTTTTCTCGTCAATATACAATAACGTACAACAATATGCAAATCAATCATTCGCGCATTCGTGAATGTATTAGCTGTCTCTCGACGAGAAATTCATAAAAAAATTTAATGAACTAGCCGTTGTACTCGTTTGACGAAATAACCACACGAATAAAGAATGACTGCTGAATTCATGCGCGGTCGCTGATCCACCGCTCTCCCCAGTACGATACTTGCGTGGTCCATTTCTTTTTCTGCCACTGTTTAACATTCTTATTACTATCGAGATTTTTTTTTTCCTATGAGAATCCGAATGAACGAAACAATTACGGCAGTCCCAGAGTTATAAAATTTCCAGCTTTCCCTGCGGCTGACTCCGAAGACCGCGAGATTCGCGATACCTTGCGATACCGCGATTCTGTCGATGCAACGGTGCACCGGAATCTCGCGGAAATTCTCGTCTCTCACTCGGTTCCGCGCTGCGTCTAATCCCACTCTCCAGGGTCGTCGCAAGCGGATTTTCGCGAGCGGGGCTCCAGGGTAAGCCATGGCCACTCGCCGCGACGCGCGACGTCCCTGGCGAGTGGTCGGTCGGGCCCGTATCTTCGTCGTAGGTGGCGCGCGCTGTCCGTGCGCGCGCAATAAAGAAGTTCTATGGAACACATATGTTGCGTAGAAACTGTGTTTCGCTCTTAGCAAAAGTCCCACTCGAAACTGTACCTGAGTACTATTCTGCAGGGAGTACATAGATTTGTACCACAAGGACATTTGCATATCGCTTGTTAGTTTCGTGATATTGTTGTGTGTTCCGTGCTATTGTTTTCGTGTATCGAAAATGGGTCATTTCAATGTTGCGAAAAAAAAATATCGCTTGTGCAAACCGCGCCCGTCTAAAAAACTTGCGGCACGATCACGGCAAGTATTTGTTTACATCTCTGCATTCGTTGCTCTCATATATGCATCTCGTATCTTGCCGGTGCAGCCAATCATCCGCATTACCGAAAATCTCTTCAGCAATCCTAAGAATCCGGAAAATTTTGCCCAATCTTCTCCAAGAACTAGAAAGCTTCGCGATTATATCTTGTAAACGAAAGGGAACAAAACGTGCTAGCATTCGAATCGACCCGCAAAGTGCTAGTCCTCAAGTCAACTCCAAACGTGATGTTTTCACCCAACATCTGAAATGTGCTGTTATACGTATCGGACGTCTATATGTTTCCGTGAAGAGGTGATATAAATTTCACGAGCGAATAGGCTATATTTTCACGCGAATTTCTATGCGTCTATGTGACGATATAGAATAAATTGACGCCTGATTGTAATTGTGGGCCATTCATTGAACTGAAGAGACTTTTGATGTGGATCGGGAGTTTCAGGAGAGAATACGGAGAGGTTTTTGTCTCTCAAATTGAAAACGGAATTTGAGAGGTTGTTTACGAAAAACTTCCATCGAATCTGGAAGAGCTAATACTACTATTTTGATTAATTATCGCCTATAACGAATTCTCGCCTAAAATTTGGCTGCACAATTCATTCGCCGATTATTCTTATCTCCATAGTCCGCAGGCCCGGCGACTTGTGGATTTCCCAGGTACGGAGTTGTGAGAGGGGGGGAGGGGGGCTCAATGTTGAACCGTATTTGTAACAGCAGCCATTCGCATCACACACATTTTACACAACACTCATACACCAACACCCACCGGTTTTTATCTCTCAGTGGATATAAACTTGTTCATTGTACACCCATACAGTACACCCGTATGGATATGAGATGTATTACCCCCTGTGTTAAATTAGGAAGAATAGTCGTTCTTTAGGTACACAGATAAAAAAATTGTTGAGATTTACAAAAGTCGGGGGCAAACTAATGTTCTTGCAAAAATGGCAGAAATACCCGGTACTCGATACAATCGCGATTGCAACTTCAACAAGCGAACGAGTGGTTCTTACCAGATTTTCTGTAATTTTTACCAATTAGTTCGCTTTGTCCCCTATGCTGCTACTGCCTTTCTTAAATGTAGCAATCATTTTCTTTTCCGTGTATGCATTGGTATATGGGGCACAGTTATACCATTGACTAAGGATTACTAAAGACGGCCAGTTAAATGGGACTCTGTGAAGCCTGGCCGCTTACCGACCGAGTACCATTGCAGTATATCTATAGCTATAAACAGTATACCTATAGCTATCGAATATATAGATATACATCACGTGTATTTTGTCGGTAAGTTCGAACACTGCTGTTACCGGCGTGCCCCGCTGTGCCCCCGAACCGGGCTTCAAAACTGTACCCGTGGCTGGCCGTCTTTAGTAATCCTTAGTCAATGGTTATACGCATCCAATATGGTTGGGATAATTGGCTATTATAGTAAACATAGTAACCAGTGCTCCGATAGAGTAAAATTTGAACTCTACACATATACAGATACCTGATACAGTATCACAAATCGAAATCGGTATGGTAAATTTCTGATTTCTCCGGTTTTTCAATTTTATCCAACTGTAGCATCAATGCGAAAAAAAAATTCTCCAAACTCCCAGGTATGGAATTCCATACCTGAGAAATTTCAGATGTGGTGCAATTCATACCATCCAGACGAAAGTCGCCGGGCCTGATAGCCGGGACAACCCTTGTCGGACTGGAAATGACATTTCGCGTGGCTACTGAAAAGGGGTGTAAACGACGTGTCTACGCAATTTTACTATTTTTGAACGCAAAATCGCGTTTCTTTTTCCGGGTCATTCGCTGAAAAATCGTCGAAACGCTTCACGTAAACAATTTGTTATCAATAAGCCCAAAGTTAGAAAAGACTCCGATGTAATTGCGATAACTGATAATTGGTTTGTGGGACTGATCTACTTACAGTTCAAGCTATTTCCCCATGTCATCTGCACTTTTAGATCTCCACGCCTTTTTCCGTGAGTCGCGCGATTTGTATTGTGACGTAGCTCCCGTCTTAACCCTCGACCCAGCCGGAGTACTAGGGAGGAGGGAGGAACCAGTTCACTACTATTTATAGTAAGGACCTGAGATATTATATGCGAATCACTGCTAAAGCAATCCGGGTCCTGGATTGCCGCCGGTGCCGCTCAGTACCGCGGAGAGGGGTCTGGGTCGACCGAGGATTGACGGACTCAGGCAAATAACTACTCGGTTAGCGTAGAGTAAAATAACAGCAACCAAATTTATTAGACAATCTGTAGGGAATTTTCCCTTCGAGTTCGGGGTGGATCAGTGCCGTGTAAAGGCGGCCTGCCACCCATGGGTAACGATTTAATATCACTACAATAACAAAAAGAGGACCTTATCCACTACGATAACAATTTGCAACAAATAAATTACTAACAAATAACCGGGCTAAAACCCTACGGGTGGAAGAGAAAATTCTAGGGTCTCTGGGGACAGGAACCGCCCCAGGGTCGGCTCGGGTGGTTGGTTGACCACCCCCTATATGAAATACTATTTACAATTAGTGTTCCACCCGTTAAAATGGACCGGATGGGTCGGAATCCTTAACCTAGCTTAAACCTAACTCTGCTTTCTTTGTTTCGGGACACCGGTTGTCCCGTTGTTGACTCGACTTTGCGCAAAGAGACTCGACGGACCTGACTAGGCTTGACTCGTGGGTGAGAGAGAGACCGCGCGTGACTTTAACCCTCTCGCTCGCACTCGTGGCGCGGTGCCTATTCCCCACGGGGGGGGGCTTGGAAAACTCTATTCACTCGCGGATTTTCCCTTGGATATCACCCTCAAACAAATACTAATCACCTCCCTTCGAATGTGGGACACTGGCTACGGCCTACCGACTCGGGGTTAAGCAATAAACCGATCCAGGAGAATCAGCGAACAGGCCGCGTGGCCGCAACCAAAGCAAGATGGCCAAATGCCACCGCCGGATCAGATTCTAAGGTTTGGGTTAAGACAACTGACGCTTACCCTGCTCCAGCCACCTGAGGAATGCCACTACCCCTCGTATATCCATGATTTGGGGCACAAGGATCCTCTGATTTTATTCCCTTCGAAAGGTAACCACAATACTTTGCAAAATAACAAAAGAAACGCCAAACTCGCTAACAGAACGGGATGCTCAGTCGAAAGCCTAACGCAGAGTGACTTATTTTCAATATGGCCGCCCGTAGGTCGGACTATCGATTATCGATGCGTCGATCTCGACGCGCCGAAGTGTGTAGAGCGGCGTCGTCGGGCCGCGCGTAACGGCGGGATTTTTCGAATCACCCTTCGTTGGCTGGAATCGCAGAGCCGGGCTGCTGAGTGTTCTCGTCGGCGGGAATCTCATCCACCGACTTGTCCCGCGATGCAGCAGTTTCGTATAGCACTTATCGGTGCGTCGAGGAAAATGTCGGTCGTCGGCGTAGACACCGGAATAGCCGGCCAGCGTACTCTCCGAGATCATTCGCAGTTCCCGGGTTTTCTCTCCTTCCGGGGCAGGCTTTCCCGCTCAGGCACGTCCGTATATCCGAGTCTCCCACATAAGAGAAAGGTATAGAGGAAGAAAGAAACGAAATTAAAAAAAATGAAAACGGGCCATCGTCAGCCACGGTCACCTCTCGGAGTCGTTGCAGCCTCTATGCTTCCCTAACTGCCCTGCGTGAGGGTCTTTACTTAGTGTTTCCCTACTTAATTATACCTCCGAAGGGTTCGGGAGCTCCTTGTAGCGGGCAAACGCGTTTGCCACGTTACAACTCCCCCCCCCCTTAGACGGACCACTGGGGCAAAAGCGCCAGCTGACCTAACCCATGGGCCGAACTCCGAGTGGCGGCCGCAGCCGTGTATCTTACGTCTAGATTACGTAATACTACGAATATCACAGCTTAAGTGTCTCATCACAGGTTCAGTCTGATATCTCCATCCGGAGTAAAGTGAATCGAGAGTCCCCAAAAGGGAGGAAAAATGAGTCGAAAGCATAATTTAGGTTGGCGAAGGGACTTCCTATCTTCGGTGCGAGAAAAAGGGGAAAAAAAAAAAAAATCAAAGAAAGACCAGAAAGGGAAGTGAAACAAAAGAATCGAACAACAAAAAAAAAGAAAACCACGCAGAGCAAATCTCTGTCGGGGGGGTCTCCAATTATCTGGTCGGACCCGGGACCAAAAAAAAAAACACAACTATCTTGCCCACCGCCGGGCGGAAAGCCCCTCCGCCGTAGGCCGAATATAAAATGTAATTTTGAAAAATACGGGACGAAGAAAAAAATTTTCTAAGAAAAAAAACAAACACAATAGACTAACTGACTTGAACAGAACGTAGGGAACCCTTCGAGGGATAGGGACGTAGGGCGAGCACAAAAAAAAACAACAAAAAAAAACAGACTAGACTACTGGGCGCAATAAAAAAAACTCTCAAACAAAATAGGCTACACTACGGGGGCATTGGGACAGGAGTACCCTCGAGGGCTGAGGTTCGGGAAGGTAGCAAGGAGTCGGGGGCTGATGGTGCCTAGTAGCGCGGTCGTCCGCGTGCACCCCTGCGTGCTCGCTCTAAATGCCACCGGTGGTGCACCCAGGGACACCTTCCGTCCACGAGGTGGTATTCCCCACAGATGGGGCACCGCGCGTGCTGCGGTTGAGGACACTCTCGAGCCCGGTGACCTAGGGCGCCGCAGTTGTCGCACGGGGTCATCGCGTGACGGCGTGCTCGCTCTGCCTCTCGGCGTGCTCGCTCTGCCTCTCGGCGAACCTCTTCCGGGCGACGGGGTATTGGCGGTGGTGGTGGTGCGTACCGGGGATCCGGCTCGATTTCCCGGGGTCTTAAGGGACGGGCTGGTACCGGCGCCTCTCGGGGTCTCTCCACCCGCACCTCCAGGAGGGGTCTCGGGGCCGGGGGTCCGGGCTCGTTCTCCCTGTCCGGCTCATCCAGTCGGGCGGCGGCGTGTCCGGCCCACCAGGCCAACAGATCGCGGGATGGTCTCTCCGGTCCGAGCGGGCGCGGCCGCTCCAAATTCAGTAGGTCCCGAAGCGCTTCCCACACCGCGGGATTGTCCCAGGATCCTGGAGCCTCTACAGGAATGGTGCACGAAATCTCGAATAAGTGCGGGTCCCTTTCCTATCCCGTTTTGCCTACTGTCCTAATTTCCTAATTCCCTCTATTATAATTGCCTACTGCCCTAATTTCCTACTCCCCTAATTCCCCAATTCTCCGGCTTCCTCGTCCGAGCCGGGGTCGGCTACGGATTCGGTCGCCCTATCCTCGTCCTCGGACGGTACGTACGGCTTAAAATTACTAATGTGGTGTCGACCAAACGACCTCCCCGTCTCGTCTTCCAGTTCGTATACGACTGGCGAGACGACTTGAGTCACCCGAAATGGGCCTTCGTACTTTGGGGCCAACTTAGCCGCAATGAAATTTTGCGCGGAGGACAGCACCCTTTTCTTTTTCCAAACTAGGTCCCCGACACTGTAATGGCCCGCTCGGTGGCGACGATTATAATAATTGGCTTGCCGGTGATGCGCACCCTCTAAATGGTGGGTCGCTAAATCCCGCAATTCTTGTAACCGGGACATTCGCTCTGCCCATTTATCGGGCCGGGGTTCCGGTATCACCGCGGGACCCTCTTCCTTGCGTCGGAGTTGTATCCGGGGTCGCGGTTCCCGGCCGAAATTCAGAAAGGCCGGACTAACCTTCAGAGAGGTGTGTACCGCGGAGTTGTACGCGAACCTAAACTCATGTAAATGCATGTCCCATTCCCGGTGATCTTTATCGATGTACGCGGTGATCATTGTTTTTAGCACCCGGTTAACCCGCTCAACCGGGTTTGCCTGCGCGTGGTAGGGGGGAACATGCGCGTGTACAATATTGTATTCCGTACACATGTCGTCGATCGTCCGGTTCGCGAACTCCGTACCGTTGTCGGTGAGGAAGACCTCCGGAGTTCCCCACCGGGACAGGATTAGGTCTTCGAACGCTGCGACGATATTTTTCGCGTTGGATTTACGCATCGGGGCGCATTCCACCCATTTGGTGAACAAGTCCTCGAACACTAACAGGTACTCGAAACCTGCTCGGCTGCGGGGGAACGGCCCCATGACATCCGCGGCGACGACCGCCCACGGTTGATTCACCACCCGGTGTCCCATTAACCCGACTGGCGGATTCTGCTCCACTTTACACTGTTGACACCTCTGGCATCGGCGAATAGCCACCACTATATCCCGAAACATACCGGGCCAATAATACGTTTCCCGAGCTCGCGCGTACGTCTTTTCTACCCCTAGGTGACCCGCCTGGGGGTCCTCGTGGACCTCGGCAAACGCGCGCGCGCGTGCCTCCAACGGGAGCACGAGTTTCCACGGGTTCAGATCTTCCAAAATCGGTTCGGTAATCGGTTGGTGTCGGTAATAGTATAGCCGACCATCAGCTACCGACCAGTCTCGGAACTTTTTCGGGAACGCTAACACTTCTTTCACGCGACGCGTATACCACGGGTCTTGGGCCTCGTCAATCGCGGCTACCGGCTCGGATTCTAACTCTGTTACTAGACCCTCGTACATCCGAGATAACGCGTCCGGTACTTGATGCATAGCCCCCTTTCGGTGGACAATTTCAAAATCGTACTCTAACAATTCTAATGCCCAACGGGCCAGGCGACCTGTGGGGTTGTTTAAATTATGTAGCCACCGCAAGCTGCTGTGATCGGTAATCACCGTAAAATGATACCCTTCGAGGTACGCGCGGAATTTTCTAATAGCCCAAATCACCGCTAGGCACTCTTGTTCCGTGACGGAATATTTTCTTTCCGCGTCTGAAAGCGTGCGGCTCGCGTACGCGATGACCCGTTCCGCTTCCCCGACGGTTTGGGTCAGCACTGCCCCCACCCCGAAGCTACTCGCGTCCGTTTGCACTACGAACGGGATACTGAAGTCCGGACATGATAGAACCGGGGCGGTTGTTAACGCGATTTTAAGGGTTTCGAAGGCGGTGTTCTGCTCTTCCCCCCATTCCCACCGTCTATCCTTGCGTGTAAGTCGCGTTAGTGGCTCCGAGAAGTCCGCGTACGCTGGAATAAATCGGCGGTACCATGAGGCCATCCCGAGAAATCGTCGCAACTGTTTCAAGTTCCGGGGTACCGGATAACTAACGATTGGTTCAATCTTCTCGGGGTCTACTAATAACCCGTCGCGATTAACTCTAAACCCCAGATAACGAACCTCATCTCTACAAAATTCACATTTTTCGGGGTTCAGGGTCAAATTGGCTCTATGAATTTGTTCGAACACTCGCTTCAACCAGGCGAGGTGCTGCTCAAACGTCTCCGTGACAACAATAATATCATCTAAATAGGCAAACACATGAGGTTCCATATCGGGAGTAATTAACTTATCTACGAGGCGCTGGAAGGTCGCGGGCGCCCCCGAGAGTCCATACGGCATCCTTGTGAAGTGAAAAAGTCCCCGCCCTGGGGCGGTGAAGGCCGTTAATTCTCGGCTGTCGGGGTGCAAGGGGATTTGGTGGTAGGCCTGACTCAAGTCAATAGTCGAAATATACCGCGCGGAACGTAATTTGTCTAGGATCCCACTCATATAGGGAATCGGGTATGCGTCCTTCTTCGTGACGCTATTAACTTTACGAAAGTCCAAGCAAAACCGGTACGTCCCGTTCGGCTTCTTGACCATTACGATGGGGCTTGACCACGCGCTCTGAGATGGCTCAATGACCCCCTCGGCTAACATACGATCCACCTCGGCATGAATCGCGGCTTGTACAACGGGGGAAACTAAATAGTAACGCTGCTTGATCGGTGGATGTCCCTGCGCGTCTAGGGTGTGTTCCGCCAGAGTGGTTAACCCGAGCTCACCGGTAATACACGGTAGCTCCTGGGTTAAGAACTCTTGTAGGGAACGCGATTCTTCTACCGTTAATTCCGCGATGCCGAAACACGCATTTATGGTTCCGCCCGAGGGATCGTTTTCCTCCGCAAACGCTCGCACGCTATTCGGTCTATCGCGCGTGCGCCAGGTTTCGTTTGACCCATACATATCCAACCCGAACTTCCTAATAAAATCCATCCCTAGAATACAGTCTCCCGCGAGGGACGAAAGAAATTTTATCGCGAGGTCATGGGTGTGCCCCTGCAGTTCCACGGGCAGCTCTGCCTCTCCCAGTACCGTCTCTAACGTTCCGTTTGCTAACACGATATTATTGCAGGCGGGTTTGTTCAAGGTCTTGCCGGCTTCCTCTACGATTCGCAACCCCGCTGTCCCTAAAAAACTTCCGGATGATCCCGTATCCACCAGGGAACGGACTACTCTGTCTCCTATTTTAACATTCAAAAACCAGCGTGGTTGTGCCCGAGACGCGCTTATTTCCGAGCATTCGGGAATGGCTAATTCTAATTCTGGGCCTTTTGGGGTTGGGGGTTGGTTCTCGGGTGTCTCATGGCCCCTTATGGAGACGACCCCGTCCCGTTTCCCGCACTACAATTCGGACACCGCGTTGCGATGACGTCTCGCTTCCCGCAGCCGTGGCAGAATCGTTTCTTTTCTCGCGGGCACTCTCGCCAAACGTGACCTACGCGTTCACAATTCCAACAGGTTACCGTCGGGCCTCCGTCTGTCGCTACTGGGGCTTGAGACGCCGGTTCGACAGCCTGAGGTACGCTAACTTGAGCTGACGCTCCTAAATTCTGATTCCCTGGGTTATTCTGGCTTCGCCTAATATTCCCCGTCTTATTGCTATTCCCCTTCGGGGTTGCCGCGGTCTTTATTGCCGACTCTAATTTCTTCTCCAAGCTTAGCTGCATAGCTGCCAATTGGTCTGTTATGGCCTTCTCTAAGGGCATCTCCCCCCCCCTTAGTCCCGACGCTACGGGCTGTTTCGGGGCCGCGGGGTGCTCTGATTGATCCGCTTCCTCGCCTTCGACCACCGCCGCTACCGCCGTGGGTTTCTTTCCCGCTTTGGGTTTGCTTTTCCACGCGAGCTCTGCCATAAAAGAGTCCTCAGGGGACGGGGGTGGCCGGTATGCGCGTGACAACTCTAAATTCCGTTCTCGCGCGGTAGCCGCTCGCGCCAGCTCCTGGAAACTGCGTATTTGGTCGCGGTCGAGAGTCTCCCGAATATTCGGCCTTAAGTTTTCGAATGCCAGGTCTAACTGGTCTTCTAACGAATAGGGACGGGTCATTCGGTGTAAAAGACCTCGGATACAGGTCAGGTAATTAGTGACTGATTCGGTTTCCCCCTGTGTCCGCGACGCCGCTTGTTGACGGAATCGCTTATTCACCGTGGTATCCCCGAACCAGTTTCTGAATGCGTCCTGGAATTCTTCGTAACTGTTCCAGCTATCTCTTTCTACTCTCAACCACTCCGCTGCTACCCCGGTAAATATGGTCGGTAATGACTGAACTATTTCTTTCCCCGAGAGAGGGGTAAACTTACGACAATCGTCCAGGCGTGTCAGAAAATCCTCCGCGCTTTTCTCGCCACTTCCCGAAAATCTAATGTTCCACCGGCGCAACGCTTCAGAAACTTCCCGCGCCCGATCGCGAAAGGTAACTCGCGGCTGTGACGTCACGTGTTGCCAGTCTGGGGATGGTTCGATCCAAGCCGACTGAACCGGCGCTTCCTGCCTCAGTAGGGCGGGCGGGTGGGCATTCCCTGGCGTGGGTTCGAATTCTACAAACGGATTTGTTATTTCCCTCGCCCGTTCTGGCTCCGGTAGCCGATACTCTAACCGCGCGTTGGGGCGTGCCGGTTGTAACGGATTTACTTCCCGTCTATAATGCATGGGGATATCGGATTGACCCAAATATATCCCTTCCAAACGGGTTGGTTGGGAACTAAGCGGTTCAACAGGGATTGGTACGAAACGGACTGGCTCAATTCGGGTTGGCTCCGCCAACGTTCCTTGCAGTGGGTTCGCCAGTCGCTCCCGCTCAGTTTCCCTGCGGATTTCTTCAATTTCCCGCGGGTACGCGGTCGATCTTCGCGGCATTTCCGCGAACATATCCTCGACCTCCCGAAGGTTCGCGATCGAGGCGGGTAATCTTGGTACAAAATTTTCCGGCCGGGGACGTTCGTCTATCGGGGAAAAATCTCGCGGAAATCTAATCGAGGCTCGCGCGCCTCTGTCTGGTTCCAAGGGACCCTGGCTGGCCGTGGGTCTCAATGAATAGGCTGTTGGCCGCGTACCGTAAACATTGGACAAGACCGGGGTCGTAGTCGACGATGCTACGCTAGTCGTCGTGGTCGTCACCGGCCTAGCCTCCGAACTCGCTGTGAAAACGCCGCGGGGGGTTTCCGCTCGATTCAACTGTACCGACGCCGCTCGGGATGGACCTGCCGTTTCGCCCGCGAATACGGTTTCGTCCTCTGGCTCCCAGGGAATCGTCGCGTCTCCCTGCCTACGCCGCCAATAGCGCATGTATCGGTCGCGTAGGACCGCTACCGAGCCGGTCGCGCTAATCTCTAAAGAATCCAGGAGTTGCGAGAGCTCCGCGTGGGTCAGATTCCACAACACGTTACCGTACGGAGTATCGTTAGCTGCCATATTTCACGGTGTTAGGTCGCTTAGCCGACACCAAAGTAAACGAAGAACACGAAGATTGCGGACGCGCGTGGTAAAATAACGACGTTCCACGTCGTCAGGCTCGCGCTCAACCAGGAGGTGCGAACCGAATTTAAATTTCTAAAAGTCGCGCGTCTGCTACACTCAAACAAAAATTGTCCGGGTTGACAATCCCTGACCCAAACGTCGGTCGCCCACCAGCTGTTTAGTATCTCCGGTGCTGAGATATCAACACTAACGAACCCGAAAGGTATGAGCCAGATCAAAACAATAATAGTGGGTATTCACCCGGATTCTCAACTCCGAACACTAAAATTGCTCGCGACGCGAGAGAATATCCCGAACAAACCAAATCACCACCGTGTGGTGAGTTTCTTAAAATCTCCTGGATGAGATTAAATTTCCCGCCTCAGGGATCCCGGATCGGTGCGCGCAATATCTCCGGCACCGTTCACTAGCTAGCTAGCTATTTTGCTCCCTAAGGGACTGACTTTTGAATTTCCCCCGGTGATGGTCCTGGGGTAACACCCAACTTGTGCCTGACAGGTGATGTACAGTTGGTCGTTACAGCAAAGGAATATCCAAGATTTACAAATATCTACCACCACAGGGCATGCACGAGGGACATACATTAATGGTAGAAAATTACAGTCAAATATTCGCAGCTGATCGGCGTATAGCACTTAGCGGGGCTGTATTAGTGTACCCTGCGTAGCCAGTGTCCCGTCTCGACCGTGCCACACACACATGTACTCGTTCGAGCGTCAGCAAAGCGCGCGGGGTTCTCCTCTGAGGAAGGACGCGCTCAAACAATAACAGGGAAGAGAGAGAGAGAAACAAAAAAAAAGTCGCTGAAAGCCGGGGATCGTATTACCGCGTGTAAATTTTCAAATAACGAAACCCAAAATAATCGCCTAGACGAGTGTATTTGCCGTCAATCCTCCTCCGGGCAGCAACAGCACAAACAACAAAAACAAGTATATAAAAAAAATGCAATAAAGGAAGAAAATTAAGATTTTCCGGACCGGTAAAGAAAAGTTAATTATTTATCTCGGGCCCCACGTTGGGCGCCATTTGTGACGTAGCTCCCGTCTTAACCCTCGACCCAGCCGGAGTACTAGGGAGGAGGGAGGAACCAGTTCACTACTATTTATAGTAAGGACCTGAGATATTATATGCGAATCACTGCTAAAGCAATCCGGGTCCTGGATTGCCGCCGGTGCCGCTCAGTACCGCGGAGAGGGGTCTGGGTCGACCGAGGATTGACGGACTCAGGCAAATAACTACTCGGTTAGCGTAGAGTAAAATAACAGCAACCAAATTTATTAGACAATCTGTAGGGAATTTTCCCTTCGAGTTCGGGGTGGATCAGTGCCGTGTAAAGGCGGCCTGCCACCCATGGGTAACGATTTAATATCACTACAATAACAAAAAGAGGACCTTATCCACTACGATAACAATTTGCAACAAATAAATTACTAACAAATAACCGGGCTAAAACCCTACGGGTGGAAGAGAAAATTCTAGGGTCTCTGGGGACAGGAACCGCCCCAGGGTCGGCTCGGGTGGTTGGTTGACCACCCCCTATATGAAATACTATTTACAATTAGTGTTCCACCCGTTAAAATGGACCGGATGGGTCGGAATCCTTAACCTAGCTTAAACCTAACTCTGCTTTCTTTGTTTCGGGACACCGGTTGTCCCGTTGTTGACTCGACTTTGCGCAAAGAGACTCGACGGACCTGACTAGGCTTGACTCGTGGGTGAGAGAGAGACCGCGCGTGACTTTAACCCTCTCGCTCGCACTCGTGGCGCGGTGCCTATTCCCCACGGGGGGGGGCTTGGAAAACTCTATTCACTCGCGGATTTTCCCTTGGATATCACCCTCAAACAAATACTAATCACCTCCCTTCGAATGTGGGACACTGGCTACGGCCTACCGACTCGGGGTTAAGCAATAAACCGATCCAGGAGAATCAGCGAACAGGCCGCGTGGCCGCAACCAAAGCAAGATGGCCAAATGCCACCGCCGGATCAGATTCTAAGGTTTGGGTTAAGACAACTGACGCTTACCCTGCTCCAGCCACCTGAGGAATGCCACTACCCCTCGTATATCCATGATTTGGGGCACAAGGATCCTCTGATTTTATTCCCTTCGAAAGGTAACCACAATACTTTGCAAAATAACAAAAGAAACGCCAAACTCGCTAACAGAACGGGATGCTCAGTCGAAAGCCTAACGCAGAGTGACTTATTTTCAATATGGCCGCCCGTAGGTCGGACTATCGATTATCGATGCGTCGATCTCGACGCGCCGAAGTGTGTAGAGCGGCGTCGTCGGGCCGCGCGTAACGGCGGGATTTTTCGAATCACCCTTCGTTGGCTGGAATCGCAGAGCCGGGCTGCTGAGTGTTCTCGTCGGCGGGAATCTCATCCACCGACTTGTCCCGCGATGCAGCAGTTTCGTATAGCACTTATCGGTGCGTCGAGGAAAATGTCGGTCGTAGGCGTAGACACCGGAATAGCCGGCCAGCGTACTCTCCGAGATCATTCGCAGTTCCCGGGTTTTCTCTCCTTCCGGGGCAGGCTTTCCCGCTCAGGCACGTCCGTATATCCGAGTCTCCCACATAAGAGAAAGGTATAGAGGAAGAAAGAAACGAAATTAAAAAAAATGAAAACGGGCCATCGTCAGCCACGGTCACCTCTCGGAGTCGTTGCAGCCTCTATGCTTCCCTAACTGCCCTGCGTGAGGGTCTTTACTTAGTGTTTCCCTACTTAATTATACCTCCGAAGGGTTCGGGAGCTCCTTGTAGCGGGCAAACGCGTTTGCCACGTTACAGTATGTATTTTTGAATCCTTGTACCTAAAATACGTTTTAAGAACATTAATATTTACAATATATATAGATACCAGCGAAAGCAAGCCCAATCGCAATCATTGCAATCCCCGTTGCGATCAGATTGTACGGCCGGTGCTAGTACGCTATTACCCGCGGTCGAATCGAACCCTGCGATCGAAGAAGCGTCTCAAGAAATGTCGCATTCATTACAATCTGGGAGCGAATCTAGCGATCGTATTCCCGAAAAAGTGGTCGCAAGCGAAGCGCGTTATATTGTTAATGTAGCTTATATGCTTGAGCAGTTGCATGAAAAGTTCGACGACCATAATCCGCTTGCAGCCTGCTCCTTTCGCGACGTGGTACAGACTAATTCGCGCCGCCACGGCTTGCAGACGCAATTATTCTTTCAGTGCCGGGTGTGTGAATACGAAGACAGCATTTGGACCGATCGTAAGGACGGCGAAGCAATGGACATCAATCGGAGTGCTGTCGCAGGAACCATTGCCACGGGAATAGGATTTTCACAATTAGAAGAACTTCTGGCTGCTATGAGTATCCCCTGCATGTCGCCAACTACCTACAGTAAATACAACCTTGAAATGATCGCAGCGTTCGAGAAGGCAGCTCGTACGGAAATGGAACAGGCCGCCGCAATCGCTCGGGAACGGGCCCTCGAACGAGGGGATTTTATAATTCACGACGGTATGAAAATTCCTTTCGTTACCGTTGTTGCTGATTGCGGTTGGATGAAACGGTCGTACAAATCCGGAAAATATGATTCCCTTTCTGGTGTTGGTACGATCGTCGATCAAGAATCCAAAAGAGTTCTGTTCATAGGCGTACGTAATAAATTTTGCTCTATTTGTGAAAAAGCAACGAGGAACGACGTCACACCGAATGATCACGTCTGTTTTAAAAATTGGGGCCGTGACCAAGCGTCCACAGCGATGGAAAGCGATGCCCTGTTGGAAGGTTTCAAGACGAGTATCGAAACTCACGGGCTAATCTACAAGACTTCAGTCGGTGACGGGGACAGCAACGTTTTTAAAACAATCTTGGACAATGATCCGTACTCAAAATATGGAGTGGTGGTCGAGAAGAAAGAATGCGTCAATCACTTGCTACGAAACTTGTCAAGGAAGATCCGAGATGTAGCCAAGACCAAGGGCCGCAAAATTTCAGTGCTGAAGAAGTTGGTAGGTGGTAGCGTGCTGAAATTCAGAACAGCCATTGAGAAAGCTGTGCGGCATCATCAGGGAAACAGATCGGATAATCCACCAGGTGCCTCGCCAACTGACCTCCTGAAGAACGACGTCCTCAGTACACCGTACCACGTTTTCAGTGACCACAGCAAATGTGATCAGGTGAACGGATTCTGTTGTCAAGAAAGTACTGACGAGGGAATAAATACCGTAGCAGATCTTAAAAAAGCAGGACTTTTCCAACAGTTGGAGGATGCGATAACCTACCTCAGTTTTCATGCCGATAGTTTGATGTACCACGCGACCAATAATATCGCAGAGTCGTTCAATTCCATCGTCTGCAAATTGATCGGCGGGAAAAGGATCAACTTCGGCCAGAGAGGATCTTTTCAAGGTAGATGTGCTGGATCTGTCCTGCAGCATAACACCCTGAACATCCTAACAAAGCTTCACCAAAGCGAGGACAAATTGCCACCTTCCACTACTACTACTTTAGAAGCCCGGCGCCAGCATAAAGCACGCAAAAATGCAGAAATAAGGAGAAGGCAAAAGGCATCTAAGGCAGTTTCTCGAAATGACAACAGACCACAAAGAGGACTAGATAAAAATTACGGGCCAAATGCGCAGCGGCCGGATTTGCCCTCTGGGGCATACGACGACCTCCAGCACCTCCATCTCGATCGCTTGAAGGAATTGCAAAAGAATCGCACCGAGTTGGAGATCTCGACGAGAGGACAGGCGGACAATCCTCTATGGCAGGCCACGCGAAGGAAGATACTGACGGCTTCTAACTTCGGCAAAGTGTGTCGGATGCGGGACACTACATCATGCTCTGCTACCGTGACGTCCATACTCTATCCAACAGTGAAGAGTACACCTGCTATGGTCTGGGGTCGGACAAACGAAGCTAGGGCCATCGAAGATCTAGAAAAAAAGTTGGCAGGCGAAGGCAATCCTGTGACCGTCAGGCCATGTGGATTGTTCATTGATCCAGACTCCGAATTTTTAGGAGCCAGCCCGGATGGTATTATTGACGATACCACTATCGTCGAAGTAAAGTGCCCAAAATCCGCACAAGCTTACCACCCGGTAGATGCAATTGAGCTTGGCGTCACAGAAATTCCGAAGTTCTTTGACAAGAATGATACGACGACGATGAACAAGTCGCATCATTATTATTACCAGGTGCAGGGTCAATTGCATATAACACGTGCCGATTTCTGCTACTTCGTTGTGTGGTCGCCACTGGGTTTAAAATACGTAAAAGTTCAACGAGATGACAAATTCTGGAGTCAGCAAATGGAACCGTTCCTAACTCGATTTTATAAAGAGTGCTTGCTGCCCGAAATAGTAGACCCCCGACATACGCGTCATATGCCGATTCGAGAACCACACTATGTTTTGGAGGCTCGAAATTTGAGGAGCCACGCTGTCGAAACATCGGAAACCGTCGGGCAAACTACCAGCGCGACGGTGGGATCTCATCCAGATAGAAGACAGGAAGTAGACAGTGACGAAAGTTCACTCTGCGAAGTGCGAGGCACAATCGTTGATAGCGGAGTGGCCAGGAAAACCGGCGAATCCCAGAAAGTTGGGCTGATGAAGCTATGTCGAACAGATTCGGAAGATCCAGATTCTTGGTGCGTGACCTCGACGGACGAGGAATCACGTTTTCCCACAAATGGATCGAGGGTCATGCCTCTGAAACTGCTCAAACGTACCTCCGAAGATGGAGTGACGTGGGTAGTTTCATCAGATGAAACAAACAAGGCACGAATTCCTCCGTTAAAACTGCAATGCACCTCAGAGCGCAACAGTTCATGGGTTGTTTCGTCTTCTGATGACCAAAATCTCGCGCACCCGACCGTGAACCAAAAATCGCGGGATACCCCACCGTTCGCGTCGACAACGCAATCGTTGGCACGTGAGGAACGTGATACTGGCAATCCGTGGGTGGTTATAACAGATGATCGTGTCACAGAAAGTCCGACTCAGATGGAAATTGATATTCTAGAATCGATTAATCAGCATGTGAAAATTGACGATATCGCAAGAGATGTGTTATCGCGAGGTTCTCTGCTTAATGATACATCGATAGATCAATTTCTATCGGTAGTCAAGGAAACGTCTCCGTTCAATACGGCGACCTCGCTTTGGCTTGTACATCAACGTTTCATCAAGCCTTCGCGAACTCTGCAAGATATCCACATCATCGGTGGCAATGCATTCAGACATTGGCGATGTATTCACTTCGACGGAACCCAGCTTTTCGTGTACGACAGTCTGGGCTGTTATAACTATGAATCATTGACACAAGAAGAAAAGAGGTTCATTACTTTACGGTACCCCAATCTCATGATTGAAGATATCGCATTTCCCGCAGTGCAAAAACAACCGGACACTTTCAGCTGTGGAGTATTCGCTGCAGCTTTTGCTACCACAGTAGCTTTGGGAGAAAATCCTTCGCATGTGGCATACTCCAAGGACGTAATGAAAATGAGGAATCATCTTTTCAGAATAATAGAGAGCAGGAAATTATCTGCCTTTCCAATCGACTGAGTCATGGCACTCCATGTTGATTCAAAACTGTACAGATTTCCAACAATTATATGAACAATTCTTAGTGCAGAATTCCTCGTTTATGCAGGATTATTATATGCCACTAACATAAGAATAGAACAGTTCCAAGCTTTTCGGAGCTTTCCGAACAACCTCGCGCTGTTCCAAGCTTTTCGGAGCTTTCCGAACAACCTCGCGCTCTTCCAAGCTTTTCGAAGCTTTTCGAACAACCTTGCGCTGTTCCAAGCTTTTCGGAGCTTTCCGAACAACCTCGCGCTGTTCCAAGCTTTTCGAAGCTTTTCGAACAACCTTGCGCTGTTTCAAGCTTTTCGGAGCTTTCCGAACAACCTCGCGCTGTTCCAAGCTTTTCGAAGCTTTTCGAACAACCTTGCGCTGTTCCAAGCTTTTCGGAGCTTTCCGAACAACCTCGCGCTGTTCCAAGCTTTTCGGAGCTTTCCGAACAACCTCGCGCTGTTCCAAGCTTTTCGAAGCTTTTCGAACAACCTTGCGCTGTTTCAAGCTTTTCGGAGCTTTCCGAACAACCTCGCGCTGTTCCAAGCTTTTCGGAGCTTTCCGAACAATCTCGCGCTGTTCCAAGCTTTTCGGAGCTTTTCGAACAACCTCGCGCAGTTCCAAGATTCTCGGAATTTAATCTCCAGTCAAATGAGGAAAAGTAGCGGAACCAACCGGAAGAAAGCTGGAACTTGGCAGAGAGGTACATTATGACTCACGGTTGAAGATACTACCAATCCTGAACTCAATCTCCGATGTTCGAGCCGTCATCTTCAAGAAAAGGTGCTCCAAATTCAGTTTTTTACTAATATCTTGGTAACCGTTTATCCTGTCGAAATATTAGTGGACATCTGAAAGAAAGGTAATCGAATTCTCTGCAGAGGTGATTTATGCCATTTTTACTGTATTGTTATAATATCGCGACATTTTGCACTTGAGTAAAGGAAGTATTAATATTTCGGATGAACCTGGGCTATATTCTGCGCGAAGCGGATCAATCACATGTCAGATATTTGTTCAATTTTGCATGTCAATTATCCTTGGTTAGTCAGATTTTTGTGCCAAAGAACTATTTCATTGGTGCCAAATTTTCTGAGTTAATTGCCTAAACAAAACCAAGCAAGGTTTTTTTTTAATTCTCAACTTCATCAAAAATAATGCTGATCTAATTTATTTTTTCAGATAAACAAATTTTTCTCGAAGTATTTCTTTTTATATATATTTTGGCTACTTCCCACCAGGGTATATGCCCAAAAATAACGGAGCGGAATGATTTCTTTTTAAACATAGGTACATTTTGTGACACTTTCCACGTAATCTAAAGAATGAAACATTAGATCAGCATTATTTTTGACAAAGTTAGGAATAAAAAATGAAAAAAAAATTCTGGTTTTATTTATGCAAATATCTTGGAGAATTTCGCGCTCACTAGGTAGTTCTTTGGCACGGAAACCTAACTCCTCAAGGATAATCGACGTGCACAATTGAACAATCTGAGATGCGACTGATTCACTTCTCGCGGAATAGCCTATGTAAATCCGAAATATTAATTCTTTCTTCACTCAACTGCACAATGTGGCGAAAATAATAACTGTACAGTAAAAGTGTATACCACGATCTTCTGAAGCTGAAGCTAGCAGCCAGAGTTAGCAGTTAAACGAGCTAATCGTCTTTCAAATAGGATGATGCAAGACAGATTTATGACTTTTTTTCATCAAATTCATTCAACTTTTATGAAACATAGCGAAATTCAGATTTTTTTACCTTTGCTACCTCATTTTCTTGAAATAGAAGTCAATGGGCTGCTAATTGTGGCTACTAACTTCAGCTTCATTACCATCTTTGTAGAAAATTCGATTACCTTTCTTTTGGATGTCCACCAATATTTCAATAGGATAAACGGTTATACCAAGATATTAGTAAAAAAAACTGATTTGAAGCACCTTTTATTCAAAATGGGGCTGGAACGTCACGAATTGAGTTCAGGATTTTCAGTATATCCAACCGCAGGTCAGAATGTATGTACCTCTCTACCAAGTTATAGCCTTATCTCGGTCAGTTCCGCTATCTGTCGAAATAGAGTCCAATTTGACTGGAATATTACCGAACAATCGCGCGCATGTTCACATATGTCTATAAGCCTAGCATCGAACATTGAGATACCGAAGTTTGATAACGTAATTTCATTTTACGCCATTAGTAGTTATTGGTTTCACTTTCTCAAGGTGAAACCTCATTCATATTGCTTCCCACTTTCTTTTAAATGCTTGTTTGTTTTCTTGGTCACGCGAGGGGGATGACCTCACCAAAACTACCCCCGGTTTACTATAGCATGACTTTTTTTCATGATTACTAATGCGGTATAATCGAATCTTGCGTTATCGAATGTTTATTCCCGAGTCGTGTGCTACGTTCACATCTAAGTGTCAGTTCGCATCCTGTAACGGAGATGATTGAACTACTAGGCAGAACATATTATTGTGACGTCCGCGGCTCTTCGAACTTGATCGAAAAAAAGTCGCAGGTCTGCCTATCCTCGTTAATATAATTGAGACACATAACAAAGAGGAAATCTGGTGGGAGACATTGTCAATTAGCCTCCTCGTGGCGTCTCCTGGAAATACTCGTAATTTCGTGAGTAGCTAATAATTGACGTTTGCACGAGGTGACAATAATCATCGTGGTAAGTTATTTTGTATTGTAGAGAAATTTAACTGTATCAGCCGCAGGCTGGCACTCAGCTAGGAAACGTGCAAAACTGGGACATCCTAGAAAATTCGGATTGGCATGGAAAAGTTAGGGAAATGTCAGGGAATTACCTATAATCAGTAGATTCCTATTTTTGAACGGTAGAAATATGCTATGCCTCCGAATTTCTTTCCGCGTCGAGATATCTTTTAATTCCCGTCCAATGCAAAAAAGTTCCGGAACGTACGTAACTCCATCAATTTTTTTCAGCAGATTTTTATCCCTACTCTTTCTTGTTGCAAGCTACGTTGAGTGAGTTTGGTTCCGTATAAGTAACCGCAATGCATGTAAATCGAACATTTTTACTGTGTATAATGTATATCGCGAAGCGGAAAGTCGGGGAAATACACATAGAGAAAAGAGTTTTCATCATTCTAACCTCAAAATCGCAACTTCGTCGCGATTTCACGGCTCTCACTATGAAAAATAATGATCGTCACTCGTACGTAAAGGCTTTTTGACGAAACTCGTTACAGCACTCGCCTTCGGCTCGTGCCGTAAACCTCTCGTTTCGTCAAATAAGCCTTTCCGTACTCGTATCGTAATGTACTATTATTTACTGTTAACAAAGCTGTAGTTGGATACGGCGAAATGAATATTTTGTTATTGTTAATAAATCTTCGTTCATCCAAATAAGATTCGGTTAGGCCAAATAAGATCTCCGATCACATTTGGTAACTATTAAGAAATCTTATTTGGATGAACGAAGATTTGTTAACAATAACAAAATATGCATTTCGCCGTATCCAACTACAGCTTTGTTAACAGTGAATAAACTCTTTTCTCTGTGCAGTAATTTCGGGGCCAGGGTAACAGGAAAAGGCCCGGGAATTTTGAAGTCGAAATTGAGTGGCCACCCTGTTTCGGAACTTTTTGGGATCAGGGTAAATGATGTAGAAATTGTTAATATGGGATCAGAAGTTTATATAATATATTTAATTTATTTTACATAACATTAAAACTAACGCAGTACCGGTCAAATACTATTGCCCGCCCAAAGACAAATTTAAGCAAAATTCAAAGCTTCACATTCCCTAAACAAAAATTCATTCGAGACCAGCTTGGATGCGTTTCCGAAAAGTTGCATTTTACTTCGATACTTGCGCACGATTGTTTTTGTCTTTGAGCAGGCAAGAGCATTTGACCGGTACTGTATACTATCCTAAACTATGAAGCTGAAGCTAGCAGCCAAAATTAGCAGCCAAACGGAATGCGTTAGATGAAAATGAGTCTGTGAAGGGCAAGAATCCAAATTTTGTCAAGTTTCTAGCAAAAACAAACCTCTTATTGAATTATAGACGTGAATGTATACTGCATCGTGCAAATTTAAGAAAACTTGAGCATATTTGGCCGCTAACTCTCGCTGCTAGCTTCAGCTTCATTATTTAACTATTTCTAATAATAATTATAATAATTATTAATTACCCCACCCCCTTTTCCACCACCCTTACCAACCCCCCTTCCCCTACCCCTACCGCCGCCCTTCCCGTTTTTTCCCTTCCCGTCTTTCCCCTTATCGTGCTTTCCCTTCCCGTCCTTTCCCGTACCGTCCGTCTTGTTTTCGTCCTTTCCCTTCCCGTCCTTGCCCTTCCCGTCCTTTCCCGTTCCGTCCTTTTCCGTACCGTCCTTCCTCCTTGAGCTTCCACTTCCGCTCCCCGGGCCCCTCCTGCCTGAACCCCCCCACCTGTACCTAGAACATGTATAAATTTGAAACACCTACGATTTTGAAAAAGTCACACAAACCATAACATATAATAATAGTATCACTCATAATACTAATTATTCACTGGAATTCATGAACCGCCACGACAATAACGATTTTCATAAAGTTACTCGTATGCTCACATTTCAAATCGACGACGCCAGGCCTCGGAACCTTCCCCCGCGTTCCATCGCTCACTCTGCGACCTCTGTCGTCGCGGGGTCTTCTAGAAGGTGAAACATTTTCACAAAATATAGGAAATATTGAATTTCGTCGATTTTCATGACGAGAATGCTACCGAGGGGGAAATAACTCGTTGAAATAATGAGAAATAACTGAAATAATGAGAAGTAATTGACAGGATAACAAATAAATGTAATAATGAGAGATACATGCAATAATGAGAAATAACCCAAGAAATAACTGAAATTATGAGAATTACCACAAAATAACCTCGCAAAAGTTAATTTGAAGTGTAAAAATTATTTTGAAATGAAAAAAAAGGATTTTTAAATGGAAAAATGATTTCAAACAATTTGGAATAAATGAAATAATTCGAATTAATTGAAAGCAAACAACAATAATGATGATAATGTGTCAAATCTTGAGTTATTTCCTCCTCGAATACTACTCGAAGTATCACAGAACATGGGACGTGTATTTACGGACACGACGAATGAATTGTTGACGACAATGTACTGTCTAAGAAATAAAAATCCACGACAAAATACAAGCAGTCGTGTGTTTTCTACCTATAGCAGTACATCACTTATGAATACGAAACAGTGCCATCCAATTCATAAGATAGTGATGTTGAAGTCCTGATTGAAATGAAATTCCGTAAAAAGCTGACATGACACTAAATCAACCGCAATCTTTTCTGTAATTCAAAATATTCGGTAAAACAATTATTCTAACCATCTTGAACCCCTAGGTAGGCACGTAATGGGAGTTAGAAACAATTATTCAGCTCATGATTTTCCGAAGTACAAGATGCTGAAAAAAATCAGACGTCTGTTCAACAAGTAAACGGTTTCAGTGTTGCAGAACTACTCTACTTCCACACACTTACAAAGTAACTCACAGCCAACAAATTCGCTATTGTGTGTAATTATTGTCTAAACGATCAATATGTATCACTCTGTGGATCGTCAGATTGTTCGGTTTAGCAAGTTTTCGAATGCGAAAGGAGGCAAAAACTCAATTACCTCATCTCCGGCCGGCCTCTCGCTCGTCCCTCTCGCCCTCTTCTCGGTGCCCCTATCCTTGTCCTCTGTCCGCCTCTTTTCTCGCTGCCGCTCCTCTCTCTCTTCTATTCTCTTCTTCTCCTCCGCTACTTTCTTCTTCTCCCTTTCAACTTTCTCCCTCTGAGCAGCTAGCTCCCGGCGCTCCTCCGCCAGCTTTTCCCTCTCCTCCTCCAGCTTCTGCTGTTCTTCAGCTGACATTTTCTGATTGATTGTGAGACACAAAATACACAACGACTGATAATGCAATCGACCAATAATACATGTATATACAATATACATACGTAAAGTGAAATCATGTTCATACATTTAGTACTCCTTAGTCAAAGACCCCCCACGAGGTTTTTTGCTCATTATCCATCGATTATGTACCACACAGCTCATGTACAGGTGATTTTTCGAATTGTTCTAATCAATAAGCGCATGACGATTATATGTATACATGCAACCCGTATGCAATGAATACAGATTTCAGGGAAATTTTTCCGGTAACACGATGGATATAGTCCGAGTTCGATTGAAATCATACGTATATGAAAGAGTGAATGATAATAGATTGAAATTGGAGGCAACTTGGAAAGCTCAGGGGTATGACCGAGCGGAAAATAACTCGTTGAAATAACGTGTCAATAGCTCGTGAAATATTAGGAAATATGAGAAATAACTGAAATCATGAGAAATAGTTGAAATAATAAAAAATAATTGAAATGATGAGAAACACATGAAATAATGAGAAATCATCGAAGAAATAACTGAAATACTGAGAATTTACCGGGAACTAGTCTCGCAAAAATCAACTCGAAGCAGAAGATTTTTTTTTGGAGTAAAGAAATTGATTCGAAATAACAAAAATTGACGTTGAAATGAATGAAATAACGAGAAATAACTAAAATAACAAGAAAATAACTCAGAATAAAAGTAATAATTTGAATGATTCCATCAAAAAAATAATCTGTCAGTCAAAATTCGAGTTATTTCCCCTTCGGAGATTACATGTGACTTCGGTATATGTAGATATATTTCAATATGCCGTAATTGCCATATCGCTAGCGGAAATTATGAACAAGGTTTTTTTTTACACCCTCCAGGTATCGACAGAGTCAATGTCCCTAAATATGAACAAGGTTTCACGTCAAGTAAGCTGCAGCTCAAAACAATTTACTTACCCAAGTGGTTGCTTTCGAACGACTGAGAAGTGATCGCTAAAATCACTAATGTGGAGGTATATATACATGTGTGCATGCGAGGGAGGGATAAAAATTCGAAGATGCAGCGAATCCCGTTGCTGCGCGCACGGACAGCGCGCGCCACCTACGACGAAGATACGGGCCCGACCGACCACTCGCCAGGGACATCGCGCGTCGCGGCGAGTGGCCATGGCTTACCCTGGAGCCCCGCTCGCGAAAATCCGCTTGCGACGACCCTGGAGAGTGGGATTAGACGCAGCGCGGAACCGAGTAAGAGACGAGAATTTCCGCGAGATTCCGGTGCACCGTTGCATCGACAGAATCGCGGTATCGCAAGGTATCGCGAATCTCGCGGTCTTCGGAGTCAGCCGCAGGGAAAGCTGGAAATTTTATAACTCTGGGACTGCCGTAATTGTTTCGTTCATTCGGATTCTCATAGGAAAAAAAAAATCTCGATAGTAATAAGAATGTTAAACAGTGGCAGAAAAAGAAATGGACCACGCAAGTATCGTACTGGGGAGAGCGGTGGATCAGCGACCGCGCATGAATTCAGCAGTCATTCTTTATTCGTGTGGTTATTTCGTCAAACGAGTACAACGGCTAGTTCATTAAATTTTTTTATGAATTTCTCGTCGAGAGACAGCTAATACATTCACGAATGCGCGAATGATTGATTTGCATATTGTTGTACGTTATTGTATATTGACGAGAAAAAGCTCGACTTCTATCCCTTTGAGAATGGGGGTAGAATAGCCAGGATACGAGTCTCGTTGACGCTGTTGGTACAATATAAGATGGTATGAGATGTAAGCATAGTCAGGTGCATAGCGTATGCTCTGAGGTGGACTCTACGCGAACGTCCGGATCACGAGTTCGGCCGAGTTGGGCCGAGGACGCCCGAACTCGACGCACGACAGTCAGTCACGAGCCGACCACGAGACAGAGCGAATCTCTCCGTTTCTCTCTACTCTCTTTCTTTGCGCATGAAATCGTAGAAAACTGATGGATCCTGACGGAACCTCGATCCCAGGCATGGGACAAAAAGTCGCGTTGAACCCTATGGATTGTCGGCGACATTTTTCATACAAGGTTCGTATTCATCCACCTTGTCATCATGTCATGAATGCTATTCTGTGTACCCGAATAATTGTGCAAAGAAAATCAAGTAGGGTACTATGTAGTATGTAAGATAATATTCACGTATCATTTTACTACGGAATTATTAATAATTCTATGAAAATTATCACCTACCACATAGATTGACAATGAATTTTTCACCATTCTAACCTCAACATCGCGACTTCGTCGTGATTTTCCGGCTCTCATGATGAAAAATAATGTCCGTCACTCGTACGTAAGGACTTTTTGACGAACCTCGTTACAGCTCTCGCCTTCGGCTCGAGCCATAAGCCTCTCGTTTCGCCAAAAAAGCCCTTCCGTACCGGTACCGAAATCCACTATACTATCACACGCATGTATCATTGTTTATTTCTAGTATTCATGTATGTATTCTTTGGAATTTGACACGATGATTCGCTTCTTGGAATACGTGGATTCTGCACACATAAATTACTGACCTGCATATTATTCAATCATGTTCAAAATGACGCTCTGCTCCCCAGTTTCAAATGATCCTGTCACAATAGAAGGGCGGGCAGGGGGTGTTGGGCTCTAGACGTTCTTTTTGCCCAATGTCGGGATCTCTGGGAGTTTGACGTGCTGAGCCTCCCTTTGACAGTGCTAGTCGGAGAGAGAAGGCTGCTCCACGCGAGAGCCCAGTTCTCTCTCTTCCTCGGCGTCTGACGGCGATGCGGCACGAGTGAACGACGTCGCGCTGGGCCCTGAGCTTAGAGCATACAGACATGGAGGGAGCCCGTCCTATCCTATCTCATAAGCGGTAATCGCACGAAGGATAATAGCAGCACGATGACCTGTCCTTCTCGCAAAATATGACAAGTCGGTTCGAACTGGTCACGTCACAACGTCAGAGCTGTGCCAAACGGTAAAGTATCTGCACACGGTATTTATTATTTCCTTTTGTTGAAGTAAGTATAGTACGTGCTACATGCGATCATAAATATTGAAAATGTTTCTTTGTGGTGACGAATGAAGCTATGATTCTTTTATATCGTACCTGAGCAAACACTTCTTTCAACTCAAAAGCCCTGAAATTTTCATCCAAATACTGAATTGCGAAGTAGTTATCTTTCCAAATTGTAACAAATTCTTGAACGTTGTATAATTTAATGATAATTCAGTATCATGTTATTTATTAACCAAATATATTGTAATGAGTTATAGTGTTCCAGTGTATAAAGGCAAACATTCCTTGAGAAAAAAATATAATGCGAATTCTGGATTCACCGACGCGGACGCTGAATTTGAAACACAACGCGACTGGCTTGGAGAGAGAAAAGTCATCATGTTACCGGTCCCGTCTTTGTCGTCACGTGTATCGGAACTGCAGGTTTGATTGTTTGATGAAAATTCATGGTTCTTATCGTGGGATCTTGTTGGAGAAATTGAAACAGCTTCATGGGTGAAGTGTAATGAACCGAAATTCTTTCAGTGCAGGTAGACGATTCCATGAATGATTATTTTCGAGTCGGGCGACGGAGGATGTATTCTGCAATACACAACCGTGTCTCTGGCATGCAACTTAATCGAAATGGTTATTGCACTCGTGACTGTTGTGCGACAGCAGAGTATCATGCGGTTATGGTTCGACCGAGGCAACTGTATGAAGCGACCGCCGATCGCTATCATCTCTCGACTGGCAAAAGACGCGTCACATGCGACTTCGCAGACTTTGCTGGGGGGTTAATCCAGTATCGGTCACCGGTGAACTAAACGGCGTCCCAGAAGAACCTTGCTCGAAGAAAAGTCAATTGTCCACGGGTAAATGAACCCCGGATAATACACGTGGTAAATCGTTTTCAAATATTCAAGTATTCACCATACAGAGAAATAGATGATTTAATCTCAAAACACATTCCTGGACTAACATGATACTCAAAAAATCGTTGTACTCACCAGTTGACGAGGTTCCGCCGAAGAAGTTTTCGTTACTGCTTCGCCGTAAGAGACTTACGAGCTGAATACCAGACCTCCAGGTGATTCCGATAGATATTTGGTCCTCTTTTGAACCCCAACTTACAGTGTTTTCGAAAAATTTATGAATCTCAGATGATTGCAGTAACGTCTTTGTCACGTTGAGAATTGTACTAGCGTCATAATTATCATTGGCCTGGCCTGTTGACGAACTAAAGTCACAGTTATTCCCAAAATACATTATCCGATGCTGTACACGCCAGTGAAATGAATAAACTAGTGCGGTAACAACAAAAATTAAAACTCGAGAGCTGACAGATTCGAATAGACTCTTGACATTGCGTCCATTTTAGCGAGCACACGGTTTGATTGATTTTTTATCAGTCCTTTAATCTGGGACGGAGCTGAGAACTCCTAGATGAGATGGTCCTCCAAGAAATATGGTTTCAGTTCCGTTAGTCTGCTTGCGTTGCAAAGTTGACCGTAAACATTCGAAATTATCAAAATTTTTGCGAACCATATCGCTCAAGTGGGAAAATTCGTAGAATACCTGGACGTTTCAGAAAATGATTGATTCCCACAGTTCATTGTCATTCAATTGTCGCTCTGCTCATGTCTGCAATGAAGAAATAAAAGCTGTCCACAAATATGAAATGGTTTGTAAATCGTGACTAACTTTCTGAAACGGAGAGGCAACATTTCCAAGCTAAAATCAACCATCGTCGATAGCTAAGGCTGATACCAGCAAGCTGATGACATTGAAAAAGCCTTGCCTCCATAATAACCTGACGCGGACTTACCTCTCATTCAAATGTATTTTGTACCTTCAGAAAAAGTATACGATAATTTTTATTCATTTCAGATAGAGATGCCTGAAACGATGTCGAAATTTTTTGGGCCGGAAATACCGAATGCTAGAGATTAGGAATACTGGGCGAAATGGATGTGGTTCGCAGCAGGGAATTGCAGCGACTTGTTTGAGCGGTTACTGGGAATTCTAACATCTACATCAGTTGTCACGTTGACAACTTTGGCATAGCCCTAGGGAATGGGAATGTTCGAGTAATCAATCACATAATATCATATGCAGGGTGGCCATGAGGACTGAAAACCTGGAAATATTCAGGGAATTTATAGAGTTTGGAAAAGTCAGGGAATTGTGAGGGAATTTGTTCTAATTTCACCAAAAGTCAGATATTGGTTGAAACATGAACCAGAGCGCATATTTCCTATTCCCAAATAGGTAGGAAACTCTGGATGAATTTTCATGCGCAGTGAATTAGGTATGTCGTCGGGCCATTGGCTCTTACAAACCCACTTGATCAATCTGCTGCTCGCCGTTGATTGCATGCATTATTTATGGTCAGGGGAAAAATTGAATCTTTGTACTGGAAAATCTGGTAAAGTCGGTGAATTTCAAGTCCCAAATTTCATGGCCACCTTGATATGACTTATCTTGTGAATTTGATGAAATAGGCAAGAAATCACAGAATAAATCATGTGCGCGAGAATCATCTAATGTAGTATGACAAAAATAAACTTCATGGTTGACCAGATGATTTCCGACACAGAAAATCTGATGATTTATGCCTACGTGACTTGTTATAGTTGTTTCCTCAATTGAATTCGCAAGATTCAATAATGTGATAAATTATGTCCAGAATTGTTTCATCATATTGTACGAATAAGTAATTACATGACCACTCTCAGTAGGGAGAACTAACGATGCTGCTCGTTATTCTGATACCATGGTGTGGAAATGAAAGAACTTCATGGTTGACCAGATGATTTCCGACACAGAAAATCTGATGATTTATGCCTACGTGACTTGTTATAGTTGTTTCCTCAATTGAATTCGCAAGATTCAATAATGTGATAAATTATGTCCAGAATTGTTTCATCATATTGTACGAATAAGTAATTACATGACCACTCTCAGTAGGGAGAACTAACGATGCTGCTCGTTATTCCGATACCATGGTGTGGAAATGAAAGAACTTCATGGTTGACCAGATGATTTCCGACACAGAAAATCTGATGATTTATGCCTACGTGACTTGTTATAGTTGTTTCCTCAATTGAATTCGCAAGATTCAATAATGTGATAAATTATGTCCAGAATTGTTTCATCATATTGTACGAATAAGTAAATACATGACCACTCTCAGTAGGGAGAACTAACGATGCTGCTCGTTATTCCGATACCATGGTGTGGAAATGAAAGAATTCTAACAACTTCCCCTCAAAATTGAGCAGATTTCTCACCCTTCTCCAGGATTAATTATTTGATAGAAATTATTTCAGCAGAATGTGGCAAAAATCGCACTTATTACGGATCATGAAATTTGTGACAGATTACGGAAACAATTTCCACCAGGGTCATATTGATTGAAAATTGTAAAATCGTATGAACCTGTATCCGGTCTCTATTATCATACTTGAGACCCATGCAGCGAAATATGTTATGGAAAATTAGTATTCTCTATATCAACCG
Organism: Ametastegia equiseti; assembly: GCA_963989295.1. Taxonomy (NCBI): domain Eukaryota; kingdom Metazoa; phylum Arthropoda; class Insecta; order Hymenoptera; family Tenthredinidae; genus Ametastegia; species Ametastegia equiseti. The sequence goes on from OZ022397.1 coordinate 1,563,115, forward strand.
TCAGTCAGGCATCAGATTACATTTGTATTGTATACGCCTACAGCCCATGTGATCTCTGGTGATTTATTTCGTTCTGAAATCATTCTCACGCGTGTCCGTACACTCCCGATTGTCACATATTTATATTTTCCTTTCTCTCGTCGAGACATTTTCCCCAGTTTACTTTTCATGCATGTGCGTTGACTGTTATTTGACGTGTTTATGCAAAATGTATTTATGTATCTTGGATAAAAGATCGTCGGCGACGAGTACGTCAGCTTGTTTGCGATAATAAATTTGTATTGTGTTATAATGCGCTCGAATTATTACATAATCATCCAATGGCCTTTACTAGTATATGAACCGAAGTATACATCCTGATTATATTCCCTGTGAATGGAAACTTATTATTGTCAGAAAACAGCTAGGAACGAAAAATTCCTTGAAATACTGCAGATTTCAAGGAATGAAACTCCTGGGGAAAAGTAGAGGTATGATATAGCTTTCCACAAATAGTGACGCTCTTGCGCTGGCTGTCGCCGCGAAAAATCTCCGAGCGCCTCGATCGTGCTGTGGCCACGATATGAACTAAAAAAGCCTGGTTCCATCGCCACCAACTGAACGCAGCCTCGCAGACACTCGCGGGCCACGACCTACTCTAGTAGGTCGTGCTCACGGCTGACAGAATTAAAGATGGCCTCGCGCGACTCTCGAAATCGCTAGTTTCAACGGTTTGCGAGGAACAAAAGCACGGCTTCATCGTTGCCTAAAATCAACATATTTTCGCATAGATATGTTCGGTATTTCATTTTGTACGGCGCGAAGTGTATCATATTTGCGTCAGTGAAGCGTAGGCTTTGATAATAGTCGAAATAGTGAGCCGTGTCCACACTTAACAACCCACAACGGAGGGGGCGGGGCTAAATCGACTGTTGCACCACCTTAAGGTGGCGGTAGTTCGAACACACGTTCGGAGTGGCAATTCTTTCGGCGGCAATTTCTGGTCATTGGTTCCTTCCTTAGCCTTGATGGTCTCGAAGTTCTCGAAGTCATCCTGAAGTCTCCTCGAAGTCCTCTCGTTGTCAGACGTACTCTCTCGGATCGAAGTTATACAAAAGAAAACAAAGAAGCATTAGTTGATTCCTAATTTTCCCTACCTAAATGTGTCACTATTCTCCCGGGCTTGACCGACGCGCTCTCGAGGCGGCCTATTTACTAAAATATTGCATGTGCAGAAATGAGACAGACTCTACTGGGACTTGCAACTGAGATGCAACGTCACAGCGTATAGAAGTGTCAACACCCTACAAAAATGTATTGAAAATGAAATCCCAAGATGCTATCTCGCAGAACACTGCTTGCGATAAACTAACCTCAAATATTGGCACTGGAACACGTGCCCGCCATGCCGACGATAAGAGCAAATAGCACTTACCTTGTATTATTTATGCAGCCCTTACTTCGCGTTCTTGTCCACTGATTACTGCAAAATGCTGCAGAATACTTAAAAATTAAGTATTTCGCTTTAGTGCATTCCGACGATCCCGCACGTGTATCGCTGAAAATCCGAATAATCCGAAATCCGTGTAGTGGCGATCGGAGCTGACACGAGAGCATTTTCATGCGCGCCATCTGTTGGAATTTCCAACAACATGTTCTGACGTTCCTAAGACGTGCATGAGACGTCTGATTCAGCTTAGCAAATGAGTGCTACGCAAGACGTCACTTTGCTAACGTCCCGAAAAGCTCAGCAAATTGACATTTGGGCGACGTCTGAGGGGACAATGTGCTGTGTGGGATATATGGATTCTAAGCGATAGACCCAAGTTCAGGCTTCTCTCACAACCAGGTACAGTCGGGTGCAGTGAATCATCGCCAGCAGCGTCGATTTCAGAGGTTCATTTCATAAGCGGCATATTCATTATCCCCGCCGTATGTACAGCCGAAATCGGTCTCTGCGCAGAAAATTGGACAATTTGATGGGCAGCCATACCTGAATATGAGTGTACATATATACGTATTGGGGAATAAACTCTATGCTGGCTCTAGCTGGTGGTAAATATCCGAAACGTCATATTTAGGCTTGAATTGCGGACGACGTTCATGAATCTGGGAGAATATTGAATCTGAATTCAAAAAGAAGTGCAAACAATTAAATTATTCTCTCAAGCAATAACTTAGCTTTGAAAATAATTGCCGAAAACATTGTCGAACAACTTGACCTAACCTCCAAAAATATGCTTTCGACATTTTTTCGCTCGTATTTCAACTTCCCAAGACTCGTTCGGTCATTCTCGAGAACAAGTTGGTGCTGGATTGAATTACTATCATGTTTGCAGTTGTTTTTGCAGGAAATCGTACGTATTTTCCGATTCATGAATTATCTTCGTCTTAGACATTTCCGAAATTCGCTACCAGTTGGCGCCAGCATAGAGTTCATTCCCTAAATACGAGAGCGCGTTGGGCCGGCATCCTGACTACTCGGTCTCGCCCGCCTATCATAGGCATTCTACGACGGGACTCTGCTATACTTGTGCCCCTCTTGTGCCACGTGTGGAACCGTAGGTTTTCCGCGATTCGAGGAGGCTGCATACAAAGAAGAAAAAGTGTACTACAATAAATCACCTCAGGTAAGAATATCCATGATTATACAAGACGGTTGTGATAGATTGTTTCGGTAACTATCTTTTCATCACTCTAACCTCAAAATCGCAACTTCGTCGCGATTTCTCGGCTCTCGTGATGTAAAATATTGATCGTTACTCATGCATCTTTTCGTAGTCGTGACGAAATGTACTGTTACGAAATCTTGTCGAATCGTGAATTACCTATGAATATTGTTCCAAAATGTTGCTTTCAGTTTCCTGCGTAAGATAAACAAGTATTCAACTCTTTGCTAGTACACGAATTTGTTAACACGTGAATATCTATTACATAAACGGTTGATCTGCAAAATATTATACATGTCACCTCGCATGTCACGCGAACACACGCGTAACCAATACACGCAAAATATACGTGTAATCCATGTTATACACGCAAAATATACGTGTAATCCATGTTATACACGCAAAATATACATGTTATCAACGTTATACACACGGAATACACGTGTTATCAATGTTATACACGCGGGATACACGTGTAATCAACGTTATAACACGCGGAATACGCGTATCATCAACCTAATAATAATGGCCATTCCACAATACGGGATGGATACGTTACGGGAATGATACGGGCTACTGGCGCACGCGCAATACGTATAACACCAACACAGCACATGTTAAGACTAGACACAATAAATGACTGTACTTTCAATGGCTGTGTTGGTGTTAATACGTATTGCGCGTGCGCCAGTAGCCCGTATCGTTTCCGTAACGTATCCTACGTATGTATGTACCCGTCCCGTATTGTGCAATCATTCCCACTCGTATTGAAATGACCGTTACGTGCGTTTCTGAGTGTTTTTCTTTCAACGATAGTTTATTGTAGATCAAAGGAAGGAAAATAGGTGTTTTCCGTGCACGTGTGATAAAATATTTCATTTCGTCACGAGTACGGAAACTGAAGGCTTGCGAAGATCACTATTTTTCATGACGAAAGCCGAGAAACCGCGATGTAGTTGCGATTTTGAGGTTAAAGTGATGAAAAGAAAATCGGTCCTTGCATTACACGCGTCACTAATGCCATAAGGTCGTAAGCGCCAAAAAAAAATTCCGATTTTTTAGTGCCAAAATCTTTTTCACGCAATATACGATCTTGTGGGCACATCCGCAATAAAAAGAAACATTTTGGCGCTTAAGACCTTATGGCATTAGTGACGCGACATACTATAGTATATGAAACGGGTTCTGGCCGAAAAAGTGATATCTACTTGTTTATCTACTTAAATTATTTATTAATTTTATTGAAGTACCTACCTCTTCAGTGCATTGAATATTTCTTGTCAAGACCACATACACAGGAGTAGCATTTAATTTGTATGTTCTATACCTCCGTTTCAGCAGCAATATCAGACTCAATTGAATGTTGAAAGCTGAGTTACTGCATTGGATGTACCACACGCACGGTACTGTGGGTTTTGTATGATGTAAGATATTACCATTGAAAAATCTGTCATAGCCTCTAATAAAGCAATTTTGATGGAGAAAGCACAGGAGGTGTTGAGCAAACGGCACTTGCGTCGTAAAAGACGAATTGAAGTATCTAAAACATTAGATCTTATACAAAATAGTTCACAATATGGAACCCGGTATAGTTCTTCTTCACAATGTACTGTTTTACCATTACCAATAGCGTACGAATTTGTTAACAGAGCCCGCGATGTTCCCGATGATTTTTCTGTGTCGTCCACTTCCCTATCGCTAGATGGGTGTGGTGAAAAACAGAATGACTCTAACTGTAATAATTGTGTCGCCATTAACAATGTCGATACCACTGATAATAACTCAATAGAGGATAATGATGAAATTCAACCAATTGTTCATTTAATGATTCCAAACTCCTCTGACACTCTTCCAAGTGGAAACATCTACACCACGACAGAATCTTGTAGTGATACTGACGTTAGCAATGGAGTTTCCAAAGAGACTAGTATTGCAATATTAGAAATGAAACAAAAATTGCGACAGTGGGCATGTAGTAATAACATAACTCACACTGCGCTCGGTGAACTCTTGAAAGTACTTCAACCGCATATCCCTAATTTGCCCAAAGATGCCAGAACTTTTTTGTCTACTCCAAGGGTAGTAGATATTACTCCAATGAACAATGGCCAACTGTGCTATGTCGGTTTGGAAAAGGGATTGAGACAAAAATTGAAACGCGGATTGGTTTCAGAAGAAACGAACGTGGTCAAATTAGATTTTAATATCGATGGATTACCCCTGTTCAAAAGTAGTTCGGAATCGTTGTGGCCTATTCTTTGTCGAAGCTTCTCATTGAAAGCTCAAGTACCGTTTGTTGTTGCATTGTTCAGTGGAACCGAGAAGCCGAAACCATTGTGTGTTTATCTCGAAAGATTTATTGCAGAATTGGAACAATTAGCAGAGTCTGGAATCGAATGGCAACAGAAGGTGTTGAAAATCGAAGTACGTTGTTTTATTTGTGACGCTCCTGCTCGAGCCATGCTTAAAATAGTATCAGGACATACAAGTTCATTCGGATGTGAAAGGTGTTGCAGTAAAGCACGTTCCACAAATCACATGTTACATTATCCAGTAGATGATAGCCCGCGGAAACGTGACGACAGTGACTTTACACGTGAAGACATTATTTTCGACAACCACATACGGGAAAAGTCACCATTGCTTAGAATAAATGTAAAACTCGTTACGCAATTTGCCCTTGACCCTCTGCACCTTATTTTCCTAGGTGTATAAATGCGAAGATTGTTAGTATTGTATTGGATAGAAGGGCGAAAAGAGCGTCGGAGAACTAAAATTTCACACAAAATGTTACGTGTTATAAATGATAAAATCCAATGTGTCGTCCGACCGAACATGACATCTGAATTCCCAAGAAAACCACGATCCTTGACTGAAATCAAACGGTGGAAAGCCACTGAATTTCGAATGTTTCTGTTGTACTACGGACCCATCATTATGTTTGAAGTTTCGAGTAATGATAAATATCAGCACTTTTTATTATTACACGCTGCCATAACTATTTTATCCAGTAGGAAGTTACTTGAAGTATATCTTCGCATAGCTGATGACCTGTTAGAGAAGTTTGTGGTATTATCTGCATCGATCTATGGGCCGGAGTTTGTAGTATATAACGTGCATTCCCTGCGACACTTATCCAATGATGTGAAATTGTATGGACCACTGTGCGATTTCAGCAGCTTCCCCTTTGAAAACCATATGAGTACGTTGAAAAAATTCATACGTGCAAAGCGACTTTCGCTTCAACAAGTTGCTCACGGACTTGTTGAAATTGATTGAGTTAATGCCGAGCAGAATACTGCAGTAAATTGTGCAGAAGAATATAAACCACACCGGGTTACAGCTGAAACAGACACGTCTTTCCAATGCCAATCTCTATCAACAAGCAAATTCAAATTGTCCGTTAATGCTCCAAATAATGTTGTGGCAGTCGGACATAAGATATTTGAGATTCAAACTATATCTTTTATAAATGGCCAATATAAGATTATCGGAAAACCATATAAATACATGGATGAATTCTATCGGAAGCCTCTACCATCTTCTGACCTGGGGATATATTTTGTTAGGAAATTCAGCCACTCCTGTGCACTAGATCTTGAAGAAATCTTATATAAATGTCTACGATTCCCATTCAAAGATGGCTTTGCAATATTCCCGGTTCTACATCTAAGCGATAATATATAACATAAAAACCAAGCATCATACATCACTTACAGTACTTTCGGCTACGACAAGTGAAGTCTCCTGGTCACGGTGCTTTTCCATCTACAATGTATGCCACGGTGGACTTTAAAAGCGGGACCAAGAAAGAATCTGCCGTTGTACCGACCATCTGGTTGTTCGACAAAAATAAAAAATGCTATTGGCCTAAAACGAAAAACGAGGCTAAATTTACCGATCTCGTCAAATCAAATGCACCGTACGACTCGAAGTGGCCACACTACGATGTGTACAAAGTTGTTTACACAGGAGGTAATGATAATTTGATCAAATGTCACACGGAGAAAACTTTATCGGAATGATTCCCATACTCGTATAGCAATCTTGACTTATACTTGCAGTATGGTGATCGGTCCTATACTCATGCATACGGCTAACACAAATTCTAGTATCCCCACCACAAATGATAGTAGCCGTGTGCATAAGTATAGGACTGATCGTCATACTGCAAGTATGTGTCAAAATTGCTATACGAAGTATGGGAATCTTTCCAATAAACTTTTCTCCGTGCAGTGTTGTGAGCAATTTATAGTCCATACAGCGGTTTATCCTACACAGCATGTTTCTTCATTCTCTCACATGTGATTTGTGCGTACTTGCTCCAGTAATCCACGAATAAATTCTGTTCCGTTTATGAAATTCATTTCATTCGTAGATTACGAAACAGCATCGCAGAAGATGAGGGCCTTAATTGATAATGGATCGTCTGATGTTGGAAGTAGCGGCCCGAAATCAACGGCAGAGGCTGACATCATGGAGCCTCATACCAGCAGAACTATGCGAAAACGCAAGCATAAACGGAACAAGAAAAGCCGTACCAGAAAATCTAAGAAAAGCCAAAAAAGGAAAAAATCCGACGTTGATGAAACCGACGACTCCGTCGATGACTCTGATGCCCCGCAAGAAATCACGTCAGACATTCTATCACCTCTGGAACGATCAATCACTGGATTGCATCCTGACGCCGGATGCACCGTGAGGACGACCCCTATGACACCTCGTTGCCAGAGTCCTGTTGTCGTTAGACGCGAGTGTCCTGTTTTTCGTAGTAGCGATAAAGCTGTTCTCCATGAAAACGAGAGTCCGGTGTCTGATGATTATCGAAGCATGGTCAATCATGGACCTGAGGCTGCCTCACACGTCGTACTTACCCCACGCAGTAATACTCCAACAAGGCCTCCAACTCTATTTCTCAGAAACGGAAGTCCTCGCGCAAGTACCTCTCGCATGACCGAAGCGACGCCTGACGCTGCGCCACGAGACGTGTTGATTGCTAGCCGCTCTTCACCCAGTAATAGTTCGAATACGATCGCTTCGTCATCGACAAGATTTGAGACTCACGAGGCTACCATTCCTAACGCCCGTGGAAGAGTCTTCAGTGATGTAACTAGTCTCCACCTGTCGCCAGTAGCACTCCATAAGCTGTTCGACACCCTGGAGAACGTCAAGGCCATGTGTGAACAGAATCAGGTCATACTCAGCACGATGTCAAGGGCGACTGTGAAGGCACTCGATTTAGCCGAAAAGCCTGCTGATACACCGCCATTTCCTTTCCAAAGTGTCCATGAATTTGAAAGATACGATTTACTGCTACGTCATGAGAATCATAGTTCGTACCTAGTAAGTATTATCTTGAATAACTGTTTTTCCATAGAATGCAGAAGTTTGGTCACAATATCCCTTCATTTTTGTTTCGTGTTTATACACATATTCCACACATTTCACTCCGGCTGCATAATAAACTCACATTTTCTTTTCAATTTCACCCCGACCGATGAGTTGTAAATCCATTTTGTAATTCAAAAACTGAACTAGTAAGTTGACCTGTATTGTCATTCGATTGTTTTGAAATTTTTTTTCCCCTTCAAGTCAGTTGATGAAAATGACTAAATGCTCGTTCACTATACCTATTAGGGTGGGCCAAAAAAAATTAATAATTTTTTTTTTCTTTGGTACCATGAAAATGTTGTTCAAGATGACGAAAAATAAATACTGTAAAAGTTTGAGCTCTTAATATTAATATTTAGAGGTGGCGCTTCGCGATTTTAGATTTCCCATTTAAATAACACGGGGAATTTTTTTTTTTTTATTCGGAATTTTATTCCGTTCTAACGAATCGGTGTATTGTGAAAATCAATACATGTTCTTGTAGGAAATTGAACGATCTTCAAAAAAGGTCTGACATGATTTTTCGCTAAGTCGACTCGTTTGAAAGTTATTCATCATATATACCGTTTGAGGTTGAACTTTAACCTTGAATAACTTTCAAACGAGTCGACTTAGCGAAAAATCATGTCAGACCTTTTTTGAAGATCGTTCAATTTCCTACAAGAACATGTATTGATTTTCACAATACACCGATTCGTTAGAACGGAATAAAATTCCGAATAAAAAAAAAAAAATTCCCCGTGTTATTTAAATGGGAAATCTAAAATCGCGAAGCGCCACCTCTAAATATTAATATTAAGAGCTCAAACTTTTACAGTATTTATTTTTCGTCATCTTGAACAACATTTTCATGGTACCAAAGAAAAAAAAAATTATTAATTTTTTTTGGCCCACCCTAATACCTATGTATAGCAAACAAGCACGAACAACACATTCCTCTAACACTATAGATCAAGAGACTTGCTGCTCTGGGTGGCTCTAATCCGAGAAGAGCTGTGATGAATATGATGCGATTTCTTTTGTCTGACGCCGTTGGAATGGAGTACAACTGGGCTGGGCATAAGGAGAAGGAGGCTTTTCAAAAGAAGAATACTGTGAAATGTATCACAGGTAACAAAACTATTTCCACAAATAGTGTCTCCAATGAATAAATTGAATCCTGGGGTTCATACTTCTAAAAAAAAATCAGATATGAATCCGAAATTGTGTTAAAAATTCCATGCATGGACTTAATTTTATCTTCTAATTGAAACAAAGAAATTTCAACCTTGATTTTATCTAGGATTAGATGCTTAGTGTCTGAAAAGCTTATAGAAGACTGTCTGGCGACATGAGTCCTATATGGAGATAATTAAATCCGAGTACAGAATTATTGATATTTTTGTTCGGGGGAGGTGTACGTGAAGATTTTGACAAAAACCGGTGTACTTTTATTAGAAATGACTGAAAAACAGTCGGATCGAAAAAGTGCTTTCATAAATTTTTGGACCCTGGGAGTATATTGCGTATTCTAAATGAAGCTGAAGCTAGCCGTTTGAGTTAGCAGCCGAACATGCCAAACTTCCTTTAAATAGAACGACGCGCTACAGATTTCTATCTATATTTCTTCACAAGTATTCGTTTTTTTGAAATAGTTATCATTCTCTTCGAGTTTAGGGCTTAGATGACTCATTTTTACCAACGACTTGTCGTTCGGCCGCTAACTCTAGCTGCGAGCTTCAGCCTTATGTATTGTAATTGAAGGAATATCTGGTATACGAAAATCAAGTACTTACTGCATAGGAGTGCAACATGGGGTTCGTCGATAGACTGTGGATTGTCCTGAAAACGTTCGTAAATTTCAAAGATCAATGTCCCATAATCCCCCCAAGAAGTCCGATTTTTGATTGGGAGACCTGAATTGGAAGTTCACCTCCTCATGTCTAGATGTATAGATTTGAGTTTTTAATAAAAATATGCTCCTGCAAATATATAATCAATTTCAGAGGCTGTGCGTTTCAATTTCAAAATCAAAGAAGGGACTACGGACACAGGCATAGCGAACAGTATTAAAGATTGGTTGAAACAATCGAAAAAGAGGAAGGGTACGCGCAAATTATAATTTTCTTCGTCGAAGAGAAGAGAGGAGATTGTGCAGCTACCTACGAAGCGCTTCAGATGATGAAAATTGCAGCCTGCAGCCCAGTATACGTAGGAGTGATTTAACCTGGAAATACTAGGGAACTTGCATGTTTTAAAATTTCAATTTCATTCGAAAGTGGGATGAAAAAGAATAAATTTCCCGAATCAGTTCTTTTTTCTCAAACAATATTAACGCTGCAACGTTTTTCTTGTTGCACCCATTTTTTGTGATAAATTTGAATCCACAGCCATACTGCTGGATCCATCTATCAGCGCCGTAAGCGTCGCGTCCGGGAACTATCTTTCTGCTCCGATTGAGGTTAAAAAAAACTTCGGCTTGCACGGAGCAGAGTTTACAGGGGGGGATAGTTCAAAGACGCGCTGCTTGCAGCGCTGATAGACGGGTCCAGCAATATGACTGCCGATTCAAAGGACCATGAAAAATTTGAGCAGCAAAAAAAAAAAAAAAACTGTTGCAGCTTCAATATTACTCAAGAAAAAAAATGTCATGGGAAATTCGATCTTTCCCATCCGACTTTTAAGTCAAATAAGAAATTATAGACATTTCCAATCATGCAAGTTCTCTATTGTTTGAACATCTACGTGAACATGAACATTGCTGTAAAACAGTACGTCGTACAGTGTATTCAAGTTTGTTGAAACCGAAAAATTATTATGAAACATACTTACAAACGCCGCATCCATAGCATGTCTTTTAGATTTAAATTTTTGAAACCAAAGAATGATCATCGAACATACGTACGAACGCTGCATCCATAGCACGTCGACCTCTAGATTCAAGTTTGTTGAAACCGAAAAATTATTATGAATAATACTTACAAACGCCGCATCCATAGCATGTCTTTTAGATTTAAGTTTTTTGAAACCAAAGAATGATCATCGAACAAACGTACGAACGCTGCATCCATAGCACGTCGACCTCTAGATTTAAGTTTGTTGAAACCGAAAAATTACTATGAAACATACTTACAAACGCTGCATCCATAGCATGTCTTTTAGATTTAAGTTTTTTGAAACCAAAGAATGATCATCGAACATACGTACGAACGCTGCATCCATAGCACGTCGACCTCTAGATTTAAGTTTGTTGAAACCGAAAAGTCATTATGAAACATACGTACAAACACTGCATCTATAGCATGTGGCCTTTTAGATTTAAGCTTGTGTATCCCAAAATATTATTACGATCCTCGAAATTTCTGCATCTGCATTTTTGAATTTTGGCAAGCCGTAGCTACGAAGCCGTCAATCCTAGAGTAAACTTTGTAGGATTTTTTGTTGCTCTATCATTTATCTAGATACACATTTGAAGAAAAAATTTGTTTATCAATACATTTGGAGCTACCATGTAACCGAGCGTTGTAACGCTCGGTTCTTCCGACCGTACCTCTACCCAGAATAGACTCGTCCATCCAGCCTACGTCACATTCCTCCCTACGCGCCGTAGGCCCAAGCGGCAATCGGCGCCGCTCGACTATAAATACGGCGACGCCGCGCCCCTAAAAAACAGTCGATCCGCAGCCAAGCGACCGAGCAGACGTGTCACCGCACTGAGGTACCCGTATTGAGGAACACACCTGCCATAGCTAGCTACGAAGGCGAATTGAGCCGACCGACCGTCCCGATACCGAAGCGATCTGAGCCGAGCGTATCCCCTCCTCCCCTACTGACATAAATAGGAGTGCATTGGCCCCTAATGGTGAGTCGATTCCCAGACGAGCTACTGGACAGATGTGCCTGCCGAATTGAGGCGTGCGAAATGAGCATCACCTTTGTCCTAGCCCGAATCTGATGCGATCTGAGCAAGTCGATTCCCCTGATACCGAAGCGATTTGAGCTGACCGTATCCCCTCCTCCCCCACTGACATAAATAGGAGTGCATTAGCCCCCTAATAGTCAGTCGGCTCCCAGACGAGCGACCGGACAGACGTACCTGCCGAATTGAGGCGTGCGAAATGAGCAATACCTATGTCCCAGCCCGAATCTGACGCGATATGAGCAAGCCGATTTTCCCCGATACCGAGGCGAACTGAGCCTACCGATTTCCCCGATACCGAGGCGTTCTGAGCCAAAGTATCTCTAGCTCCCGAGGCGAACTGAGCCTACCAATTTCCCCGATACCGAGGCGTCCTGAGCCGATGTATCTCTAGTTACCGAGGCGAACTGAGCCAACCGATTTTCCCGATACCGAGGCGATTTGAGCCTGTCGGATTGTACCGATATCCGCCCTTCCTACCTGTATTCTAGTATTCATATTCTACTATATTCTCATATCCGTATTCTATTCTATTCCTGTTCATCCGTATTTTATATTCTATTCCAGTTTATATTATTTGTCACGTATGTTTATCCCTTTGCAATAATATCGTTCTGTGTTCAATAAAAGAATTATTTATTTGTGTTAATTATATGTTTCATTTCTAAAAACCCACGCATAAATCCTAATTAATTCAAATTAGGTCGATTACCACAACCCACCGTACCCATCGCCTAAGCTACATCGAGATCGAAACTCCATTCCATTACAATACTAGTATAGCTTAGGGTCGAGATCGCACCTGACACGCCGCCCGGCGATACTCGACGGTTACAAATTGGCGCCCGAACAGGGACCGTGGTACATCGGGATTCAATTTTAGAAAAATGTCTACCGCGTGGGTTTATTATCTTACTCGAGACGAAGCATCCGAAATCTTAGCTAGTGTCGGACTTCCGGCCTTTGGGTCAGTTGATGAATTACGCCGTAGAGTAGCAACATTTGTTAAGAATAACCCAGACGTTGTCGCCCCTCCGGCAAGAATAGCACAGAAATTTACGAGTCAAGGTCCTTCCGACATAACAGTGAATCCATCAACGACCGATCCACCCATAACCGATCCACCAACGATCAATGCACCCGCCACCGATCTACCCACAAACCCCGATCCACCTACGACCATTCCATCCCCGTCGGACACTACCATCACCCCACCAACTACCAATCCCCCGATCACCATTCCTCCGCCGTCAAAGGCAATTATAGGTCCACCAACAATCACTCCACATACAATCCCTCTGCTACCTCCCCCTGTTATTCCTACCGAATCGAGTACACCCACTGCCAGAGCATCCGATCCCAATCCTTTGGTACAATCCGCTTTAGTCCTACCGACGGACAACCCCGTAGCCAAAATTATGGACCAGATGAGGAAGTGGAACTGTCACTTCGAGGGAAAAAACCCAATTACCTTCCTAGAGCGAGTCGAGGAACTACGCATAGCCTATACCTTTTCCGACGGGCAACTACTACAGGGGCTACCCGAACTTCTGCGCGGAGAACCCCTCTTATGGTACCGCAACAGTAAGAGTGCATGGACATCCTGGTCAGATTTTGAAAAAGAATTCAGACTTTACTACGTTCCATCCCACGTCCGCATTCAGCTAGAGGATGCTATACGAGAGAGAGTCCAAAAGAAAAGGGAGGCAGCCCGAAAGTATATTACTGAACTCCGAACCTTGATCCGTCGACTCGGAAACATATCACCGGAGGCAGAGCTAGATCGCCTTCACCGAAACCTCCTTCCTGAATATAAACTATATGTTCGAAGATCTGATCTCCGAACAATCACTGACCTGATTATCCGTACTGAGGAATATGAAGATATTCAGGAAACAAACCGAACACCGGCAGTACCATCAAACAACCCCGGGCGAACCGCCGCTATAACCAATCCGCCCTACAATAAATCCGACTGCTGTTGGAGATGCGGACAAAGAGGGCATATGAGGCATACTTGCCAGCGGCCAGTAAAACTATTTTGCTCCGAATGCGGCAAAAATGGGGTACTGACCCGAGATTGCTGCAGAGCCACGGGAAACGCCAATCCGACCGGTACCCCGCAGCAGTACCGGCCAGGCACGAACCAAAACGCTGCCACCACCTCGGGGACGACCCCCGAGTATCCCTGCTAATTCAAATAAATCGACGAAACGCATTGGTCCTCATTGACACAGGGGCAACAACCTCCTTCGTCAACCCCCTTTTATTGAATCCAGCCCAAATACAGTTAGCCGGTCAAGTAGTGATTGCCCGGTTAGCAAATGGCAGCACCGCCTCAGTCCGGGGACCGATAACCTTAGAAGTCGATACAAACGACACCCGAATCCAGCACCCATTTTACATAATGGGGCAACCCGATTACGACGCTATTTTAGGGATGGACATACTACAGAAATTAGGCTATAAAGCCACCATCGGGGTTCACAAACCCATCCGCGTCAGTATGATAAACCCCACCGGCTTGATCACCCAGACCATAACCGAAGAAGACCGGCTACAAGAATTTCTCGCCGAAGAACTCCCAAAATTTAAGAACGCGATCGGACCCACAAACCTGGCCACTCACCAGATACGATTGAAACCTGGTGTACGTCCAATCAAACAACGATACCGGCCCCGAAATCCTGCCATGCAAGCCATTATCGATAAAGAGGTCCATGAGATGCTGACTAACGGAGTAATTGAACCATCCCAGAGCCCCTGGAGCTCACCCGTAGTAATCGTCAAGAAAAGGGATGGGAAAGCACGATTTTGCATCGATTTCCGAAAAGTCAACGATGTCACCGAAAAAGACGCGTATCCACTGCCCCAGATCAACGCCAGGTTAGATAAACTACGGGGGGCCAAATATCTGACCACACTAGATATGAAACAAGGATACTGGCAGATCCCGTTAGACCATGAGAGTCGGCCCATCACCGCTTTTACAATACCTGGGCGCGGGCTCATGCAGTTCAAAGTTATGCCATTCGGGCTACACTCGGCCCCAGCAACCTTCCAGCGACTCCTCGATAAAATAATTAGCCCAGATCTTGAACCGAAAGCTTTCGCCTATCTGGACGATATCATCATACTCGGCGAGACGTTTGAGGAACATCTCGCCAACCTGCGGGAAGTATTCCGACGACTTAGAGAGGCAAAACTACAATTAAATCCCGACAAATGCCACTTCTGCGTTGACAAGCTCGGGTACCTAGGGCATGTAATAAATCGAGAAGGAATACACACCGACCCTGAAAAAGTTAAAGCCATCACGAGCATCCCATCCCCTACCAACATCCGAACACTCCGACAGTTCCTAGGAGTGATCTCTTGGTACCGCCGCTTCGTTCCTGATCTCGCCAAAACTTCGGCCATTTTGACAAAGCTCCTACAAAAGAAGAGCAAATGGCATTGGGGTGAGACCGAGGAACAGGCATTCGAAGAATTAAAAAACCGTCTCACCAAAGCCCCCATTCTGGCCTGCCCAGATTTCGACAAAATCTTCACGCTTCAAACTGACGCGAGTAACGAAGGACTAGGGGCCGTCCTCACCCAGGAAATGGGAGGTCAAGAACGAGTAATTGCATACGCCAGCCGAACTCTAAACGCTGCAGAACGCAATTACTCTGTAACAGAAAAAGAATGTCTGGCGGTAGTCTGGGGAATACAGAAGATGAGAGCGTACCTCGAAGGGTACCATTTTAAAGTCATAACGGACCATCAATCCCTAAAATGGCTTCAGAAAATTGAAAGCCCATCCGGACGCCTAGCCCGATGGGCACTTGAATTACAACAGTACGATTTCGAGATAAAGTATCGAAAAGGAAGTCAGAACGTAATACCTGATATCTTGTCCCGTCAACCGGTTAGCAACGCAGTCCATGGACGCCCAGTAGTCACCCAGGACAAATGGTACCTCCAGAAAATGAACAACGTCCAAGATCAACCTGAACACCATCCCGAGTATTGTATTCAGGACCAACGCCTTTACCGCCACATCCTTCATACCCTTGGATATCACGAACCTGATCCCGCTCACGATTGGAAACTATGTGTTCCGAAAGAAGAACGAGACCGTGTCCTCAAAGAAACTCACGACGAACCTACGTCCGGACATCTAGGGGTCGCAAAAACTCTGGCCCGAATATCCAGAGACTATTACTGGCCAGGGATGTTTCGCGATGCCGCCCGGTACGTACGGTCTTGTGAAAACTGTCAAAAATATAAAACAGTACCACGAAAACCACCCGGGGAACTACACGCCACTCCCGTAACACAGCCCTGGAAAAAGATTTCGGTGGACTTCGTAGGCCCACTTCCGCGATCATCTAACGGTCATAGTAGCCTCCTCGTTATTCAAGACCGATTCACTAAATGGGTAGAAATACGCCCTCTGCGACAAGCTACCACGGCCGCGTCCATAAAAGCGATTAAAGACTTAGTCATCTTCCGCCACGGCTGCCCCGAATCTATTACTAGCGATAACGGGAAACAATTTGTCAGTAACGAATTCCAACTCTTTTTGCAAAAATACGGGATTGAGCATCGCCGAACTCCTCCGTACACGCCGCAATGCAATCCAGTAGAACGAGCAAATCGAGTCATTAAAACAATGATAAGCCAATACATTAAAAAGAATCAACGCCGTTGGGATCAATGTTTGGGAGAAATACAATTCGCCTGCAACACCGCCGTCCACGACTCAACCGGTTATTCCCCCGCCTACCTCAACACCGGCCGCGAATTTCGGGTTCCCGGGAGCCTACGTCACGAACACGGAAATCTACCCCCTGGTCCGAACACCGAAACCCGGTTAACCCGGCTACGAGAAGCCTTCACTTTGGTCCGTGTGAACCTAGCCCGCGCCTTTCAACATCAAGAAAAAAACTATAACTTACGACGTCGCGAATGGAGACCTCAGCTGGGAGACCTCGTATTAAAACGAGAATATCCCCTGTCGTCTAAAGAAAAATTCATAAACGCGAAGCTAGCTCCGAAATACTCCGGCCCATACGAAGTTCGGAAAATCTTGTCCCCAGTTATCGTAGATTTAAGGGATAATCGGGGACGTTGGCAACGAAATATACACATACAACATCTAAAACCCTTTTCTCCACCTCCTCCCGAACCCGAGAATATCGCTGGAATCACCTGTAGTATCCAAATTCCCATAAAAACCTCCGCAAAAGTCAGCCGGAGCACAAAAACTAGCGGCCTTACCCCCACCACCGGCCCGCCGGCCAATCAGAACACTCCCAGCGCTCACCGCCGCCGCACACAAACATATAAAAGGCGTGGCTCAACACACACACACATCAGTTCTCGCGTATTGAGCGAGATGGAGGGAGATCGCGTATTGAGCGGATACAAGGGAGATCGCATATTGGGCGATATGCCAGACCTGACGACTCCTGGTCAAAAAGAAGACGAGACGACACACGAAGAACCAAGCAGGGTGAGCAGCGCTGACTCCGCCAGTCTAGAAGCCTGGCTTAGTACAATGTACGCCGACATCGGGACCCCTGACTCGGGCCAACCCTCGAAACAAGAAGAAGGAAAAAACGCCACCCGACCGAATCCCGACCCTCCGGCAAGACCCGATAAAGTAACAACGTCATCACCAGTCAATGAAACATCCAAAGGACGCAAAGCCGATAAAATGGATAAAAACTCTATTATAAAAAAGAAATCATCCAAACCCACACCGCCCGGATCTACCCTATTGGCAACGCTCAGACGACAAACTCGACCCCAGCGTCCTATCACGCCTGCCCGCCGGAGTCCTTTGATTCAATTAGCCGCACCAAAGTTATCAATTCCCGCAAAGATACCGATAAAAACAAAACGGCCTGTACCAACCCCCACCCCAGCCCGGGTCGCCCAATTGATAGAAGCTCAGCCCGCATCTAAAACCACTAGCTCCCGGACGAACAAAACTAAAAAAGTGAGGGGAAAATCGACTGAAGGCAACCAGACTCAACAAAACGTAGACAAGGGTACCCCAAAACCAGCAAAAAGGAAACCCCCTACTCCGCCGACCAACCCACGACCCACCGAGACAACTTCACGACCCCACCGTCTGGCCTCCGTGATTACACACGCCAATCCAGCCTCAACCACAGACCTCTTTCATCGGGTTCAGTTACCAGATGGACGAACTGTTAAAATTCCTTGGCGCACCATCCAACAAGGAAAACGTTTCCGCCTCCATGAAAAGAACCGGACCACCTACATCCAGTTCCACCCGGATGGAAGGGTTCGTACCGTCCGTGACGAATTCCGTTAAGTTTATACAGGAAACTTTTTTTTTTACCTTTATGTATCAATAAATTAATGAATAAAATATCTATTTTTCCTCTCCTGATCAAAATATACATATAACCCTGAATATTATGTAATAATAATAATATATTCACTTGTTACAAAATAAATATCCGAACGAAAATTTATTACCTATCTGTTGAGTTAGAAAGCAATGATCATAATAAAAATGTATAAAAAAAAAAATAATAATAATAATAATAATATATATCTACCATATCCTGAAGTTTATGTTTAATCTAAAATATTATGTACCTGAAAAAATGTTTGACAATATCATGTATTTATTAGGGAATAAGAAATCAAAATAAAACTATAGAATGTATATACATATATATCCTAAACAATTCCATTTCCCGAAGAAAGAGGGGGGTGTAACCGAGCGTTGTAACGCTCGGTTCTTCCGACCGTACCTCTACCCAGAATAGACTCGTCCATCCAGCCTACGTCACATTCCTCCCTACGCGCCGTAGGCCCAAGCGGCAATCGGCGCCGCTCGACTATAAATACGGCGACGCCGCGCCCCTAAAAAACAGTCGATCCGCAGCCAAGCGACCGAGCAGACGTGTCACCGCACTGAGGTACCCGTATTGAGGAACACACCTGCCATAGCTAGCTACGAAGGCGAATTGAGCCGACCGACCGTCCCGATACCGAAGCGATCTGAGCCGAGCGTATCCCCTCCTCCCCTACTGACATAAATAGGAGTGCATTGGCCCCTAATGGTGAGTCGACTCCCAGACGAGCTACTGGACAGATGTGCCTGCCGAATTGAGGCGTGCGAAATGAGCATCACCTTTGTCCTAGCCCGAATCTGATGCGATCTGAGCAAGTCGATTCCCCTGATACCGAAGCGATTTGAGCTGACCGTATCCCCTCCTCCCCCACTGACATAAATAGGAGTGCATTAGCCCCCTAATAGTCAGTCGGCTCCCAGACGAGCGACCGGACAGACGTACCTGCCGAATTGAGGCGTGCGAAATGAGCAATACCTATGTCCCAGCCCGAATCTGACGCGATATGAGCAAGCCGATTTTCCCCGATACCGAGGCGAACTGAGCCTACCGATTTCCCCGATACCGAGGCGTTCTGAGCCAAAGTATCTCTAGCTCCCGAGGCGAACTGAGCCTACCAATTTCCCCGATACCGAGGCGTCCTGAGCCGATGTATCTCTAGTTACCGAGGCGAACTGAGCCAACCGATTTTCCCGATACCGAGGCGATTTGAGCCTGCCGGATTGTACCGATATCCGCCCTTCCTACCTGTATTCTAGTATTCATATTCTACTATATTCTCATATCCGTATTCTATTCTATTCCTGTTCATCCGTATTTTATATTCTATTCCAGTTTATATTATTTGTCACGTATGTTTATCCCTTTGCAATAATATCGTTCTGTGTTCAATAAAAGAATTATTTATTTGTGTTAATTATATGTTTCATTTCTAAAAACCCACGCATAAATCCTAATTAATTCAAATTAGGTCGATTACCACAACCCACCGTACCCATCGCCTAAGCTACATCGAGATCGAAACTCCATTCCATTACAATACTAGTATAGCTTAGGGTCGAGATCGCACCTGACACGCCGCCCGGCGATACTCGACGGTTACAACCATTCGTTATTTTTGTTTCCATTTTGTTGACCTTTTCTGAAGACCATCCCATTATTTTAGTTTACAAATCAATTATCTAGCCGTCGTATATTTTCATTCGTTTGGATCAAACGACTTAGATCTACTATTCGAACGATGAAAGAATTAGAGAATTTAAAAATAAACTAAAATTAAAAAAATGCGTATCTAGATAATTGATAGAGCAACAAAAAACATCCTACAAAGTTTTCTCTACGATCGACCATTCCGAAACTACGGCTTGCCAAAGTTGAAAAATGCAGATGCAGAAGTCCTGAGGGTCATAAAACTGTTACTGTGAAGCGAAAAAACAAACTGAATGGAAGGATGATTGCATACTAATAAATGATAAACGTCATAATCATCGTCTGTGTTATTAAATCCCTTTCCATATAATAGACTCAGTAATAGTAGACCAATCAGAAGATTGCAATGTTAGTGCGATCATTATTATACAAAGGGGAGGATTTTTGAGGGTATTAAACTGTAACTATTCCGTATTCGTGTCACTAATATCCCAGAGTCAGCACAAATCATACTAATAAATTCGTTTGCCTTATTCGCGATCGACCCAAATCAATGAATAAATACACAGAATTGGGTTGAACAGTATGGTTATAGATATAGCGAGTGCCAAAACGAAATATGAAAGAACAGATACTACGTCAGTTAAACGTATACTGAAGACGTTTAGAATACTTTGGTGAATAACGTGGAATATACCTCTATAAGGTGTAGACAACTTACGTATATTTTTAACGTAAATCGCACGTACAAAATATACGTACCTTATACACGTCAATTACGCGAATTTTCCCTCTAGAGAATGTACGTGTTTTAAGAGGACATCGTGCCTACAATTTCCACGTCTCAAATACGTGTATTCTTAGTAGAACTTGCGTATATGGGCCCTTTCAACGTTCTGGACACGTTTCGATGACACGTTTATTCAACCTGATATCAACCATTGTGTGTTTATTGGGTAATATATACAGGGTGTACCAGAATGAGGCACTTTCCTCGCACCAGTGGATTTCTTGTGAAAATCTAAGACGAAAATGATCAATAAGGAAATGTTGAGGGTGTGACCGTTCTCAAGTTAGAGCCGTTCAAAGTTCGCTAATATTAGAGCCGATGAGAGACCACTGCAGGACCGGGCCATCAGTCTTTGCCACCCCGATGTCAATTCTCAGGTGCCGCGTAATATTCTACTACAATTGCGTCGTCAGAATAGCTCAGCTATAAACAACCGATATACCGTCGCGGCTAGCTTGTCATTTTGTCGGTTGGCGAAATCAAGGCGGCAAGTGCCCCGCTACGAACCTCAATAGCCTCGTGATAGCGGCCCTGCCATGGTCCCTTATCTGCTCTTGTATTGGCCAACTTTAAACGGCTCTAACTCGAAAACGGTTCTTCCCTCGACATTTTTTCATTGATCATTTTCGTCTTAGATTTTCACAAGGAATCCACTGGTGCGAGGAAAGTGCCTCATTCTGGTACACCCTGTATATTAGGGTGAATCGAAAAAAAAAATTTTCTCGGCTACCCTCAAAAATCGAAGATATCGCTGAAATAAAGGTCTCCGTAAAAGGATTCGATTTTTTGAATTTTTTTAGAGGGCCCGCGGGACGTTCAAAAGTGCCATTTTTAGCGTCAAATTTACGTAATCGCTGATTAACGGAAACAGATTCATCCGAAAATTCTGATTTTTTGATATGAGGTGCCCGGGTATCTACTCTTTCAAACCCATATTCACGGACCTCTACCAATTGTTTCGTATCTTCGAAAAATTTTTTTGAAAATCAATATTTCCACTATTTTTCAGGTAATTATCGTTGAATTTTGATTTTTCTCCTTCTAAAACGTTTTTGAATTTCTTCCATCGTTTTTTTCTTGTAAAACTTTTAATCAATATCGCTTACAATGCAAAAATCGCTGAAATAGTACATTTCGATACAAGAGCGACATGATGGGCGTTAGTGACGAGTGCGATGTTTTCAGCACGAACCGTAGTCGAGGCGGAGGCGCAGCGAGGCGCCGAGACGAAGGTGAGTGCTGAAAACATCGCACGAGTCTGAACGCCTCATGTCGTACGAGTATCGAACACTGTTTTTTATAACAAATGCATGAAAAAGTTGCGCCTGTATGTTGGTCACAAAATCTTTGAGGACGAGCTTAAAGAGGTTTGGTGGGCTCAGGGGGCGAAGCCTCCCGAAAGGGGTCCAGGGGCGTAGCCCCGGTGGGGGGTTCGGGGGGCGAAGCCCCCCGAAATAAAATGAAAGGAAATTACAATGCCAAAAAAAAAGGAGTCAAAGAATTCATATTGAATCTACATAACGAAATACCAGCTAGAATGAATATTTGACTTTATTTACTTTAGAAAAATACATGAAGATTTATTTCTTCATTCAGCCTTATGACTAGGAATCAGCAATCATTCTGAGTTTCATCTTTGAACTTAACAGGTTATATTAAATATGCAAACAAATAACAAGGATAAATATTTTGAATTATTAACTTATAAAAATACGACATAAAGATTTTTTTCTTTTTTCAGTTTTATCACAAGGAATCGTCAATCCTCCTTTTAAATTTTCCTGTTAAACTTACAACTAGCCTGTTACATCCATTATTCTTCTTTTTGGGGAAGAAATTTGAAAGTACAATTCGAGCAATGACTTATTTGAATTGTTAGCCCTCCGTTGGGCGAAACAATCTCGGTTGGTGCTTCTCTATTTTTTATCGCATCAAGATTTAGGTTCATTGACGCCGATGTTGAAGCTAATGTTGGAGCTGGTGTTGGAACTGGTGTTGGAACTGGTGTTGCTGCTGTGAATGACGATGTCAACGAGTCAGATATTGATGTTGCCGATGTAGATGTCGATGAAGGTTTCAGAGAAATTGAGTTTGTGATACGACTGTATATTTTTCTTTTTTCGTTTCTTGAGCTTTCAACATAACCTTCAGCTACTGTGTCGGAACGCCAACCTCCATGGCGCTTCAGTGTAGTCATGTCGGCTCCACCCTCGACCAACAAAGTCGCTGACGTGCGACGCCAGGTGTGACCTGTGTACTTATTCGGCTCATTCAAACCTAGGAATTTGGCAACTTTTTTCGGCATTTCACCGAATGAATTGATGCCGATGACCTGGTTGACACACTTGCCGTTTTGGAATTGCAGAAAAAAGTCTTTGCGTCCCTTTGTTGCTTTTGAACGTAGATCATAGTATTTTTTAAAAATCTTGAAATATTCGCCTTCAATCGTGAATGATCTTGGTTTATTTGTCTTTGTTTTTGGGATTCTCACGTGGAGCATAGGATATCTCTTCTCTTTGTCACTGTCCGCATAAAAAGTTTCTAGGTCATCGGTAGTCACGTTTCTTAACTCTGCTCTTCGGCATGCCCCCAGAAATCCGAAAATTGCAGCCACCTGAAAGTTACATTATACATACATATATTGTTATTGAAATTTGAATTCTATTCATTCATTTATTTACTTCTTTATTTACCTATTTATTTATTTATTTTAAACTTTGTAGAGCTAATACCAATGTATAGTTGAATATGTTTACCTTTATTGCCAACCATTCATTGTCTGGTGCTGTATTCAAAAACCGTTCGACATCATCCGATGAAAACGTACCGGCCTTCTTCGTTTCGCTAGTAGCATCTTTTTCTACCCGTTTTAAATAACGTCTCAAGTCCACGTAGTTGATATCAATTTTGTGTTTATGTTGTTTCATCGTTTTTAACCTTGAAAATTCGCTCCAAAGAGTTGTAGGCTTATATTTTTTCGCTAAATCGTTGAAATGAGCAAGGAGCACTCGTTCCGAGAAAGATTCTGCTTTTCGAACCTCTTTCCAAGTCATGAAGTCGTTGTAGCTTTTTTCGTAACATTTCGTCGATTTAGCTGGCAATAATTTTTGTGCCACTTCCTCATTTTCTTCAATGAGATCGGGTGGAGTTGCGGGATCTCGATAATCATCGTTATAGCTCATTTTTTCTTGTTTGAAAATGACAAAACACTTCACGTTCACGGTCGCTGGACGGTATGCCACGAATCACGATGTAAACAATCAAAATGGCTGAACCACCCGGCGCGCGGGAAACGAATTGTACGGTCCGTACCGAAAACATCGCATCATTTTGAAATACGCTCGCAGATGGCGCATCGATGTCATAAATTGAGCTTGTTCGCACGCCGTGCGTAACAAGAATCTTGTTACGCACGCTAGACATGCGCAGCACGTTGTGCGCACGTCTAGCGTGTTATATTGACAGTGATCCCGCAAACGTCAGAAAAGTGCCACAATATGACCGCTCCAGAGGCCCAAACAAACAACTTTTTCATGCATGCGTTATGAAAAATAAATGTTATTTCGAAATATATCCGAAATATCAAAATTTTATTTTTCAGCAATTTTCAGCAATTTTTGCATTGTAAGCGATACTGATAGATAGTTTCACAAGAAAAAAACGATGGAAGAAATAAAGAAACGGTTTAGAAGGAAAAAAATCAAAATTTAACGATAATTACTCGAAAAATAGTGAAAATATTGATTTTCAAAATTTTTTATCGAAGATATGAAACAATTGCTAGTGGTCCGTGAATATGGGTTCGAAAGAGTAGATACCTGGGCACCTTATATCAAAAAATCAGAATTTTCGGATGAATCTGTTTCCGCTAATCAGTGATAACGTAAATTTGACGCTAAAAATGGCACTTTTGAACGTCCCGCGCGCCCCCTAAAAAAATTCAAAAAATCGAATCCTTCCACGGAGACCTTTATTCCAGCGATATCTTTGATTTTTTAGGGTAGCCGAGAAACATTTTTTTTTCGATCCACCCTAATATACCGAGAGATTTTGGTGAAAGTTAATACTCAGTCACAGCGAACTCCGCGAGCTCCATGTTTTTCGTTCGTTTATTGCAGGCTGGCCATCCTCGTTTTCTCATTTTCCGACGCATGAATCATTTCTCATGGTAATACAGAGATCTACGTCAATGTTTGCCGTAATTAACAACCAGATAAGCTACCAATTCAGTCATTTCTACATGAAATCTGATGAATGAAGATACCAAACGTGTGTTTTGGACGCCAAGTGTCATCAGGCGTGAGAGAACGCTGATTTAGTGCAACGCCAAATAATCAAATGAAATCTCTAGTCGATAACCAACCTGTAACAATTTGTTGAAAATTTCTAAACAACGGAATATTGCTCTACTTTCTGCCAAAACGATACATTAATTTCCAAAGTTTCATTCCAAACGGTCAAGTGAGTTAGGAGTTTTGGCTCTCTACGTTTTTGAGTTGATAACGCGTCTTTGATAGACGCAAAGAGTAAGCAACAATAATCCGTACGATTAGCATCATCATTGAATGAATCAAACAGTCACAATCAATTTTTTCATGTTCAAAAATTCCGAAAATAGCAATATAAAGATGATGCTAATAATGTAAGGTTTGCCGATCACGAGAAGCATTTACATGGGACTCTGCATTATCATCAGAAGTGATTCCTGCGTTAAGAGATGAGAAACCGGGGATGGCTAGCCTGCAAAAAATAGACGAAAAACCTGGAGGGTGCCGAGTTGGCGGTGACTGAGTATTAACTTTCACCATAAGCTCTCGGTATATTCTTTTACATTATAAAAATATATCGCCGCCACCGCCGCCGCCGCCGCGGTGTCAGTCATGAACAAAAGACGATCGCAGGGAATTCTGGGTAATCTTGGTTACTATGGCAACGGGGAATTCCCGGAATTACCAAGAATTCACGGAATTACCCAGAATTCCCGGAATCACCCAGAATTCTCGGAATTACCAAGAATTCACGGAATTACCCAGAATTCCCGGAATTACCCAGAATTCTCGGAATTACCCAGAATTCCCGGAATCCTGAGGTAATCTTGGTTTCCATGGTAATGGAGACTGGACAAGAATGAAAACGTAAGACGTAAGACGTCAGACGTTGGACGTAAGATGTGAGACGTAAGACGCAAGACGTAAGACGCAAGGCGTAAGACGTAAGACGTAAGACGCAAGACGGAAGACGCAAGACGTAGGACGCAAGACGTAAGACGTAGTACGTAAGACGCAAGACGCAAGACGTGAGACGCAAGACGCAAGACGTAATACGTAAGACGTAAGACGTGAGACGTAAGACGCAAGACGCAAGACATAAGATGCAAGACGTAAGACGCAAGACGTACCACATGTGTAAAAAAAGATTAGACATGAGACTCAGGTAAGACTTAAGACTCAAGGATCAGGACTCAGGTTCCAGGCCATAGGACTTGGGAATTAGGACCGAAGCGATAAGACAGAGGACATAAGACATGGAACTCAAGAAACCAAGACTCGAGACTCGATTAGGAGTAATATTATCAAGACATTGAATGTTGGGATAAAGAAGGCAATGACGATAGCAATGGCGGGGGAAAAGGGAATGAAAGATGAGGATGAAACGGATCTACTATCGGAACGTAAAATCAGGACATTTGCGTTTGACATGCTATATCCAAGTGAACCGATAGTAGAAAGATAGTAATAGATAGTAGCAAGATAGTAATAGATAGTAGAAAGAAAGAAAAAAATACGAGTAAACGACTTTGTAGTACGACACAATAAAAAAATTGACAAAAGAAAAATGAGAAATAAAGGATTGAAATGAAATAGGATTTTCAGAAATAGATTTTTGAATGTACACAAATAGTTACAGCGATAGCAGATAGCACACGTGTGGAAACAACGTGAAACTGCAAATTTGACTTCCGGAAAAATTCGCAGATGCAAATAGACAAAAAAAATAAAATAAAATTGGAATGAAAAACTTGGACAAGCAGGGGAATAATAATTATCAGAAACAAAAAAAGGATAATGAAATCAAATGGGTTAGGAGAAGAGCATGAGGAGAGATTTAGTAATACAACAACATAAAGAAATTGAGAACCCTGAAAATATTGTGAGAGTAAGATTGGTTCCATATCAGTCCATCGATACTACTATATAGCTATAATACTATAGCTGGGCGTAAGCACGAAAAAAAAATTTCCGTTTTTTTAGTGACAAAATCTTTTCCATACAATATGAAACGTTTGGAGCATATCCGCGGCAAAAAAATTTGTTGGCGCTTACGCCCGTTTGGTATTGGTCCATCGATATATTCCATGTATACATTTTTTACTAAAAAGAAGGTGGATCGCACTAAACATTCGAGAATATTGATTTGTGCTCTGCGATTAACGTCGAAATGAAATTTAATACGAATGTAATGCATAAACATATTTTTGGATAATTTGAAAATTCTCGCGTAAACAGGGAGACCAGGGGAATAAAATAAAAAATTCTGAAAATTTGGGAATTTTTTTTCGATGTTTGAAACCGATTTGACAGGAGCAAACTTGAAATTTTTTATTGACCCCGCAAATAAGGACCACCCTAATATACATAGTTGTATTATACAAAACATGCGATAGTAGGTAACAAACGTGAGAAACAAAAAAGAGATGGAAAAAAAACAAAAAAAAAAGGAATAATCATGCGATCAAAAAACAAAATGTAATAACAAAATCATCTGTCTAGATGTTATAAACATAGTTGGGGGGTTGGCGCGCGTAGCGCGCAGGGGGGCGAAGCCCCCCTAGTATATATACATATACTATATATATAGTATAGAATATACATAGTATAGAATATACATAGTATATATATATATATATGTACTATATATATACAGGGTGATTCAGAACTCCGGTGACAGCGGGAACTGGCAGGTTCCTTATGAATTTACGAAACGAAAGTTGCTTTACAAAAATTCTCTGAGACCAACGGTTCTCGAGTTATTGAAGATCGCGATTGACCAATCAAAGCGTCTTTCCATCTCTCCGCCTTTCTCTTCTCTCTCCGTTTCGCTCCAGCCAGTACTATTACTGTCGCGGAGAGATGCTCTGATCGCTCAATCGCGATCTTTAATAACTCGAGAACCGTTGGTCTCAGAGAATTTTTGTAAAGGAACTTTCGTTTCGTAATTTGATAAGGAACCTGCCAGTTCCCGCTGTCACCGGAGTTCTGAATCACCCTGTATATATATATATATATATATTTTTTTTTTTTTTTTTTTTTCAGTACTTGGCGGCGATTCGCTGCCGCGAATCTTGATAAATTTCAAAGACTTCAAAATTATTTAATGAAGCAAAATTAGAATCAAACGTTCCATTTATCGACAAAGTGCCATAAATTCAACTTAACTTAAAATCCAGCAATCGTCTTAGCAAAGCGCTAGATAGATTTAAAACAAACAATATTCGCCTTAGAGGTCATAACGATAGAGTCTAGTCACTCGAAGCATAGCCGTTAGAATTTAAATTCGTAATCTTACGATCTAGAAATAATTGGTAGGTTATAATTTAATCTTATTTTTGTAAAAATAACATTCACTTTTAGTTTTTGTTTATTTTCTTTTGTATCGAAATAACCAATTTATTAAAAGGTTATTCTTTTGCTAACTATTTCTTGTTATCTGGTTCTTTATCAAATCATATTCGTTTGTATTGTTAATTTCCAATTTTCCAAAGTCAGTCCTGACGCTCTATGCGCCCGGATCTGAAAAACTCACTACCTCTCTCCATAACCTAGAAGGCAGCCCTGACGCTTCATACGTCCGGATCTGCGACTCCATCAGAAGGCAGTCCTGACGCTTCATACTTCCGGATCTGCGATTCCTTTTTTAGGCAATTCTGACGTTCTATACGCCCGGATCTGCGCTTCCTTTCTAAAAGGCAGCTCTGGTGTTCTATGCACCCGAGTCTGTGATTTTCCTCCTCGACTAATTGCAGTCCTGACGTTCTATACGCCCGGATCTGCTAAGGTCACCTACACTGATTCTTTCCATAATTGATTTTAGATGCAGTTCAATTTTATTTAAAAAATTAACACCTCAAAAAACTACCTTCTCAATTACAGAACAAAAAACCCTCAACCGACGGCCAGTTCTACGACCTAAAGGTCAAGAACTGACCTAACGTTGCACTATATATTACCCGAATACTTGGACAGTTTATCACCCCCGTCTTTACCGCCGCATGAATTACGTTTGAGAGAGAATTGTGTAGTAATGCTGATACGAAACTTGAGTATCAATGAAGGACTTTGTAATGGGACTAGATTATTGGTAATCAAACTTGGAAATCATTTGTTGAAATGTAAAATTTTAACAGGTGACTATGCTGGAGAAATAGTACTTTTGAACCGAATCACACTTTATTGCGATGACGTATATCCATTCAAATTTGAAAGAAAGCAATTTCCGATCAAACTCGCATTTGCAATGGCGATTAACAAATCGCAAGGCCAGACTCTAGAGAAAAATAGGAATAAATCTCAGAACAGATGTTTTCAATCATGGTCAACTGTACGTAGCTTGTTCAAGAGTACGTTCGTGGAATTCATTGAAAATATTCTTGTCAAATCACCAGAAAGATAAAGAAGTGAAAAATCACGTGTACAAAGAATTATACACAAATTAAAGGGGGAAATATGATACTTAGGAAATTGATTTAAAAAAAAATAGAATATGAGAAATCACTTATAGCTACTTTTGGAACTATAGTGTGAACACAAGTAAAAAAATATACAAAAATGAGATTTTACCTTCGAATAACTTGTTAATCATAAAATGATAATTTATCAGAGGTGATAAGATTTTGAACAAAACATCACATTCTCATCAAAAAATTGAAAATAATTGACGAATAAGAATTAATCGTTGTACATACATGTACGTTGAACCGTCAATAAAATTGAAGGAGATTGAAATAAAAATGATATCCAAAACTGAAAATTTGATAAATACACATTGCGGTATAGCGCTCTGAAATGTTGATAGGCTTTTATCGAAATTAAAGTACGGTAAGTCACAACTTTCGGAAAATTAGGCGCGCGCGAAGCGCGCGCGTGACATGCTAGTATAATAAATCAGACATTTATTGAAATGATTTCGGGGCATAATGATAGCCCATCTGAAAAAGCCAAACCTTCAGAGATACCCACGTCAGAGATGTTCATATGAATTCGATTATATTTTATATAAAACTATTAATCATGCAGGGTGAGTTTCCTCTAGTTCCGAACACGGGAGGGGCCTATTCTACTTATACTTGTTACCCAATAAGAACAAGTTCGTCGAATAAACGTTTAAAAATGGACACAACCCTACGTTTAGAATGCTCCAGAAATTACCGTTTATAAAACTGAAAAATGTCCGCGTGATATACGAAAATATTAACGTTTACCCAATACACTTTAGATACGTAGAATGTAGTCGTATAATCTATGGTCGATCACCCACATTCAGAACGCTCCAAAAATTACCGTTTATAAAACTGAAAAATGTCCGCGTGATATACCAAAATATTAACGTTTACCCAATACACTTTAAATACGTAGAATGTAGTCGTATAATCTATGGTCGATTCTGTCAGAACAAAGACCACGCTACGTATGCGTATATCAAACCATGTACGTATCTGGATATCAAATGTATTTAACAAATTTGTTTGATTGGTTTATGAACGTAGAAAATAGTGATAGTGCTGAAACTTGCAATTTTTCCTATACTCAATAAAAATGCAATTATACGTTTTTAATTTGTAGTCGATACTATAGCTCAGTATACGACTACATCAGAGAAGTATTCAAACATTTTATAAACTGACCAAGCATACAGCAGAATATAACTAATTCTTGTGTTGTTAATCAATTCATGAACGATAGTTGTAAACGCGACAGCGTCATTGAACATACATCCGCTGACGTATGGGGTTATCTTGAAATCGCGGAGTGTTTTTACTCGCAGGAGGGCTATAGTGGGATCGCCGCCTAGTGGCGGTTTCATGAAACGTATTGAAACGTTTTTAAAACGTGTTTTTGTTCAACGGGCACCTTTTCTGACTTTCGCTTACTAAAACGTCCCGTTTTTCGAATTTGATGGTGATTAATGACGTCAAACCTACCATCTGATATGAGACCGAATAACCGTGGATGATCGGTATACCGATCACTATAATCTTATGATGTTCAAAGATCGTTTCGTGAGGTCCGGATACAGGAAAAATGGTTTTCTATTGAAATTTGTGTTTCCGTTATTCATCGGTATATTGGACGTATTTTCGACCGGTTTAAATCCGGATGGCATAAACGTATATAATTGATGTCTAGATGACTACTTTGCGACGTTCAAGGATCGTTTAGTCAAGTTTGGAAACGTATTTCACTCGTTGTTTGAATACTAGAAAAATCGTTCATCATTCAAGTTTATGTTTCCGTTTTAGTCAGGTATTTTTTACGTATATTTGACCGACTTAAATGCGGATAGCGTAAACGTCTATAATCGGTGTGCAGATGACTACTCTGCCACGTTCAAAGATCGTTCAGTGAAGTTCGGAATATATGCCATGCATGTAGAAACGTGTCTTACTCGTTGTGTGGATACCGGGAAAATCGTTTATCATTTCAGTTTATGTTTCCGTTTTAATCAGGTATTTTTTACGTATATTTGACCGACTCAAATGCGGATACGTATATAATCGGTGTGTAGATGACTACTTTGCGACGTTCAAAGATCGTTTAGTGAAGTTTGGAATCGTGTCTTACTCGTTGTTTGAATACTAGAAAAATCGTGCATCATTCAAGATTGTGTTTCCGTTTCAATCAGGTATTTTTTACGCATATTTGACCGACTCAAATGCGGATAGCGTAAACGTATATAATCGGTGTGCAGATGATTACTCTGCGACGTTCAAAGATCGTTCAGTGAAATTCGGAATATACAGGGTGTACCAGAATGAGGCACTTTCCTCGCACCAGTGGATTCCTTGTGAAAATCTAAGACAAAAATAATCAATGAAAAAATGTCGAGGGAAGAACCGTTTTCGAGTTAGAGCCGTTCAAAGTTGGCCAATACGAGAGCAGATGAGGGACCATTGCAGGGCCGCTATCACGAGGCTTCTGAGCTTTGTAGCGGGGCACTCGCCGCCTTGATTTCGCGAACTGACAAAATGACAAGCTAGCCGCGACCGAAGATCGATTGTTCATAGCTGAGCTGTTCTGACGACGCAATTGTAGTAAAATATTACGCGGCACCTGAAAATTGACATCGGGGTGGCAAAGACTGGTGGCCCGGTCCTGCACTGGTCTCTCATCGGCTCTCGTATTGGCCAACTTTGAACGGCGCTAACTCGAAAACGGTTCTTCCCTCGACATTTTTTCATTGATTATTTTCGTCTTAGATTTTCACAAGGAATCCACTGGTGCGAGGAAAGTGCCTCATTCTGGTACACCCTGTATGCCATGCATATAGAAACGTGTCTCACTCGTTGTGTGGATACCGGGAAAATCGTTTATCATTCCAGTTCTTGTTTTCGTTTGAATTCGGTATCTTCTACGTATATTTGACCAACTTGAATCCGCATAGCGTAAACGTATATACTCGGTGTAGAGGTAACTATTCTGTGTTGTTCAAGAAGCGTGTGCTGAAGTTGGGATCATATCCCACGCACACAAACGTGTATAATTCGCTGTGGAAATGCCAGGAAAATCGTCTAGAATTTACGTTTAGTTGGTCGTTTTTAATACGTATTTCCGACGTATATTCGACTGTTCTAAATCCGGATACCATAAACGTTGGAGAATTGTATTTTTCTGACATATTTAATGCGTCTAATAAACGGTTAGATATCAAACATGTGAAATTAACGTAGATCGAAAACGTAGTTTCAACGCAAACTTCAAAGACGTATTTGGAAAACGTTTATTTTTTCTACCTATACCAATTTTATACCAATGAAACGTATATTAGACGTTTAATCGACGAACCTGTTCTTATTGGGTATCGTCTGAATGAAAATTTTGATTAAGATAATCTCACACAATGGAAGGTATAATATCTGGTTGTCTGGTGATTGGCATTCGGCATTGGCAGACGATAATAAGTATAGGTGGGATAGGCCTCTCGTTCGCTCGGAGCTGGGAAACACTGACCCTGTATATCATTTCAGTACCCGAAATTGATGAAATGGATTCGATCGTTACGTGTGAATACGCTGCAAATCAGACTATTCCAGAGAATAGTACCCGTCATAGTGATGAAACCAGGCCTAATAGCAGTGGCACACATCAAAATTGAGGACAACTGGTGCCAGAGCCAGGACCAAGCCGCGTTGCAGAGTCACTGCTAGGAACGCGCAGCAATATTTTAGATACATCTGTCGTATCACAAAAAGCACGTTTGCAGATCCAGAAGCGAGGTGGGTTATCGTAAAAATTTGGAAATCATAACTAGCAGCAGTAGGTATTATATTTCGACGGACAGCTGTATTGGCGTATTATTCAGCAGGGAAACATCATGAGCGACTTGGGATACTAGTCCAGTCGGAATGTACTTGGCTTCTATTCAAGAATATGTGGACTCTGAAAATTTTTTGAGAGGTTCTTTGAATGCCCATGAACGGATCCTGAAGTTATCTAGAAAAAATTATTGCCGCAACAATGTTTAAAAAATCGTTAAAAATTGAAAACGCGCCATATTGAAGATAAATCTTTCCCTGTTCGTTTGAGCGAAAAATGTTTCAAACAAAAGTTGTGCGCCCGGTTGCCATTTACAGAATCAATCTCCTGCAAAAATCGCGTAGGATTGTTAGTTTATCCGTTAATTGCAAAATAGCACGAAGATCGCTCGTTTTGATTTTTGCGAGTCACTCCGTGAATAATCATCGGGTTGTCTTGAAACTCACGCAAAAATGTTGATGAATCTTTCCCCAAGAGATGTGTCCAATAATGAGCTACCTAGAACGTATAGTTTAGCAACAATAAGCGATCTCCGAAAATCCGGGGATCCTCGATATCTTCTGACGCCGCAGTCCCACACCATGCCAAAAAATCAAGGTTCTAGTTTTCAGCCCGGACTTTCAGGTTATCGAAAAAAAAATTCAAAATTTTGGCTCTAAAAGTGAAATTTTTGGCAAAATAAAATTTTCGCTTATGAACAAATGAAATAACTCCGCAAATTGCCAAATTAACGCCAATATTTTACAAAATTCAGATAAAACTTTACAAGACGCGAATTTTAAGACCAAAATCATTCCTTAATCTCAGTTAGAACCGGAGTTACAGCTGCGTTTACCTTTTAATTAGTCACCGTGGTTCTAATTAACATTTACGGTCAAATGAAGTTCGAGCACGATCTGTAGACCTTCAGGTATGATTCCAGAAACTGCCTTATACCCCTAAAAGCATTTATCCCATCGATAAAACTGATTGAATGCGGCCGCGCGAGCGGGCGAGAGCGGTCCCGCCGGGTACAAACCGCGGGGCCGCGCGGTGGGGACCGCTCGACCAATCACGCTCGGCGCCGCGCCGCTAAGTTAACAAACGCTATAACTCCCGTAAAAATTGTCGTACAGACTTCATTTTTTTTTCAAACTGGGCTAGTTTTTTCTCCCCGATCCGATGGTGCTGGAAAAATGGGCGTTATTCATCAACTTACCTGCCAACTATTGTTTCACTTCAACTATGCTGGGAATTTGGCTGTAAATGACGTAATGTTATCAAAGTGAAGGTACCATAAATAAATTTGTTTGTTCCAACTTCATTCATAAGTGACACATTGTTGATCTTGTAATCGATGCTTTCGGTATTTGTTATCACATCTTTCTTGACTCGCACGTATCAAAGTCTCGAGACCTTTTTTGTTGGGGGTGACGGTTTCGGATTCACCCAGCGGCTCCTCACAAATAAAACCACTACCCTCTGCCATTACACAAAGAGTACTTTCGGCATAAGCTGAGGAATAGAGTCTGTAACAGATAAAAAATGTGTTCGTTTCATTACCTGCCATACATGTACTTGCTTATGTTCATTCATGTGATTTGATCAGCTTTCAACTAACCCAAATGATGAAAGTCCTGGGTTCTGGATTTTTCTCCGCTACAGAATAACGAACATTCGGAAGAATCTGTAACACATATTTTTTTGTGACAGTTCATGATTTCTAACTTCGGATGTAATCGGCACTCATATTATCACCAAGTAATAAGTTTAAATTTGCCCACTTACCTAAGTTTTATTCACAACTAATAAGCGAATACAAATAATTTTTCACTCGTCGACACTGCACACTGGGTGGAATACGAAACAGGAATGACCCGCGGTCGGAGGGGCCCGGTCGACCTTCTGCGAAACCTCTCCCCCGGCCCCCACGCCCTGCCGAACCCGAACACCAGCTGCTCTCTGAGCAAATATTCGAGGGCCCGTTGGGCTCATGGTAATACCTACTACCTGCGGCACCCGGGCGCGCTAGCATTTTCGAAGAAATTCGAAGAAACTCAATGCGAACTTGATTTGGGAAAAATCAGTGAGTAATACTGAGCTGACTCTTCCAATATCAACACAAAATCGAACCAATGATCGAACATTATGTCATTTACAGCCAAATTGCCGACATAGTTGAAGTGAAACAATAGTTGGCAAGTAAGTTGATAGATATCGCTCATTTTTCCAGCACCATCGAATTGGTGAGAAAAAAGTAGCCTAGTTTAAAAAAAAAATGAAGTCTGTAGGACCATTTTTACAGGAGTTATTGCATTTGTTAACTTGGCGCCGCGGCGCCGAGCGTGATTGGTCGAGCGGTCCCCACCGCGCGGCCCCACGGTTCGCACCCCGCGGGACAGCTCTCGCCCGCCCGCGCGGCCGCATTCAATCGGTTCTATCGATGGGATGAATGCTTTTAGGGACATAGGACAGTTTTGGGAATCATACCTAAAGGTCCACAGATCGTGCTCGAACTTTATTTGACCGTGAATATTAATTAGAACCGCGGTGACTAATTAAAAGGTAAACGCGGCTGTATCTCCGGTTCTCATTGAGATTAAGGAATGATTTTGGTCTTAAAATTCGCGTCTTGTCAAGTTTTATCTGAATTTTGTAAAATATTGGCGCTAATTTGGCAATTTGCGGAGTTATTTCATTTGTTTAAAAGCGAAAATTTCATTTTGCCAAAAATTTCACTTTTAGGGTCAAAATTTTGAATTTTTTTTTCGATAACCTGAAAGTCCGGGCTAAAAACTAGAACCCTGATTTTTTGGCATGGTGTGGGACTGCGGCGTCAGAAGATATCGAGGATCCCCGGATTTTCGGAGATCGCTTATTGTTGCTAAACTATACGTTCTAGGTAGCTCATTATTGGACACATCTCTTGGGCAAAGATTCATCTACATTTTTGCGTGAGTTTCAAGACAACCCGATGATTATTCACGGAGTGACTCGCAAAAATCAATACGAGCGATCTTCGTGCTATTTTGCAATTAACGGATAAACTAACAATCCTACGCGATTCTTGCAGGAGATTGATTTTGTAAATGGCAACCGGGCGCACAACTTTTGTTTGAAACATTTTTCGCTCAAACGAACAGGGAAAGATTTATCTTCAATATGGCGCGTTTTCAATTTTTAACGATTTTTTAAACATTGTTGCGCCAATAATTTTTTCTAGATAACTTCAGGATCCGTTCATGGCCATCCAAAGAACCTCTCATAAAATTTTCAGAGTCCACATATTCTTGAATAGAAGTCGGTGAATTTTATGTACATTCCGACTGGACTATACAGCTGAAGCATGCCCAGGCTGAGTTTGCTGAACTATAGTCCAGTCGGATTAGACTTGACACCTATTCTTTTCGAGTACAGGTCCGCCGATTTTTTTCTAGGTAGATTTCACCTCAACGAAGGAACACTTGATTTCGCGTGTTGATAAAAGTGACGGAACAATGTTTAAGGGGGTACATACACCTTAAAATAATGAATTTTTTATTTTTTTTCAAATTTTTTTCCGTATCTTACTGATCTATAGTACCCAAAGAAAAATCGGGCTCTGGAAATTCGAACGAATCGTTGACTTATGGACAGTAGAATACGTGACTGTAGAATCTTCCGTCGTTGACTGAAGATGTATAAAAACGGCTCATCCTAGGTGATTTTGTGTGACGAAAAAGAGGGCACGAGTGGGCACGGGGATAACAACAGTGCCCTACGTTACCCACAATTAGCATTAGCAGATATATTTATACAGTTCATAATCATATACATAGATATTGTAATGTGAATCTGTCGATCACACGGGCGGCACACAAAGTCCCATTAGGTGAGCCGTCTTTATACATCTTCAGTCAACGCTTCAGTCAACGAACGGATACAGAAAAGCATTTCGAAAAGCGCGCCATTTGCAGCATTGCGCGCGGTGGTGGCGCCGGTCTTTTACATCTGGCGAGAAAACAAGGCAAAGTCGGTTCAAAATCACGTGATCGTCTATTGACTGATTTGTTGACTTTAAGAGGTTACGACGTGAAATTCATTTCTCAATACACGTATTGTAATATATTCAGCCGACCTCAAGCGCGACTGACCGGCGATCAGCGCTGCGCGCACACTGGCCACCAGACCCATCAGCCAGAAGTCATGGGATTGGAGCGCGTCAGGACCGACAGCTGATTGGCTCGGGCCAGAATTACCCGAAAAGACAAAGACCGCGTACTTTCAACACAACAGCAGCAGTTGACGCAGAGCGCGCACTGACTCAAGCCAAAGCAAAAGAGCAGATGTCGCAAAGCGCGCACTGTCTCCCTTTTCACGGTTAATCAGATCATAAATTTGTAAAGCGGCGATCCGCCTAGGGTCGTGCGGCTTAATTTAGATTTAGAATCAAATAGAATAGCTCTGGTGTTCTATGCACCCGAGTCTGTGATTTTCCTCCTTGACTAATTGCAGTCCTGACGTTCTGTACGCCCGGATCTGCTAAGGTCACCTACACTGATTCTCTCCAAAATTGATTTCAGACGCAGTTCATTTTTATTTAAAAAATCAACACCTTAAAAACTACCTTTCAATCAAAGAACAAAAAACCCTCAACTGACGGCCAGTTCCACGACCTAAAGGTCAAGAACTGACCCAAACGTTGCAGTATATTGGTAGAGCCTATTCGCCAATTATGAGTGATAGAAAGCGAAACACGAAGCAGGATGTAAAGAATTCGGTTGGGCGTGCAAAACGCAGGATAGGCTTTTCTCTGGGACGAGGAAATACTCTGAAACTCCCGATTCAACTGAATCCTCGGACAGCTCACGACCGGAAAGTGCTTCGTCGAGGAAGATCGGCAAAGATGAGTTATTGCCATCAACTCAGACTGGATATATGCTATTCGATGTGGATGTTCTCTTCGCAAGCCTGCAAACTAACCTAGCCGGGAAAAACTGCGGCAGTGAGATAGTAATCAAAGAAGGTCGAGTGCATGGCTTGGGAGCGACATATACTATCGAGTGTCTGAATTGTATCGAGCAGCCCTCTTTCAACAGCTGCAAAATGATTGGTGAGCGCAAGAACGTTTTCGAAGTGAACCGTAGATCAATTCTAGCAGGTAGGTGTATCGGCCAAGGTCGTGCAGGTTTGATAAAATTTTGCGGGTTGATGGATCTTTCATCACCTGTAAAACAATCAAGCTACGACAAAATTTTGAAAAAAGTGGTCGATGCGACCAGTACTGTTGCATGTCGAACATTCAAAGAGTCCGTTGAAGAAGAAGTCGCCTTGTCAATGGCACCAGAGCAGAGAGATATCACCGTTCAATGTGATGGGACCTGGCGAAAACGTGGCTTCAGTTCGCTCAATGGAGTTTGTACTGTGATCGGCACAGAGACAGGTAAAGTTATTGATTTACAGGTACTATCGCAGTACTGCAAGGCATGCGCAGCGTGGAAGGGAAAGCAGTCCGGAGATCGCTGGAACGCATGGTACGAATCACACCGAGACCAATGCCAGGCCAATCATCAAGGCTCGTCAGCTGCAATGGAGACGAATGGTATGGTAGCTATGTTCCAGCGTTCGGAAGAATTGCATGCGGTCAAATATGTAGGCTACGTTGGCGACGGAGATACTAAAAGCTTTGCCAACGTAGTGAAGTCACAGCCCTATGGTCCGAACGTGAACATCAAGAAGCTGGAATGTTGTGGACATGTTCAGAAAAGGTTCGGCACACGGGCCCGTAAACTCAAGATCAGGCTGAGAGGACAGAAGCTGCCTGATGGGAAAGCAATCGGAGGTAAAGGTCGACTGACTGATAATGTCATAGATCAAATGCAATCCTATTATGGTAATGCAATTCGAAACAACTCCGGATCGGTGGCTGAAATGAAGGATGCAATATCGGCAATATGGCATCATAAGATTTCGACAGATGCGGACCCTCAACATCATCTCTGTCCAAAAGGCAAGACGTCTTGGTGCAAATACCAGAAAGCTGTGGCGGATGGGACTGTGGACACTTTCAGAAACAAGAATTCTCTTCCTGTGGCTGTCATGGATGCAGTGAAACCCATTTTCGAGGATCTCAGTGCGGATGCCTTACTGAGTCGTTGCACAGGAGGGAAAATGCAGAACGCAAATGAGTCTTTGAACCAGGTAATTTGGAAATATTGTCCTAAAACCGTATTTGCAGGGCGAGATGTTCTCAAAGCCGGAGCTAACATTGCAGCAGTCACCCTCTCAAAAGGACAACGAGGCATGCTTGAGATCATGAAGGAACTTTCAGTCATCCCTTGTCGCCACGCAGTTGCTGCTGCGAAGTTGCAAGATTTCACCCGTATTCGAGCTGCCGAGCGCCGCACGAGAAACAGCACCAAAGAAGCTCGCGTAGCTATCAGAAGGCTCAACATGAATAACCAGGAGCAGATGATGGAAACTGAGGGTCCGATGTATGGAGCAGGTGCCTTTTGAATGAAAGGCGTGTCGCAGACAGCAGAATAATTGGAAAGTATTATTATTTTTCTATAAAATTTGTCTCCGAAGAAATTTACATTGGAGTTATTCGTTGTAAGTTAGCGCAACAATCTCATTTCAGATGTTTTTTTTCAGGAAATCTTCAAGAAAATTTCGCTGTCATGTAAATTGGAGAAAAACCGTAATAAAAAGGAAGAAAAAATGAATTTATTGAATTTCCTTTGAAATTGTTTCCCGAAAAACTATATTTTGAGTGGTTATCGTAAGAAATAAATTCAACGGGAGGTTCGATTTCAGAGTTTTTGGTCTCAAAATGTTCATTGGACTCTTCTGCATCATCTGAGCATATAACTTCTTGATATGTTCCTTTCTACTCGAGTGATCACAAAAAAACATAAGAGAACCGGCATTTTTATTCAATTGTCACATTAAAAAATTGACCATTTGCTGAATCTTATTCGCATTGAAAATTCATCTGTTCAGATGATGAAGGGATGTGTTGCGAAAAGTTTCAGACCAAAGTATTTGATGTCAAACCTTTGGTGGTACCCATTTCTTACGACAAGTGATTATTCTGCTTTCGCCTCTAGCGGAGAGAGGTGATGACTTATAAATCCTAGGTTTTTCCCAATCATACTTCAAAAAGGTATGAAACTGCTGTGATAAAATCTCGTTATAGGAAAAACCCGTTCAGACATGAAAATTGGTCTAAAATGTCAGTTTTTAAGGTGTATGTACCCCCTTAAGGGGGTATATACACCTTTAAATGGGTAAAAATTCTAGTGAAAATTTTTTTTTTTCCGGCAAATTGGGGGGTTGGAAAAAATGTAAAAAAATCATGATGTTTGAGGATAGTTTTACCCTCAATATCCATATTTTACATGTTATATTACTTTCAGTCATACAGGAGTCACGCTTAATACAGGAAACTACAGATTTGCTCGATCCTCGTAAGGAATGATGAGCACCGCTGAACTGATTCTGGACATCTTGGTCCCAAATTGTTCACAAGAGATGCCATTATCGGATGAACAGAGAAATTTTCAATATTGCGAGAATAACCCGAGATATTAATTTTTATCCAACTTTTTTCTGAATTTTCAAAGTTTTACCTTCTATTTTTTCAATATCTCCACCGAAAATGAAAGTATCAAAAATTCCTCCGTTCATCTGATAGAGGCATCGATTACGAACAATCGAAGACCAAAATAGCTTGAATCGGTCCAACGGTACTCTTGATTCCTTACGAGGAGCGATCAAAATATTCATTCTTCAGAAATCGACTTCCAAACTTCTGGGTAGGATGAAGTTTTGGGACAAGGGCTACACTACTGGTACATCTCCCATGATTGAGGGCTTAGTTGGACCGTCGAGTCGGAATTATTTTGCAAAGTTTTCCATCCTTTTTTTTGATCCGGGCTGTGGACCGGCACTGGCGAAGTTAAAGGGGTACATACACCTTGAAATTAATTCTTTTCAAATCATTGGTACGCTGCAATGGAATACTTTATTAACTCAGTTTCTTTACAGCGGATTACTAGTATCTTTAACTATGATTCATGATTATTACAGAATATTTGGACTTCGCTGTAAGTAGTCCATAGCTACCGATGAAAAAGCAGTTGTCGTAGCGTACAGGTTGCATCGTTCATTGAATCTTATGGAAATTTGGAGGGAATACTCTACATTGATGTAATTTCGGACCAAACCAACGATATTAGGAAAATTTCAATTTCGAGTGTGACAATTTTTCACTTTTAGTTTTTTTTCCATAAATGTCGATGAAAAGAGGATGGC
This sequence comes from Ametastegia equiseti, assembly GCA_963989295.1. NCBI lineage: Eukaryota > Metazoa > Arthropoda > Insecta > Hymenoptera > Tenthredinidae > Ametastegia > Ametastegia equiseti. The sequence continues at coordinate 1,604,676 of OZ022397.1, forward strand.
AATGATGGAAGCTGGTTCTTATGTTCTTATATCGTTGGTATGGTCCGAAATTACATCAACGTAGAATATTACCTCCAAATTGCAAAGTCATTATGAACGATGCGGTCTGTACCCTACGACAACAGTCAGAAAACGTAGTTTGCGGAAGACTAAATCTGAAGATTTGGAAAACGGTTTGAGATGCTGGGTCCACATCTGCTTCTGTACTTCGGTGACATAGGTTGAGTCTAGATTTGTGTGCGATGTGGCGGTTTGTAGTGAGTTTTGGTCGCATGCCCGTCAGCAGTACACAGAGATGCTGTCGGAGAGAAAAAATATCGGTTAAAAAAGTCTAATCAAAGTTCTTCAAACCACGAAAATTCATAAGATTTTTATGTTTCGAGATTTCAAAGATGCAAAAAATTGGAAAAATTGTGCAGCTTTTCTCATACATCTTTAGTGACGAATTTATCCGTTTTTCAGAGACAAATTCATGGAAAATACTCATGTTTTGAGCAGCCGGAACCTGACATTTTCCTTTTCGCTGCACTGCGTGTTTTCATATCCTCCCTCAAAGCTATACAAGATACACTCGTTTCCGAGGCGGTCACGTGGAGCGTTTTCTGACACTTTTAAGGTTAGGTGGCCGCATTGCGATATCCACTTGTTCAATATTTGATACAAAATAAATAACACAAATTCCACGTTTACGCTAAATATTGAAATAACTTTTGAATGAAATTCGTGGGAAAATCGAAAATCGACCACAAAAATGAACAATGCACTTCGAATGAACTCGAACCACTGTTGACATACACTTCGCGCCAAAGCTCACCATAGGACATAGAGTGATTGGACTGTTAGAAAGAAACATGAGCTGTTCGAAATGTACCGTAGCTCACAAGTTGGACGCAGATGGATCATGGGAGTCAACTATCAAAATCAGAATGCAACTCTGACTAAGAATTACATTTACATTACTATAATGCCCTGTTTCTTCACCAAAATCACTGTATAAAGCATGATTTTCGAAGTTTCCGTAATTTGGAAATGAAATCGTTGGAAAAGTTAGATGCCAAATCGCCGCGCATTTTTTAAATTCAGCGGCAATATTACGGTTGACCTACTGACTCCTTCAAATTCATTTACGCCAATTTTTTGCAAGCAGCTTAGGTCCCTGGCGTTCAAAAAATCAGAAAAAAATAATTTCATATTTTTTAAAATTCAAAGTTCGCTCGTAACTTTCCAAGTTTTTCGAATTTTCTCACGCTGATTTTTCTATAGGTAGATTAGGTCCCTAGCATTCCAAAAATGGAATAAAAAAAAAATCGATCATCTACCAATTTGAAGGTGTATGTACCCCCTTAAACGAATGGTGAAAAAAAGTCGCGTATTCCTTTAACAACTAACAGCCTCACACCACGTCGCGCGCCGCCCCACCACCGCGCCGCGGCGCTATCCCACGTCGCCGCACCGCTGGATCGCGACGCCACGCATTTGCCTCAATTCAGCAATTAATTATGACGAAAACAGATTTTTAATCTGAACGAATTAATTCATGGTTAATCCTTCAGGTATGTACGAAATACGGTATTTTTTTCAAGTCTTAAGATCATTAACATTGCTAATAAATCGCGGATAAATGAAACGAGTGTATCCCCGCTTCTAATACAGATGAAGAGGTCTTTCTGGTCTGTAATTCTTTGTCTCAACAACGGGAATAACAATATCGAAGAATGGTTTCTGTAAGTCGGTTATCTCAGGAATTATTGCATTTGTCAACTAAGAAAAATTTTATTCCCTTTTTTTTCGACCTTTTTTGATGGAGAAAAATTTTTTTTTTTCACATTATGAATCTTCAGATCTGTACCTACCAGTAGAACTTTAGTTTGACGCTGTAACCCTATCGGCTCCAATTCTATTGGCACCCAAAAAATTTTCGAAAATCGCTATTTGTTGCCAAGATATGCGAGATAATCAATTAATTTTTTGACTGATTCTTGGGGCACAGATTTCACATACGCCACGTGAGTTTCGAATGTGTACATTGATAATTAGGGGAACTGGATCGAAATGAAAAAAAAAATTATGCGGCTAAACTACCCTACATTTTTTGAATTTGAAAATTTTTTTGTGATGCAAAAGGATGAGGCCCACAACTTTTGTATTTAACATTTTTTCCTCACACGCATGCAAAAAAAATGAAAAAAAATAAAAACGCGACTTTTTTTTCACCATTTGTTTAAACATTGTTCCGTCACTTTTATCAACACGCAAAATCAAGTGTTTCTTTGTTGAGGTCAAATCTACCTGGGAAAAAATCGGCGTACCTGTACTCAAAGAGAATAGGTGTCAGTCGATTTTATGTCTAATTCGACTGGACTACTAGCACAGCGAACATGTGAAGCAACTGAGGTATTAAACATACTTGCAAATATGTGTGCCATACTATCGTATTGCCTTTTATAGTGTGAGCAACTCTATTATCCGTGTGTTCTGCAATGCCAATTATTTACGGTCATCGGTGTTTTTTAACATCGTTGTTTATAAAAGGATTTTCCATAGTGAAATCCATGGTCATCCGAGTAATCAACCTTGAAAAAAAAATAATGGTCAACATGTTTTTGGTTCAAGTTGTGACGCAAAAAATAATCTATCAACAAATAATAGGCTATCACTTAATCACGTTTAATGCCAGAGAAAACGGATACGGATCGAACAGAATATAATAATGAAATAGGTAGAGGAGAACGGGGCTAGTTATCATACGGGTTTGTTGTCACAACGAGCAGCACGATGAATTCAAGTTGTAGTTCAATTTTTGTAACAAATAAATGTTGTTAAGTTGGATGTCGCATCATATGCTGCCTCGCAGCAATTGAGTAACTGAAATTGAACCTGCTAAGTAGTTGTTACAATCTAATATGCACCGGATGCTTTGTCTCGAGAGCGAGACAGAGCCGTCTATAGTTACGCTCTTCTCTTACGATCAAATTATGATAAGCACCTATATATCGAAGGGGTAAAGCTCAGTGCCTTCGCTTTTGCACCTCCCCCAATAACTCACTCTTACGCTGGCTTCGCTACTGTAAAGATCGTCACCAAATAAAAGGAAAGTTTATTAAATCTCCGATCAATTTATTTACACGAACCCTCCTGAAAAAGTATCCACAACAAATTGGTGTCAGAAGTAGTGATTTTGATCGGGGACCGAAAGAAAACCCTGAGAATTGGAGACGTAACCATCGGTGATCAAAACAAACAGTGAATCGTGATATAAAGACGTGGAGTCTGCTGTATCCAACCAGCGTGAAAAAAGTCTTTGTTTGTGAATTATTAAAATAATTCACCGTTGTAGTAAACCAACGTTATCAAACCAAAAGTCTTTGTTTGTGAATTAACAAAATAATTCACCGTTGTAGTACGCACCGCAATTTTGCTTTTAAAAAATTACTACCTCTACAGATATGTTTTGTTTCGTCACTCGGATGTATTTTAATGAGAAATCCAATTTTTTAGAAATTGAGTTTTGACCTACCTAATCTTTGAACATGAGTCATTCGTGTCCGCTCCGAAGTTGACTACTCCACTACACATCGACAAAGTAAGAGAAACTGGCGGCGCTTGAGGCTCATATTTGTCCCACCCCAAACTTTTTTTAGGGCACAAGTGCAGGCCCGTACCCTCAAGGATCTAGGGATACTCACCCTCGAAAGATTTGGTTCGGACACAAACGACCCATGTTCAGGGTTTTAGGGTTATTATACATCGCGTTACTAATGCCATAAGATCGTATCCGCCAAAATCGTTTTTTCTTCGGAAATTTCGATGGATCTACGTGTTTTCGAAAAATTCACAGCAAGTTGAAAACAAAGGCGGATACGACCTTCTCACTCTAATTTTCACGAGTTTTTCCTGAAATTAAAGGCAGAGGGTCATATGTGTTTCACACATACGACCTTCTGCTTTTAATTTGCGAGTCTTCCAATTCCAATTGATTTACACGTAATAGTCTATTTTAAAGCGATTACAGGGAAAAAAAATTATACTACCTCCTGACACTGAAATCGCGTTTCTGGCGCTTACGACCTTATGGCATTAGTAACGCGACTTGTTTTTAATATTTGAATAGCGGGTCAGCAAGACATGAACATTCGAAAAACAAATCGCAGGTTGGAGTCGGTTGTCACAGAATTATTGTGGCAAGTTGTCATATGTATTCACACGTGATAATTTGACCCATTTCGACTTTCCCGTGGTTTTCTGAGTCAGGGTCAACTTTTCGACAATTTCCGGAGTCTGGGTCGAATTTTCCATGGTTTTCGCGGGTTTTCAGGTTTAGATAGGTCGACTCTTTCGTGGTTTCAAGAAAAACACTTAAGAAATAATAGAATTATTTATTCGGAATATACAGGGTGGTCTTTTTTAATCGCCCCAGGCGAATATCTCGGAAACTAAAAGAGATACGAGAAAAAGTTAAATACAAAACTTGAAGGGTTTTGAGGGGGAAAGATGATGATGATATGTGTTGACTTGTGGACTTTGCCACATCCGAGATTTCTCTTGTAACTTCGGATTTTGGATAGAAAACACACATTTTGGATATGAGCAACTAATAGCAAGATCAAAAACGAATTCAAATACCAGAAGCAAAAAAAATTTCATTTTTTTTTATCTGAAAACAAATTTTTTTTTGTTTTGAAGATTTTTTTTCTCGTATTTTTTCGGATAAAATATTTTTTTCCTGCTTCTGAATTCTTCTCCAACTCCGCTATTGGCTTGGTTAACAGAAAATGAAAAAATTGAACGCAATATAAAAAAGTTATAAAATAAAAATGAAAATAAATTGGGAAAAAAATTTTTTTTATTATAAAATTTTTTTTTTGCTCTTCGTATTTGAATTAGTCTTTGATTTCGCCATTCGCTGCTCATACCTAAAATATGTGTTCCCTATCTGAAATTCGAAGTTACTGGCGATATCTCGGATATGGCAAAGTCCACAAGTCAACACATATCATCATCATCTTTTTCCCTTGAAACCCTTCAAGTTTTGTATTCAACTTTTTTTCGTATCTCTTCTAGTTTTCGAGATATTTGCCTGGGGCGATTAAAAAAGACCACCCCGATATATTGAAAACCAAGTTGCTTACATCCAAACACAAACAAGAAAACAAAGGTGCAAGAAAGATGATTTATCATTTTTGTCCCATTTTCGCCGTTTAGAATACTTGGGGCAAATTGCCCCGGGGTCCGCGACAACCTACCCCACCTCGGAGTAGGGTATTTTGAATTCTCAAAATACCCTATTTTTAGTAGGCGCACGAAGGATGCATCTTCAATACAGTACCTTATCTGTGGATTCAAAAAATTTCCAATCAAAATAATGCTGAAAATAGGAGAGTAAAGAGTGTGACAACTAGCCTCGGTCTCCCCTATTGCTGATACTATGTGACCTGCCTGTTAAAACAGAATAATGATTGTAATAAAATAAAAAATTCATGAATTTTGCCATAAGATTTGTATTAGAATTATTCATTCAAATTTTAATAAATTCTATCGTTGTATGGCATCAAAAACGAAAAATTTTCCAGTCAAAAATCGTGTGTATGTTTTGCGTCTAAGCTAAGCTCAAATCAATATGAAAAATATACGCCAAAAATTGACTTTCCAGTGATTACAAAATAATGTTATACATGTTTTATCCAAAGTTGATGGCGAAGGCAGAGATGAAACGAGCTGAGGCTGCTCTCATCATGGCAAATAATAATAAAACCAGGAATGATATCTTGCGGACGATGGCTGAAAACGACAAGGACAGCAACGTGGTGCTCACGAGTTTAGTTGGTACACTTGATGCGTTGCTTCGTAAATATAAATGAAATTATTCGTTATACTCGACTAAAACTAATTCAATTTATGTAGACTCCAATTCTTTTTCGTTTCAGTTTATTTCATTTCGTTCATTGGAGAATTTATATTAAATACCTCAAGCAATGTCCACGTTATTGAACCCTACTAGTTGAAAATTCGTATCTATCAATGTCATTATAATATGAAGTTGTTACTCTGAAACGCTGTACAGATATCCGCCGATGAAAGGTTAAATTTGTGACTCAAAAATCAGATTATGCAATTGCATTTCATTAAAATCCAAATCAGTTGTATCAACTTCAAGCATACCAGATACTTAACGAGTACTTCGATGTCATAATTGTTCTTTCAACGAAATATTGATATGAACACCAATCGAACGTCGAATTCGATTGTATAAAAAATTCTGAAACAGAACAAATCTATTGATGGAATAGCTCGAAAGGGTCTAACGGAGTTGAAGTTCATATCAATGATTTTGATTTTCAGTATAAACAATTTCAAAATCCATTTTTTAGTTATGAAACGTTAGGGAAGAGAGTTTCCAGATCTCTCGTATCCAATATCAAGAGGCTCGGTAGAGCCTCGCGCCAAGTACATTAAAAAAATTTTTTTTTCATCACTCTAACCTTAAAATCGCAACTTCGTCGCGATTTTCCGGCTTTCGTGATGAAAAATATTGATCGTCACTCATGCGTAAAGGCTTTTTGGCTCAACTCGTTACAGCACTCGCCTTCGGCTCGTGCCGTAAACCTCTCGTTTCGCCAAAAAAGCCTTTCCGTAGTCGTGACGAAATGTACTATTTGTATGCGCGAGCCCGCTCGACCGAGCCTTATTACCCGAACGAGAGTTACTCTAACCTATACCACGAATTGATATCTTTGTTTTCTTCGCCTCGGTTAAATACACGGATCGGAACTAATTCAATCTTAGATGTAGGCATGGAAACCTTCCATATGAGCCGTATTTCGATTAAATCGGTGTCCGGAGTGCCGAGATATGATTTAACACTGATTCAGATACCCCGTTTCATCTTGATATGATTTATTTTGTCTCCTTCGTCTCCAGACCAGTGAAGTTAGCTTCAGACCAGGTTGCTCTATTCCCATGCGGATGAAATCACGATTTTTCGCGAAACGCAGGACGTATGTCCACGCCTATACACAGAACATACGTCTTTATGCTTTTGGAGACGCGACACAGAAGAGAAATACCACCACCAAAGTTGTACAGAGCCTCGTTATTACGACAGTCACGATGCAGACGGTGCTAGTACGAACTAGTTTTAATCACCAGATCTAACAAGATTTAAGTTAGATCTAACTATATTCAAGTTAGATCTAGTGATATTTAATCTGGTGAATCTGTCCAGTGCGTCGATTGGTCGATCTGGGCGCCAGGATAGCAGAGCAGACGACGGACGCGTGGTCATGTGACATTGTGACGTGAGATCGTCGTCGAGAATCCCGACATGGAATGATTTTGAATCCGAATAAATGCAAAAAAAAAGTACGAGCAGCGATGAATACAAAATTCTTTGAAGGTACAAAAACCTCACGCCAAGTACATCAGTGTGGTATGATAGTCACCAACAAAAATGTTTTGATAGGTTAATTCTACGATCTTCAGCTCTTGACGAGGTTATGTCATTCGACTAACCTCTAATGTGTCAAATTCGTGATGGTAAATAAAATAACAATTTTAGATGGATAATTTTACGACTAGGTTCATCTTGCATGGCACAGGACTTTCTGAGACAGGTTTCTTATATTTATACGAACAAACATTGCCAGCTGCCAGATGATTATGAACTCTAAATTATATTCATTTATCCGTTGTAGATTCAGCGCATTTTCATCTGAGAATGAAATTGTATTCCAGGAAAAGATTGTCTTGTGGATTGTTTAATTTCGTAGCAAGTCACCGCCTGAGAAATCTGACAGTAGAAAATGCTGAAGTTGCAAAATATCAGAATAACTTGACTTGATACAAGGAACAGCGAGGAGTCAGTCCAATCGAGCAGATCGCACGTGTTGGACCGCAACAAATTCCATTCCAGACTCTACGTTAAGTCTGTCGCAATAGGCTGGATTCTACATATTCCGACACCTCCCGCTCGGACCAGAGTTGTAAGTCAAAGTTAGACTCTAATGAGCTCCATGTTACATTATCTTTACATCGTCTAGTCGAAAGGAAATTGTGAGTGGACGGTGTGAGTTAGACTCCGATCAGCTCGATTCTATTTTATACGTCAACGCAGTGTGTTAGGCTTCGATAAACTTGAATCTACGATGTAAGACAATATAGTTAATCGGATTTCGGTGAATTACAGGCAGTCCTGGTACATACGGATGCATGTCGACCACGAGGTGACGTAATTCATAACAATTGACGCTGTATTGAGGAATAGATGCAGAATGTTGTTTGACGTAGCTCAAAAAGATGTAATTCAAGGACTGCCTTTATACTTGCGCGTGACCCAGGGCGGTAAAGATTGATAGGCTCTGTTTTACACTTTACGTCGATACAGTATGTTTGAACTTGAACTCGATAAAGGCTTTTTTATATTCTAGACGTCGATGAAGTATGTCGGAGTAGGGGAGACTGTATTTTATACTCTACGTCGACAGGATCGACTGGACGATGCTAAAAATAAATTACTTCCCTGTAGAGCGATTCTGTAACTCGATAACGCAACTTGCGCTATCGTTATGAATTTTTTAACTCCCACGCCGAAGGATTTCCCCGCCAACACCAAGGCGACCCTAGATTCGCAATTATTAATAACACATTGGCACTAGCGGGGCTGGCGGGGAAATTGGCGTGGGGGTTAAAAAATTGATAACGATACCGCAAGTTGCGTTATCGAGTTACAGAATCGCTCTACAGATCTCTTATCGTTAGCCTAGTTGTAGTGAAATTGAAATTTATTATCACTATTATTACTATTGAGAGATTTCGGATGATACGAAGCAGTACAAACTAACCAAGCGGGCGTAGCAAGCGAGCACAAGTATTAGCTCGTCAAGCAAAATCTCACAAAAAGAACTGATATCCCCACAAAAGATGAGGTTGAAGTTCGTAACGTTAACGCAACAAACAGTCCAGAATCGGAATTCCGGTATTTTGCGACTGACGTGTCATGAGCAATGCAGCAAATGGTGTACGGCTACCAAATATGAGTGATGATTGTCGATTTTGTATATAGCACCCTTAAAAACCACCCTTATCCGAACTCGATTTCCAACAGCATAATGATGAGTCGAGAAGCTTCTTACTTTGCATACACGCTTTTGGAATACGTGTAAAAAGGTTGAAAAATATTCGTCCCGATCGGAGCGTCGGAAGCCACCCTCTACCTGCAACCCCCAGATCGCCAAATTCGTTAAAAAATTAATAACAACCGGACTAGTCGTTTGGCGACGACCGAACCGAATCATATTTTCTTCTTAAATATTCCGAAGCTCTAAAAGAAATATTCGTCCCGATCGGAGCGTCGGAAGCCACCCTCTACCTGCAACCCCCAGATCGCCAAATTCGTTAAAATAGTATATTACACTACGAGGGCAGAAAGTTGAATTTCCTGCACTGCGCACGATATGATGCCCGAGGCGAAGCCGAGGGCACCATATCGCGCAGTCCAGGAAACTCAAACTGCTGCCCGCGTGGTGTATACTATTTTTCTTCATGCCCGGTCGAAAGTACGCTGACTAATTAAATTTTTATACCAATTTATACGTTTTAACAAGTGTTGATGCCTGCCCGATATTGCAGGCACGAGCGAAGCGAGTGCTGCTGGTCGGGGGCAGGCATCAAACACGGAAGAGAGTTAGGTTAGGTTTGTATAGCAAGATAGTTACTGGCGCCAATATTCAAGCTAAGAATGCTTTATTAACAAAGTTATGAAACATGAATATAGTCTTATATTCTCAAAATTTTTGTTATAGGTACAACCCAGTTATATTATCTTTTGATTACAAAATAGTTAAAGCAAAAATGTATCATATTATTTATCACAATGAGTACTTTTTTTCTTGTTATTTTAATCATCAATACCTGAACACAATCATATTATTCATTATGAAATAGTTTTAGCAAAAACTTATACTATTCATCACAAAGATTGCTTATTGCATACTTTTTTTTCTCCGCTGTTTTATAAATAATATAAGTTTTTGCTAAAACTATTTTATAATGAATAATATGATTGTGTTCAGGTATTGATGATTAAAACAACAAGAAAAAAAAGTACTCATTGTGGTAAATAATATGATAAATTTTTGCTATAACTATTTTATAATCAAAAGATGATACAACTGGGTTGTACCTATAACAAAAATTTTGTGAATATAAGACTATATTCATGTTTCATAACTTTGTTAATAAAGCATTCTTAGCTTGAATATTGGCGCCAGTAACCATCTTACTATACAAACCTAATCTAACTCTCTTCTGTGTTTGATGCCTGCCCCCGACCAGCACGCACAAGTCGGTGCGTGCGAGTAAGTTTTTGCTCCCGCTGTTACAGAGGGCGTGCGTGTAGTTCTACTAATGCATGAAAGTTAGGCTTTCTGCTTCACAATCGATGCCGGAAGTACGTACTTTCGACCGAGGTATGAAGAAAAATTAATAACAACCGGACTAGTCGTTTGGCGACGACCGGACCGAATCATATTTTCTTCTTAAATATTCCGAAGCTCTAAAAAAATATTCGTTCCGATCGGAGCGTCGGAAGCCACCCTCTACCTGCAATCCCTAGATCGCCAAATTCGTTAAAAAATTAATCCTAACTGAACCGATTTACGTGACACAATCGCCGAGAATCGCTATCGGGGTTGTTACTCATTGTATCTCAAATATTACGTTTCGTATCAACGGCAGAAAGTATGCAATTCTGACGAGTATGAAGTCAGGCTATCACACGAGGCAAAATTGCCTTTCACGATAATATTTTCCGTTCTCTTTCTTTTAAACGTAATTTTGTCGCGTGAATCTCATTGTCAGAGGCGAAGGCTCAGTATTGTCCAGGAGTGAAGTTCCCCTACCAATACAAATATGATTATTTCGTCTTGCAAGGGAAAATGTTTTTTTGAATCATCGTAAATGAAAGCATTTTATTTGTTGTGTATGACAATGAATTATGTTCGTATTTGGAATAAACACTTTGCTATCACTTTTTCTGGAATCATTTGGCGCGAATGTGGTGCCTCTGGACAATACAAATACGATTTGCTTACTTAACATGATGCTAGCACGGTGATCCCTGTATCTAATCGCAGATTATCGATGATCATTGGCGAAAGGCTTGGCGAAAAGGAGAAGGGAAAAAGTCGACAGAAAAATCTGCATGATGCAAATAAATATTGATATCACTCTTACCTCAAAATCACGCAAATTCGTCCGAATTTTCTGGGTCTAGTGATGAAAAATACGGATCGTCATTCGTATGGAATTGTACATTTCGTCACGACTAGATAGGCTTTTGGCGAAACGAAAGGTTTACGAGATTCGTCAAAAGCCTTTCCGTACGAGTGACGGACATTATTTTCCATCACGAGAGCCGACAAATCGCGACGAAGTCGCAATTTTGATATTGGAGTTAAGAAAAAGCTTTTTGACGGAACTTGTCACAGCACTCGCTTCTGGCTCGTGCCGTAAACCTCTTGTTACACCAAAGAAACCCTTTTGTACCGGCATCGAAATATAACGGTTTCTTATTTCTGAGCTCTCAGCATTGAGCTTCGATCTTCACGCATTACAATCAACGATTCATTCAAATAATATTTTGTTTGTATCTAGAATTGTTTTCGAGATCTTCGAAATTAAAAAAAAGCAACTGCTTTTAGGTTCTTGAAAATTAATTAATAGTTCAGACTGCAATAAATTCGAGGGGAAAATAACTCATCGAAATAACGTATCAATAGCTCGTGAAATATTTAGAAATAACCCAGGAAATAACTGAAATAATGTGAAATAACTGAAATAATGAGAAATAATTGAAATCATGAGAAATACATGAAATAATGAAAAATCATCGACGAAGTAACTGAAATACTAAGAAGTTACCGTGGAACAACCTCGCAAAAATCACTTCGAAATAAAAAAATTGATTTGAAATAACCAGAAATGACGTTGAAATAAATGCAATAACGAGAAATAACTGAAATTACTAAAATAATGAGAGCTTCGACGTAAAACATATTAAAATGTTGGTGGGTGAATCAGTGCTCTAAGGAAAGTAAGAGTCCAGTGTGGGAATCAGGGAAGTGTGAGAGGAAGGGAGTGATCAGGGAGGGAGGCGGGAGGGCAGTGAACAGGGAGGAGGGTGCGCAGGAACAAGGGTGTGAAAATAAGGGAGAATAGGGCAGTGGAAAAGGGCGAGCAAAGTGAGGTTAGGGTAGACGCCGGGCCAGGGGAGTGAGGGGTAAGAGGCAGCAGCCGAATGGAAAAGGAGCTAGCGCCAGCGGGCCACCGCGGAAACGGAGCAGAGAGGCAAGCGAGCGGGGTAACCGGAGCGACGGACGGTACAGCACCGACGGCCGGTAACGCACCAACAGGAATAGAGAGACGGGAGGCGGCAGAGAGCGCGCAGAGAAGCGGGCAAAAGGCAGCGGTAAAGGAAGCGTGGACAAACTTGGACAGCGCAACAGGGGAAAAGAGGCGCGGGAGGCCCACGAAGGCAGACCAACTGACAAGGGAGAGGGCGAACAGCATAGGGGGGGGGGGGTGACAGACTTCCTAAAGAGGAAAAGGGAGCAAGAAGCAAGCCCACCTACAGCGCAGCCGTTCAAAAGGAGTCAAAAAACACTGAGATCACCAGAGAATGGGGCTGGCAAGGAGAGAAAGATGGAAGCCCAACAAGGGGTGGTAAAGGCCAGAATAAATACAGACAAAACAGGAGAGGAGAGGGTGGAACTAGGGTCCATAAAACAGTTGCTGGGCACGATCATGACGGAGCTGAGAGAAATGAGAGAGGAGAGAGCAAGGGATAGAGAGGAGAGAAAGGAAGAGATCAGTAAGCTGAAATCGGATATAATAAGGGAACTGGAGGAGAGAGGAAGGAGGGCGAGGGAAGCCGAAAAGGCAGCGGAAGAGGAGAGGAAAGAGGTGAGGGAAAGGCTAGACGCCCTAGAAAGAAGATGGAACGACAAAGCCGTAGTCTTAGAGGAAAGATTAACAGGATTGGAGCATAAAACGGAAGCCGAGGTCCTAGGGGGAATCGAGGAACAATGGAGCGAGAGACTGGCAAGCATAGAGAAGGGAAACGAAGACATAAGGAAAAGCGTTAAAGAGGCCCGAGAAAATGCAGAGCTGAGAGAAAAACAAGAGAGAAAGCTGAACATAGCGATAAGAGGTCTCGAAGCGGAGATGGGACAGGAAATAGAAGCGGTCAACAGGCTCATAAGGGAGACACTGGGGGCGAGCGGTGAGGCAGTGGGAGCCTGGAGAACAGGGCAGGCAGACAGAAATGTAATAATAGCAAGGATGGTACATGGGAGGACAAGCAGGAAATAATGAGGAAGAAGCGGGACCTGGGCGCGACAAAGATATACATAGACCATGATCTGACAAGGAGAGAGAGAGAGACACAAGCAAGAATTGCGGACAGGGTGAGGGAGGAGAGAGCAGCGGGCCGCGTGGCAAGGATAGGCTATAAGAAGATAGAGCTAGGAGGGAGGTGGTTGGCGTGGGATGAGGAGAAGGGAGAACCGCGGGACCAGGGAGAGGCGGAAGAGAGCCAAGGGAGATACAGAGGAGGCGGCCGGGGCCAGAGGGGGTTCAGGAGAGGAAGGGGAAGGTACTAGAGGTGGAGAGAGCGGAAGGCACAGTGGAAGGAGAAAGGGCGAACCCAGGGGCAGGGAGAAGGGAGGAGAGGCAGACAGAGAGCCTGAAAATAGTTTTCTGGAACGTCGCAGGAATGAAAAACAAGCACAAAAACTTCTGGCACAGCCTCAACAGCTGGGATGTGGTAGGATTAGTGGAGACATGGGTAGAGGAGAAGGACTGGTCTAAGATTGAAAGTAAAAGTGGAGTCGGACACGGAAAGTGAAGGCACATGGTATGTGCCGCATACCCCACCCCCAGAGGAGGCCGAGGGGTCGACCCCCTCCGAAGGGGGCAGCGATGGGGGAAAAGAGGACGAGTGGCCCGGAGCGGGTGGTGGAGCAGGATGGCTAGGGATAAGGGGGAGGAGGGGAGATCCCGAAGAGGAGGAGGTGAGAGCGGCGGTGGGGGAAATGCTGGGGAGAAGGGGAAGCAGTCTCAAGGTCCTGAGGTGGAAGACGGGGGAGGTGCTGGTCGGCTGGAAGGTCAGAATGGTGGGGGAGGAAATGTGGCAGAGGGCGAGTGAGAGGAGGGAAAGGCTGCAGGGGAGATGGAACTGGGTGGTGGAGGGATGGAGAGGGACGGAGTGAGCCAGGGGCAGCGCGGTGGATAGGACCACGTCCTTTAGTCGGCGGGGCGGCGTGAGGAGATTATGGTTATTATATTATATGATATTATATGATATTATATATTATTCTATTATATTATACTATAACATTGTTGGTTACTTTTTCTTTTTTTCTTAGTTATTTCTTTTTAGTTGATGTCAGTATATGAGCCAGGAGGATGGCTAGATGAAGTATTAATATCAGGATAGGAAGTGATATGAGAGGTTATTAAGGACTGCAATAGTGAAAAGACTGTAAAGAAATTGTATACTGAAAGGTAACAATAAACAAACATACATACTAAAATAATGAGAAGTAATTGAAATAACAAAAAACAACTGAAATAATGAGAAAAAAATGAAATAATGAAAAATAACCGAGGAAATAACTGAAATAACGAGATTTTACCGTCAAATAACGTCCTAAAAATTTATTTGAAATAAAAAAGTTAATGAGAAACAGAAAAATTGATTTGAAATTAGAAAAATGATATTGAAATATATGAAATAACGTGAAATAAAAAACAAATTCGGAATAAAAAAAATAATTTGAAATGAAAAACATTATTTGGAATAAATGTAATAATTTAAATTATATCACCGAAACAAATAATGTGTCGGTCGAATCTTGAGTAATTTCCCGCTCAAATAAATCACTGGAAAGCGCTTTCGAAACAAGTTTTCAGAATCTGTTTTGGATTCATTTCTACGATACTCCGATGAAAAGCAGGCGTCGCTTGAGTCTCCATTCCTTTCACATCGCTCTATAAAAAATAGGAGGAAACTATTCTGTCAAAATTATATGTATAATATGTCGTTTGTAAGTTCATTAAAAGAACATTCAAATGCATCCAAGCTGGTCTCCGTAGGATGAGCTAAACTATACCTACTCATGCCATGAGAGAAATTAGCAATAGCGATTTAGTGGCAGCCGAACGTAGCCGCATTGCAAGTTCTGGCTACAGACAGTCCGAAAGTTCGCGCAGTCGTCACGACGCTGGCCATTACCGCAAAGCATCTAAGTAGTCGTAGTCGCAAGATAGTTGGCCGTAGCCGCGAGGAGACTAGCCACACTCGTGGTAGAAGAGGGCGCAGCCGTGGTGGAAGAGGGCACGGGAGGATACAAAAATCATCCAGCGCGCATTTTTACTTTTATACCAAATAATATATGATCTCGTATGAATATCTATCATACTGAATAACTCCGTGAAGGGCAGTAGAGTACTGAAATTTATAGTTAAAAAGCCGTTTCCATTTTCAAAATGGCAAAAAGAAGTCTAATCAAAAAATGGTTTTACAGAGTTTAAGATTATGGTAGGAAATGTTTTGGAAAAAAAAATTTTAGTTTCGGCGATGAAAGTTCATGCGCAAGGAACCTTTCGCAGAAACTCTTCTTCGTAGGGCTGCGAAAGGTTCCTTGCTCATGAACTCTTATCGCAGAAAATTGAAACTTTTTCCCAAAATTCATCCTTCCATAATCCAGAATTCTGTATAACTGTTTTATGATTAGACGTTTTCTGACCAGTTCAAAAATGAAGAACTGCTTTTCACCAAAATTTCAATACTGTGTCCCCCCTTGACGGAATTACATAACTTATGGGAAATTTATTAAAAAATTCGAACTCAAACAAAAATTATGATAACGCTAAATGTGTAAATGAATAATAATAATGATATAAAATTTTGTTACTCATGTTACTGGCGATTTATCCCACCGCTTCCCATAGTTCCACTATTATTATGGATCTATATATGTATAGTATCTACAATAGGACATTTCAGCACAATTACGGATAGGCTTTTTTCATGCGAAACCAGAGGTCTATGGCACGAGTCGAAAGCGAGTAGGTACTGTAACAAATTTCGCCAAAAAGCCTGTACGGTGGAGCTGTCCACGTCAATTCACCCAGCCTCCAGACTGCACCATCTTCGATTCGCCCCGTGATTTCTTATATTGTCCTTGGTCTAAAACATTTTCCTGAATTTTTTTAAAATTTTTCCGACCAAGCTTTCTTGAGTTATAATTTTTTTATAACTCAAAAAGAACGACCATTTTTCAAAACCTGAAAAAATTCACGAAAATCGCCTACTCGACGTGAAACAGTTTGCCGCTAGTGACAATGTAGAACACATTTTTGTTATATTTTTCTTTTAAATTTACAAAATTGAAAAAAAACATACAATAGAAATAAAAACATGCGCAGCGGACATGAAACGTGGTTTGGGAGACATGAAATAATGTGGAAAATAATCTTCAGATAGATATTCATATTTTCCTCTTGTTTATTACTTACAGATGTTTTTTTTCAAGGTGTGTCTCTTTTGAGGCATTTTTTTATTAAAATTTTTTTTTCAATTTTGAAAATTTTGAAAAAAATTTTCCTCTTGTTTATTACTTACAGATGTTTTTTTTCAAGGTGTGTCTCTTTTGAGGCATTTTTTTATTAAAATTTTTTTTTCAATTTTGAAAATTTTGAAAAAAATATAACAAGAATGAGTGAACACGACTGAACGTTGGGGCTTGACGAGCGAAAAATTCTTGGAAATATCGGAAGTCACCCCGAGCCCCTTATCTGAGTGCGCTCGCGCGCTCTTTACCGGCCCATGAGTTATATTATACCGTGTCATCGCGAGGAAACCGAACGCTGACCAAACTATAGTTTGGCCGACACATACTCGCGTTGCGTACGTATAAGCTTCTACTCGCTGCGAGTGATTGTCAACTCTTTTATTTAAATTAGGCCATCGCCTTCCTACGACAAAACTAACACATGCATGGACCGCGTGCGTGAGGCTCCGTCGGAAGGGAATAGGCTGCCATTGGCGCCCAACCGAGCCTCATGCACAAGTTCCGTGCATGTGTTGGTTTTGCCGTAGGAAGGCAACGGCCTAATTCACTGAATACTCTCGGTATGATATAGGTATATAGTGCTTCAAGCACAACGCTACGAAGTGGGGAGGACTAGTTTGTCCGAGAGTCAAGGTGCTTGCACATGAAACGACGTTGCTGTTTTACATATTCGGGAGGGAGAAACAACTCAAAATTTGACTGACACATTATTTTTTTAGGTGAAATAATTCAAATTATTACATTTATTCAAAATTATTATTTTTAATTGCAAATTATTTTTTTCATTTCGCGTGTGTTTTTTATTTCACGTTATTTCATTTATTTCAACATAATTTTTCTCATTTCAAATCAATTTTTGGGACGTTATTTCACGGTACAATCTCGTTATTTCAGTTATTTCCTCGGTTATTTTTCATCATTTCATTTCTTTCTCATTATTTCAGTTATTTCCTGGGTTATTTCTTAATATTTCACGAGCTATTGAAACGTTATTTCAATGAGTTATTTCCCCTTCAGCGAACGCCGCTAAGAAAAAAATATATGCGACCTTTCACAGAAATTACAGAAAATTCCTGACTGAAACACAAAATTTTCAAGAACTTTCGGAACTTAGGCCGATTTTTGCTTCAGAAGTTACAAATTATTTTGTGGCTGAGATATCGGGCTTCGGGTCTGCCTCTCTGGCCTCTGCCGTACCGATATCCAGGGCTGGGCAGTATCTAAGCTACATATATTTGAAAGACGTGTCTGAATACATTTTGTATTTAGTATTTTGTATTTAAATACCGTCGAACGAAAGTATTTTGTATTTTGTATTTAAATACCGTCAAACGAAAGTATTTTGTATTTTGTATTTAAATACCGTCGAACGAAAGTATTTTGTATTTTGTATTTAAGGTGGTGCCTCAGTCGATTTGGCCCCGCCCTCCCTCCCTCCCCCTCCCCTGTTGTTGATTGTCAAGTGTGGACATGGCTCACTATTTCGACTGATATCAAAGCCTACGGTTCACTGACACAAATATGATAGGGCATGCGCCGTGTAATATGAAATACCGAACATATGAATGCGGAAATATGTTGATTTTAGGCAACGATGAAGTCCCAATTTGTATTCTCGTAAAGCTTTGACAACTAGCGATTTCGAGAATAGCGCGAGGCCATTATTATTTCTCTTAGTTCGTCATTCTCCGCGAGACGGAGCTCAGCTCGCGAAACTCACGTCGTGATTGGTGGCGATAAATAAGTTCAGTTTATCGCCACCAACTGCGACGTGAACGCTCGCTGAATGAACGCAGCCTCGCAGACAGTGACGGGATGACGGAATGAAAGATGGCAACGCGCGACTCTCAAAATCGCTAGTGTCAACGTTTTGCGAGAATACAAATTGAGACTTCATCGTTGCCTAAAATCAACATATTTTCGCATACATATGTTCGGTATTTCATATTACACGGCGCATGCCCTATCATATTTGTGTCAGTGAAGCGTAGGCTTTGATAATAGTCGCAATAGTGAGCCATGTCCACACTTGACAATCAAAAACAGGGGAGGGGGAGGGAGGGCGGGGCCAAATCGACTGAGGCACCACCTTAAATACATCAAATGAATGTATTTTGTAACTTCTGAAAGTCGTCGGGGTTACTAAAATACGAGCATAAAGCGATTTTTTCCGGATACTGAAATGAGAAATTTTAAATTTACAATCATCTCGTACATGATGAAAATTTATAAAACTCGGATCATTATTTATTGTTCCGCTGTTGAATAAAGTAATAGTAAGCGAAACGACCGATCATACAGTTGTATCTATAAGTAATGCAACATTATTTTTATCTAAAATCCGCGCTCATTATTCTTATTCGATTCTTGCCCCAATTTGTCGATGGACATTCCTTGCGAACGGGATTTTTGGTTTTTAAAGATAAATTCAATGTTGATTTCTATCGACGAATAATAGACAGATCAGTCAGTTTGATCAGTTATTTGTAGGGACCCAATAAGAACAGGTTCGTCGATTAAACGTCTAATATACGTTTCATTGGTATAAAATTGGTATAGGTAGAAAAAATACACGTTTTCCAAATACGTCTTTGAAGTGTGCGTTGAAACTACGTTTTCGATCTACGTTAATTTCACATATTTGATATCTAACCGTTTATTAGACGCATCAAATATGTCAGAAAAATACAATTCTCCAACGTTTATGGTATCCGGATTTAGAACAGTCGAATATACGTCGGAAATACGTATTAAAAACGACCAACTAAACGTAAATTCTAGACGATTCTCCTGGCATTTCCACAGCGAATTATACACGTTTGTGTACGTGGGATATGATCCCAACTTCAGCACACGCTTCTTGAACGTCATAGAATAGTTACCTCTACACCGAGTATATACGTTTACGCTATGCGGATTCAAGTTGGTCAAATATACGTAGAAGATACCGAATTCAAACGAAAACAAAAACTGGAATGATAAACGATTTTTCCGGTATCCACACAACGAGTGAGACACGTTTCTACATGCATGGCATATATTCCGAACTTCACTGAACGATCTTTGAACGTCGCAGAGTAGTCATCTGCACACCGATTATATACGTTTACGCTATCCGCATTTGAGTCGGTCAAATATACGTAAAAAATACCTGATCAAAACGGAAACATAAACTGAAATGATAAACGATTTTCCCGGTATCCACACAACGAGTAAGACACGTTTCTACATGCATGGCATATATTCCGAACTTCACTGAACGATCTTTGAACGTCGCAGAGTAGTCATCTGCACACCGATTATATACGTTTACGCTATCCGCATTTGAGTCGGTCAAATATGCATAAAAAATACCTGATTGAAACGGAAACATAATCTTGAATGATGCACGATTTTTCTAGTATTCAAACAACGAGTAAGACACGTTTCCAAACTTCACTAAACGATCCTTGAACGTCGCAAAGTAGTCATCTACACATCAATTATATGCGTTTATGCCATCCGGATTCAAGCCGGTCGAAAATACGTAAAAGATACCGAATTCAAACGAAAACATAAACTGGTATCATAAACGTTTTCTCCGGTATCCACACAACGAGTGAGACACGTTTCTACATGCATGGCATATATTCCGAACTTCACCGAACGATCTTTGAACGTCGCAGAGTAGTCATCTGCACACCGATTATATACGTTCACGCTATCCGCATTTGAGTCGGTCAAATATACAGGGTGATTCAGATTGAAGGCACCACCGGGCACTGTCGGATTCCTCTCGAAAAAATAAGACGAAAATCGAGTGACATTTTTTTTTTAATTGCCCGGTTTTCGAGTAATAGCCGTTCAAAGTTCGACCAATCCTTGCGCATCTTTAAAATCATCTTCCGGTCGCGCGCGGAAAGTCGGACCGAGCGTGGCACGTCATCACCGCGCGGCAGCGTGCTACCTAACAAACGACGACCGACTGTGGGGTCATACTTTGCAGTCATACTTAAATTCATTTCATCTTTCATGTAATTTGATCTTTAGGTGCCTAACCTTTCGATTTGTCAGAGTTCTAGCCTTTTTTGAAGTAAAAGTCATCTTCATTTTTCAGGTGCGATACGTTGACGTCCGTACGGTTAAATGGAAGTCAGAGATTAATTTTATCAAGTACGCAATTTCTTCTTCCGTTGGCTAGCCTTCCAAATTTAAAGAATTTTCACTTGAGTTTGTCATTGATTATTCTGTAGCAGAATCTTTTTATATTTTCATATAATTTGTCTGTCTGTCCGTCCGTCCGCTCGCCCGTTCGCCCGTTCGCCCGTTCGCCCATTCGCCCGTCCGTCCGTTCGCCCGTCCGTCCGTTCGCCCATTCGCCCGTCTGTCCGTTCGTCCGTCCGTCCGCCCGTTCGTCCGTCCGTCCGCCCGTCCGTCCGTCCGTTGGCCCGTCCGTTCGCCCGTCCCCGGACGGACGGACGGACGGACGGACAGACGGGCGAACGGGCGGGCGGACGGACGAACGGGCGGACGGACGGACGAACGGACAGACGGGCGAACGGGCGGACGGACGGGCGAATGGGCGAACGGACGGACGGGCGAACGGACGGACGGGCGAACGGACGGACGGGCGAATGGGCGAACGGGCGAACGGGCGAACGGGCGAACGGGCGAACGGGCGAGCGGACGGACGGACAGACAGACAAATTATATGAAAATATAAAAAGATTCTGCTACAGAATAATCAATGACAAACTCAAGTGAAAATTCTTCAAATTTGGAAGGCTAGCCAACGGAAGAAGAAATTGCGTACTTGATAAAATTAATCTCTGACTTCCATTTAACCGTACGGACGTCAACGTATCGCACCTGAAAAATGAAGATGACTTTTACTTCAAAAAAGGCTAGAACTCTGACAAATCGAAAGGTTAGGCACCTAAAGATCAAATTACATGAAAGATGAAATGAATTTAAGTATGACTGCACGCTTGTATAGAAGTATATTGAGCATAAATACATATACGTACGCATTGCATATGCGATTCAATCAAACAAAATAAGAATATGAATGCAGGCACTTCCGTCGCGCTGTGAAAGCGGCACGGCGTGCACGCGACAGCCAATGGGCATCGCGGAAAAGCGGTGACAGCTTCCGTTACAATGACTTTTTTAATGAAAGGATCGGCTCTCGGCCCCACAGTTGGTCGTCGTTTGTTAGGTAGCACGCTGCCGCGCGATGGGTATATCGGTGATGACGTGCCACGCTCGGTCTGACTTTCCGCGCGCGACCGGGAGATGATTTTAAAGATGCGCAAGGATTGGTCGAACTTTGAACGGCTATTACTCGAAAACCGGGCAATTAAAAAACAAATGTCACTCTTGATTTTCGTCTTATTTTTTCGAGAGGAATCCGACAGTGCCCGGTGGTGCCTTCAATCTGAATCACCCTGTACGTAAAAAATACCTGATTAAAACGGAAACATGAACTGAAATGATAAACGATTTTCCCGGTATCCACACAGCGAGTAAGACACGTTTCTACATGCATGGCATATATTCCGAACTTCACTGAACGATCTTTGAACGTCGCAGAGTAGTTATCTGCACACCGATTATAGACGTTTACGCTACCCGCATTTAAGTCGGTCAAATATACGTAAAAAATACCTGACTAAAACGGAAACATAAACTTGAATGATGAACGATTTTTCTAGTATTCAAACAACGAGTGAAATACGTTTCCAAACTTGACTAAACGATCCTTGAACGTCGCAAAGTAGTCATCTACACATCAATTATTACGTTTATGCCATCCGGATTTAAACCGGTCGAAAATACGTCCAAAATACCGATGAATAACGGAAACACTAATTTCAATAAAAAACTATTTTTCCTGTATCCGAACCTCACGAAACGATCTTTGAACATCATAAGATTATAGTGATCGGTATACCGATCATCCACGTTTATTCGGTCTCATATCAGATGGTAGGTTTGACGTCATTAATCACCATTAAATTCGAAAAACGGGACGTTTTAGTGAGCGAAAGTCAGAAAAGGTGCCCGTTGAACAAAAACACGTTTTAAAAACGTTTTAATACGTCTCATGAAACCGCCACTAGGCGGCGATCCCACTATAGTCCTCCTGCGAGTAAAAACACTCCGCGATTTCAAGATAACCCCATACGTCAGCGGATGTATGTTCAATGACGCTGTCGCATTTACAACTATCGTTCATGAATTGATTAACTACACAAGAATTGATTATATTCTGCTGTATGCTTGGTCAGTTGATAAAATTTTCGAATACTTCTCTGATGTAGTCGTATACTGAGCTATAGTATCGACTACAAATTAAAAACGTATAATTGCATTTTTATTAATTATAGGAAAAATTGCAAATTTCAGCACTATCACTATTTTCTACGTTCATAAACCCACCAAACAAATTTGTTAAATACATTCGATATTCAGATACGTAGATGGTTTAATATACGCATACGTAGCGTGGTCTTTGTTCTGACAGAATCGACCACAGATTATCCGACTATATTCTACGTATTTGAAGTGTAATGGGTAAACGTTAATATTTCCGTACATCACGCGGACATTTTTCAGATTCATAAACGGTAATTTCTAGAGCAATCTGAATGTAGGTGATCGACCATAGATCATACGACTACATTCTACGTATTTAAAGTGTATTGGGTAAACGTTAATATTTTCGTATATCACGCGGACATTTTTCAGTTTTATAAACGGTAATTTCTGGAGCATTCTAAACGTAGGGTTGTGTCCATTTTTAAACGTTTATTCGACGAACTTGTTCTTATTGGGGAAGATATGACATTCATAGACATAGATAGTGAGATGATCTACATAGGATGAATAGACATTCAATTGCCTAATTTCTAGACAGAACTTTAATCAGATGATTAGCTTATGACATTCACGAAAAAAAAGGATAGATCATATCATAATTGAGAGTCAGCAAATTTTTGAATATAGTATTTCGAGATCTGAAATGTATTTTCGAAATAATATTGTGTATTTTGTAGCTAAATACTCGTTCACGAATGTATTTTGTATCTTGTAGTTAAATACCGTCTCGAAAGGTATCTTGTGTTTTGTATTTAAATACAATTTCAACTGTATTTTGCCCAGCCCTGCCGATATCTTGGAATAAAACGGGTCCTTCTCATGAGAAAACGGGTTTCTGGTCTTCATTCGCATAAAAAACCATTTTAGACGGATCGACAATGAATAAAAAAAATCATTTTTAAATAGTTCACTTTAATACCAATAAAGTTTGTACAAAGAACTTTTTTGATACGGCCAACAGATTTGCAGATACAGCTGCTCAAAATATTCAAATCCTGAAAAAACCGTGATAAATTTCCAAATTTCGCTCAATCGAAACGGTGAGACGGAAAAAAAGCTGCCAATTACAGGTAGGAAGTAGTAGAATCCATATTACAAAAATCAATCATTTTGAAAAAGTCGACGTTCGGGGACTAGTTGAGTTCGCGTGAAATTCCCCATATGGGGCATTCTACGTCAGGCGGGCCATTTTTTCAGTAGGACTTTTTGAATTTAATGAAAATTTTGTGGTGTCTTCAGAAGGTCCGGAAAACATGTTCTAAACAGCTTTGAACGTCAAAACTCAAAATTTCACCAAGCTACGCTTTATTTTCGGAATCGGCGATTTTCCACGTTTTTTGTTTTCAAATAATTCTGTCGCAGTGGGACGGGAGTGAAAAAATCGGTGGATGCATGTATTCTCAAGTATTTTTTCCGGACTTTCGTTTAAAAATATCGGTTCCATTCCAAACGAAGCGCAAAATCGTGAAAATGCGGTTTCAAAATTTTAATCACACTTTTTTGAAATTTGGGTCCGATTTAAAAATGTTGAAAAATTCTCAAAAAACGTCTCATTCCTTCAAGTTTATTCCCCTAAATGGGCATTATGGGCTGAGAATGGGTTTTATGTGAAAATCTCGTTTTTACTCCGCTACGTCATAAAAAGTGAGATAAAAAGTCACGGGACCTTTATTCGATTCATTCGATTAAACTCCGGGAACCTATTTTTCTATGAAGAAATGTCATTGAGGACAGTTATTATTATGGAGGAGATTATATTACTTGTAAAAATTTAATTTTCTTGGTTTTATTTTTTATTGTTTTTTTTTTCAATTGATACTTTTTTTTAATTATTTTTTTCCTTCACCCCATTTATCCCGTTACGGGCTCTGTATCTGTCTATAATTTTTTTTTTTTTTTATTCATATTTTTTTTCAATTGTTTTTTTCTTCACCTCATTTGTCTCGTTTGGGGTCTGTACTAGCTCGAACGGGATGAATGGGGTGAAGGAAAAAACAATTGAAAGACAAATATAAATTGAAAAAAAAACAAGAATAAAAAATAAAACCAAAGAAATCAAAATTCGACAAGTAATATCACTCCGCTGGCGAAATAAACCCCATATGGATCAAGAAGAAGAGAGTGCTCCTTGGGTTGTACCGCACGGTTGGTCTAGCTAGCCGCTGGACGAATCCGAATTCCGTAATATCATATCATTGTCGACGTGACAGCCGGGTGGTGAGTTGCTGGATCGGGCCGTGCCGAAGTTAGTGAATAACGTAGTGTGGTACCGTGACTGTTAAAGTGGTGAAACAGTGTAAAAAAAAAAGAAATGAATTTGCAAGCTGACAATACAGCACTCGCGCGATTAATTTCGGGGCACGTGTCTTCGTTAGACGAAGTGAATTTCAATAAATCAACTTCGATAAACAACGTAAGAACAGTCGATTTTTATTATAAAACATTAATCCACCATGGTATGGAATAAAGCGAACATTTTTGACTAACTGGGACACCATTTTCGTATATGGACCATTTTTGCGGGATGATCTTTATGTTATTTTGGTTCTGAGAAATGATAATGAATTATGCGTTACACACATCCCCGCTTTGCCACATTTATCTGAGGGCCTGAAATAGTATTATTTTGATACGCGCATTTTTAGGTCCGCCGCGCTGTGTGATGTTATTATCCGCGCAGTATTTATGTGGCCTCCGAGCGCTAGGCGGAACGTAAATACAAACGGGGCTGAGCGGCACGTGGTGGGTAACGCGAACCGAACCCCCACGTAACATGTCGAATAGTTATTGAAAAGTCATTGAATTTTCGTATCCGCTTGGTCATGTAACATAATTCGTCAATGAAAATGCAATGTGATCATAATAATCACATCAATTTCGTTGATTTGGAGAGATACGATCTAATTTCGCCTGTTCGCAGCAAAAGAATGACTAATTATGATCGGATATTTTGCAGCGCAATATTTATTGTAATAATATTTGCTAGCTAGATGGAATTCTTTTGTTTTATATTAATAATTCGATGTTTATGTAACGGGGCGTTCCACGCGAAATCGGACAACATTCAGCCTTTGCATCTCCGATTTTTTGAAAATTTTTTTATGTATAGTATTCATTGAGACAGGCCTCCATAATTTTTTTAAATTTTTTTCGCCCAACCGTTTGCGAGATATCGATTTTTGAAAAGAATCGTTTTTATTTTTCAAATGTCCGTAACTTTGCCAAAAATGGACCAATCGGGACTTTTTTTTGTTGTTGAAATTTTCGTTTTTAAACACACTTCTGGAATATAAAATGAAACAAATTTTCAAACCCGTATTCCTATAAGATTTTCAAATTTTGAGTTTAACCTTGCGCGGTTGCACTGTAATTTCGCTGCTTCCGCGGTCGCACTAGGTCAAAAACGTCCACGTACAGTTTTCGACGTGTTAAATGGCTTTCAAAAACCAAAAAATTCATGAATACTCTTGAATACCTCTAGAATGTGAATCCACGATCATTTAAGTACAAACGTTAGTATTTTCCTACTACATATAAATTGGTAACTGGGCGAAAACGCTGAAAAAAAATGTATCTTGGACAAAATTCCGATAATTAAAAAATGCGCCATAGTAAAAAAAAATATTCCCATGGATTGTCGTCACGGACACCCTAATGTTAAAAAAAAAACTGAACTTCAATCGTTTCTGCCGAAGAAAATGCAATTATTGAATCACTTGAAAATGCACAATTTCAAGCAGAGGAGAATTGTGGACTTTTATTAAAAATACATCGATGATCAGTTTTGCTGCACGAATACTATTAATTTCATGCAAACAGGAGATTATAAATAAAAAATAACAGTCAATGAAACAAATTAAACTGAGTAGAATTGTGCCTTCGCTACATTGTACTGTGCAACTTTTACTCACACGCCGGTCGCACTGGGACGTTTTCGTCCGGTCAAAAAGTTAATATCTGTGTAGCTCAAGGACTGACTGACACAGGACGGCGAGACAATGCCTGCAGGATCATACCTGTACTAAGTTTTTTTAGGCAAGGACGCCGCGCTTTGCCCCATTTCGGTTCGCCGGAAATTCGCGAGTCAAATTTCGCTTGGGACGAAATCGTCCCAGTGCGACCGCGCAGGGTTAAAATGTTGATTTCCAAAAAACACGTAGCGATCGATTTTCTTGAAAATTTTTTCCGAAAAAAGTGTCATTTATCCCCTAACTTTTGAGCCTAGTCCCTTGATGTGTAAATGATAGAATCCATTTTTTTTTCAAATTTAAAAAATTTTATATTCAGTGAAAAACATGTTTTTTTTTCAAATATTTGTATCTGAACGCACTTTTAGGAAGAAAAAACAGTGTGAAATTTTCTAAATTGAATTTCTGTAAGATTTTCGAGCATGCAACGTTCAAATTTATATCTTTCGAATTTTAAAATTTTTTGTTCCACCTATTTATGTCAAAAAATATCTAAAATTATAATATTTTACATTGAAGCTACTTTCAAGGATTATATGACACGTAATAATTATCAATTAGTTAACAAATTGATTAAAATCAAAACTTATTTTGAACGTTGACTGAAGAATATAAAGACGGCTACCCTTATGGGGTTTGGCGTGCCAGCCTAAAGCCGTAGCGAGCTAGCGCCCTCTTGAAAATAGTGGCCGTTTTTTTGGAACTGCATTACGTGCGTCGGTATGAACTACTGAATCCGCCATGTTGTACCGACCGGAATATGCGGCTTTCGCGATGGTAACAACTACCGAATATTTTCCGGAATCATCGATGTGTCTGTGCCGACTCACGTTCTTATCGACCCTGTATTGCAACATTGTATGTAGTAACGGCCAATTGGTATAACCGGTGACTGAAGAATTCATTCTTCAGTCAACGACTTCAGTCAACGGTATAATGAACTGAACTTTTCCGAAAAACAAAAGGGAAAGAAAATTCAATTCTGCCAATACATGGAAACCAAACTATTCCAACAATACATGCAATAAAAAGGCTTCTACACGAAAATGCGCTTATTTCGATGGTTTAGCGCGTATGTAATTTAGCGTCACCTCGCTACGGTTTAGCGACATTTGGAGCAATAGACCGAATCAGGTTTATGGTTGAGAGTAATTTTCGTTGTTTCCAATTCATTAAAAAATGAAGAAGAAAAAAATAGAACCTTGTTCATTTTGTTGCCCATATGATTTATTGCTGTAGGACTAAATCCGACCTATTTTTGAAATTCAGTTTTTCCGACAGAATTCGACATTTTTCCGCAATTTGAAGTCAAATTCAAGTATTTCATCTCGAATAAATTATTTTATTCGATTATTATGAGAATAAATTAATCCTCCGTGGCCACACCTCTGTAGAATAACTTTAGTGGTCACACTGGCTAAAATTTACCCAGCCAAGTTTCAAACGGTTGCCGTGTAAAAAACTATCAGTCCGATCGAGATCGAAAAAATACTGAAAATACTTCGAACATTTTAAAACCTGTCTGAAAAGTTGTTGTGTCAAAATTCAAATCACGAAATGTTCAAAAACTACCGTAAATAGGTAAATTTGTCAAAAATTACACCTTTTTACTAAAAAAAATCATAACTTTTTGAATTTTCATTATTTTCAAGTTAATTTTGAACTAGAATACTCGTCAGATATGGTATTTCTAGGAAAAAAGTGGCATGGTGCACGTTTGAAAACGGGTATTTATTTCGACATGTGAAGAGGATCGATTTTGGAGTAGAAATGAAGGCGGGTTTATCTGGCAGATATGAGTGCGAAAAATGCTCTTGTTCGCGCAGAAAATCGCAACTAATGCATCTGTTAAATATTCTTTACCCAAAATGAGGCCTGGGTAAAATTTACCCACAGTGGCCACGTAGGGTTAAAAAGAAATCGAATTTCTAAAATGCAACAAAAGTATGAAAAACTTTTCCAATGTAATGAAATAGCTAGCAACCTTTAATTACTGTGTCTCAATCATTGCGTTCTGAAATTTTGTTAAAATAATCATATCTCGTCGACCACAAATACGTGCATTACCGTTTGCCGTAGTACTGGCCATACATTCTCAACCAAAAGTGAGTCTTGTTGACAATATTGAATGCTACATGACAAGATAAAAATTGAAAAAAATCAACCACAATAAAGACGATAGGAAAATTGATTTTGAATAATAATAATGTCCAAATATTAGCAATGAATTTTTTCACACAAAACATTATATTTAAAATTTCTTTAGAAAGTGTTTCATTTTGTCATGTGAAATGAATGCGTTGATTTTTCTGAATAAATCTGGATTTGCACATTGCGTAATATTCTACTACAATCGCATTATATACCACGTTCCTACGAAAATGTATCCGAAATTCACGATTTTTCCTTCAGTGAATATCAAAATAAAAAATTTGTCAAAACGGAGATTTCAGAATGATGATAAATTTCTTGAAAAATTCATATGTATTTAGAAAAATCAACGAATTCATTTCTAAAAAAAAAAACGTTCTCCAGAAATTCGTTAAACATTGCTTCGTCGAAACAATTTATTGATTATTTTTAGGCATTATTATAAGATCAATTTTCATATAGTCTTAATTGTGGTTGATTTTTCTAAGATTTTTATCATATCGTGAAGTATTCAATATTGTCGACAAGAGAGTCATTTTTAATTGAGAATGTATTCATAGTACTAGTACATACATATTTGAAATTTGTAGCCAGCGCTGATATACATGTATGTATGTATGTATGTACAATGTATAGCGTAGATGCGATGCGACGATAGTACGCGCGCGCAGTCGATTGCGAGTTATTGGTGAGTGCGGACCAGAAGTTGCGGTAAGTAACACGTTCTGATTTGATCATTCTTTATGTCTGCGTTCTTGTTCGATATTTCAATAATCGAAAGTGAATTGGATTTCTCAAACAGAAAATGAATGAGGAAAAAAAAAAATTAGCGGAAGAGTGGGCGAAATTAGAAGAAAAGAACAAGGAACTGGATGCAAAGCTAGAAATTATAAAACGATGGGAGGAAGAAAGAAAAGATCAGGAAGAAAGGAATAAAACGAGGAAAAGTAAAAGAAAGGCTAACGAGGAAACTGAAGATGAGACGGAAGACGAGATAATGACACAGGTAAATTTTCGAAATACATTGTAGTTTGACAAACAAAATGCAGACATGCGTGTTACGGTATTTTGACTGCATATTATGTTGTCCGAAAAGTTTTGACAATTTAACGTCTGCAAATTGGATTGTCCCTCGTAAACATATTAAATTATTGCCATCGGTGTTGTAATAGGTAATTTCAAATTGTATGACCTCATGTCACAAAAATCGTCTTCTGGTGCTCACAACCAGTGTTGGACGAATTTTAATTCAATTAATTACAAATGACAAATGTAATTGACACTATTTTTTTGAATGATTACAAAGTACAAAAGTAATTGACAGCTTTTTCCGAATCAATTACAAATAAGAAACGTAATCGACACCTTTTGTCGAATTATTTAAAAATGTAGTTCAAACGTTTTGGCGGATCGATTACAATTTCCGAGCATGTCTAGACTGCAGAAATAAGTTGTATACAGTCTACACGTACTCGGGATCATCCATTCATAATCGAACCTAATCGACATTTTCAAAATGACCCATGCATTATCGGAATCATGCATCTATGTATTAGGGTGCTTTTTTTTGGCGACAATTTTTTTTTACTCCCACCTCGAAATTTTCTTAGAAACACCTAAAAAAAAAATTCTCTGAAAGTTTGAGCCGTTAATCTTAATATCAAGTACTCGCCCTCGGCGTTTTAAAGATTTTCCATTTGAAATACACGTAACTTGAATTTTTTGTCTTAAAATTCCTATAACTCGGAGGTCCTTTATGCTATTCGAACGTTTGAAGAACCAAATTACTCAGAATTTAATGCTCTACAATAGTGCACATTGCAACGAAAATGTAAGTTAAACGGGTGAGCTCATATGAGCCACAAATTCATGAAAATCGTAAATCATGAAAAACAAAAAACTCATTATCTCGAAAAATATCAATAATAGAGATCGGTGCCCAGAACCTTTTTTGAAGGAAATTCAATTTGCTACAACTTTGTCATTAAAATTTTTTTTTGTATTTTCAGCCAATTCGGAAAAAACAAGAAATTTATGAAATTTTGACTGTAATCACCTGTACTCTCTCACCCGTGTAACTTACATTCCCGTTGCGGTGGGCACTAGTATAGAGCATTAAATTCTGAGTAATTTGGTTCTTCAAACGTTCGAATAGCATAGAGGGCCTCTGAGCTATAGGAATTTTAAGAAAAAAAAATTTAAGTTACGTGTAAGTATTTTAAAT
Source organism: Ametastegia equiseti (assembly GCA_963989295.1). NCBI lineage: Eukaryota > Metazoa > Arthropoda > Insecta > Hymenoptera > Tenthredinidae > Ametastegia > Ametastegia equiseti. The sequence goes on from OZ022397.1 coordinate 1,636,010, forward strand.
GGGAAATCTTCAACGCCGAGGGCGAGTACTTAATATTAATATTAAGGGCTCAAACTTTTAGGGAATTTTTTCGAAGTGCTTCCAAGAAAATTTCGACATGGGAGTAAAAAAAAAAATAGTCGCCAAAAAAAAGCACCCCAATATATGTATATGGTTGAAAACGCCAATTATGAACAACGGTTCGTGCGTCACTATTCGCGATTGCTTTGCAATTGACATATGTTGTTGATGTCTATGGTGAAAAGACATTCCCCAAATTTTTTCAGATTTTTTTGAAGCTTATTGTCGTCGTTGTTTTATGGGGTATTCCACGATTTTTTCATTTTTGTTTTTTTTTCATCAATTTTTCGTGACTTTCCTTGCCCATGAAAAAAATAAATAAAAATATGTTTTTTTTTCGTGGAAAAACCTCAGCTTCTCGATGAAAACATTATTTTTCACTTTCATACCTCCCAAAATAGGTAAAATTCATTCTTTAACCAACAAACACGTTTTTTCCGTGTCGCGCATTTTCTGCGAATTTTTTCAATATGATTTTCGAAAAGCTGAGAAAATTTCACATAGAATATGTAAAAATCAGAGTGGGTTCTCTGAAATTTCTCTCAGAATCATAAAAAAACCCAAAAATAGTGTTAAACATCGATTTATAATTTTTTCAATTTTTATTTAATATCTGAACTCTTAAAAAAATTCAAAAAATCAGTATGTTAAAAAAGAATTGGTCAAATTCATCATTCTGAGAGAAATTTCAGAGAACCCACTCTGATTTTCGCATATACTATGTGAAATTTTCTCAGCTTTTCGAAAATCATATTGAAAAAATTCGCAGAAAATGCGCGACACGGAAAAAACGTGTTTTTTGGTTAAAAAATGAATTTTACCTATTTTGGGAGCTATGAAAGTGAAAAATAATATTTTTATCGAGAAGCTGAGGTTTTTCCACGAAAAAACATATTTTTATTAATTTTTTTCATGGGCAAGGAAAGTCACGAAAAATTGATGAAAAAAAAACAAAAATGAAAAAATCGTGGAATACCCCATAAAACAACGACGACAATAAGCTTCAAAAAATCTGAACAAATTTGGGGAATGTCTTTTCACCATAGACAACAACATATGTCAATTGCAAAGCAATCGCGAATAGTGACGCACGAACCGTTGTTCATAATTGGCGTTTTCAACCATATAGACATCGTTTGCAATTTGTAATTGATTCGAAAAAAGCTGTTAGTTACTTTAGTGATTTGGAATTGATTCGGAAAAAACTGTCAATCGCAATTGTAATTTGTAATTGATTTGGTTTTCGATCACAAATTGTTGTAATTGGTCAGTTAAATGCAATTAATTATAAATGTAATTGAATGCTGCACAGCACTGCTCACGACCTTATACCATTAGACACGTGATGTAATAACTATTCATCATAGCACACAATTAGTAAATAACTACTTTTACCTATAGACTGATAAGAAGAGCTCGCGCGACGGGGGGAGCGTCGTAGATCAGGATACAACAGAGCTGGAGGTGGTGAAGACGCGCAGCGAGAAGCGGAAGGAGCGCGATGAAAAGTAAGACCTCTATGCGATGTCGCGCTTGGATTCAAGAACGTTGCTTCTCGGACGATCAAGAATCTTATCAAAATTTAGGTTGGTACCTCAGAGGCAGTGGACCTCCATATGATACGAACAAATTTTGATTATTGATCAATCGGAGTTCGATTATATTTATTACTAATGGTATTCATATGATAAAAAATATTGTATGTATCTTTTGATCTTTTTACAATTATTACGGAAGATTCAATAAGATATAAATCAATTCCATACCTCTCACGAATATTCATTCTCGTCAAAAATATTTGATATTTGGAATCGCAGTGTATTTATGTGACGTTACATGTAGAATTGCCATTATGTCTCATTGAATCCTCCATTGTAATTGTAAGAAGATGAAGAGATACATGCAATTACTTATCATATGAATTGGAAATATATTCAAACTCCGATTGATCAATAATTTATTTTGGTCTTATCATATGGGGTGGTCTCACTCAAGCGGGACATTTTTCTGCGCATAGGTCACCGATTTTGGTGCCACGCGAGATTTTGGATGGGACCCAACCCCCAACACCAAATCTAGAGCTATTCGCCTCATTATCAAGTGGTTCAGGAGTCATTCGATTTTCCAAATATTAAAAAATCTGTTTTCGAGCGCACCGGACGATCTTTAGGCGTACGTGACTTCGGTTTGAGCGACCATACAGATGTTTTCCACTATAGTGATTCGGAATCTCAAAACTTCCACCTTTCACGCTGTGAGCTCAGAACTTTGTGAAACCAATTTTTTGTTCTCGATTTTTCAAAACACTCCTGTTCTTCAATTTTCGAAACGAAGGTCATAATTTTTGTTGATGAAAATTCTACTGAAGGTAGTTCTTTGATTACTAGAGAATCCCTGAAATTTGTGGAAGGGTGTTCGGCCTTTTTTTTCTTCATGATTGGAAAAAAAAAATTGTTTGATTTTTCAATTTTTTTTTTTTTTTTTCTTTTATTCGAAAATTCTTAGTCATTCTACTCTCACAGCTTATTTGACAGCGCTAAAAAAAGTTCGACGTATCCCATTGAACATTTTGGATTAATCGAAAAACTGGAAGTATGAAGAAATCATTTTTTTGCTGTCAAATCAAGCTGTAAGAAATTAAATGAACGAGAGACTGGAAGAAAACACAAATTTACAAATTGAAAGTAAAAATTCAATCGAAAAAAATTCTAAAAAAATGTTCAAAAAAATCACGAAAACAAACTAGGCCGAACACCCTCCTACGAATTTCAGGGAATCTTTAGTATTCGGAGTACTACCCTTAGTAAAATTTTCGTCTAAAAAAATTATGACCTCCGTTTCGTAAACTGAAAAACGAAAGTTTTTTGAAATGTTCGAGGGCAAAAAATTTGTTCCAAAAAGTTTTGAGGTCACAGCGTGAAAGGTGGATGTTTTGCGATTCCGAATCACTAGTGGAAAACCTCTGTATAATTGGTCAAACCGAAGTTACGTACGCCTAAAGATCGCCCGGTGCGATCGAAAAGAGATTTTTTAATACTTTGAAATAATCAAATAACTTCTGAACCACTTGATAATAAGGCTCTAGATTTAGAATAGCTCCAGATTTATAGTTGGGGGGTTGGGTCAGATCCAAAATTTCGTGTGGCACCAAAATCGGTGACCTACGCGCAGAAAAGTGTGGCGCTTGAGTGAGATCACCCCATATGGAGGTCTACTGCTTTTGAAGTATCAACCTCAATTTCGATGGAGATTCTTCATTACCCGAGATGCAACCTTCTTGAATCCGAGCGCGAACGTTATTCGTCCAGAGCGACGATATCGGATATTAAAAGGACAGTTGAGAAAAAAATATCTAGCGGTAGCATTCTATCACATTGTAATATAGGATATAGTTGATCTATAGTTGTCACTCATTTTTGAGTCACTTGATCTCCTTCAATTTCAAACCCGTGATACCACTTCGTGTTCTGGACAGTTTAGCGGCGATACTTCTTTTCGAACGAGACTTGTTGGGAAAGGAATTGTTGGGAATTTAATTTTACAGTATAAAATTACATGTGTCTTTTAATAAATTAGATATAAATGGTCAAATCGCCATAATCGAGGAGGAGGCAATCGGGGCTCGGGTCGATCTTCGCGCGGAGGGAAGGGTGGCGGCAAAGGAAATGTCTACATTTATTTGTGATGTTGTGAAAAGGGATAATAAAGTATAAAATATATACCGTTGTTTATCCATTTATTGTACCTACCCTTATTTACTCACGACACATAGAATAGCCGGCGGGGAGAGGGGTACGTGCGAGGAGTTTTCGTAAATTATAATGTTTTTGATAATAATAATAATAATAATAATAATAATAATAATAATAATAATAATAATAACAATAATAATAATAATAACAATAATAATTTATTTCCCAGCAAAACAAATATACAATATTCAATACAATAAAAATAATCCAAAGTACATAACATAACACATTTTACATATGAGGGTTTCTTCGTCAAACGGGCCACCCGTTTAATCTGAGGTCTCCGAAAATTCTGTGAAATTTTCTACACGTTATTGGGGATGAGAAAAAATTTTGGGAATTTTTTCAGATTTTTCGGTCATTGCATTCCAAAAGTCATATTTTTCAGTCATTTTCACGTAGCGTGAGAAATAAGCGCCGGAGCGAAAAATTGTTGGGATGAAATTTATATGTCTTTTTCTCAGCTTTTCGGTAAAATTGAAAGAAAAAAAATTCCGACCCATTTGAACCCCCTTTTCCCCAAAAAACGCTTGGAAATGTGCTTTTTCCAAATTTGGACAGTTTTTTTTTTCATGAAAAAAATGTCGAAGAAGGGTATTCATAAAAGAGTTTTAGAAAAAAAAAAATTTGGAGTGGAGACTTTGATACTCTCCCAGAAAAAAATTATTGAGTAGCTTTTATTCAATTCCGAAAATTCATAACATGTATGTAATAATTTTTTTCTGGGAGAGCATTCAAGTCTTCACTCCTTTTTTTCTCAAAACTCTCTCATAAATACCCTTCTTTGACATTTTTTTCAAGAAAAAAAAAACTGTCCAAATTTGGAAAATGCACATTTCCGAACGTTTTTTGGGGAAAAAGGCGTTCAAATGGGTCGGAATTTTTGTTCTTCCATTTTTACCGAAAAGCTGAGAAAAAGACATACAAATTTCATTTCAACACTTTTTCGCTCCGGCGTTTATTTCTTACGCTACGTGAAAATGATTGAAAAAATGATTTTTTGAATGCAATGACCAAAAAATCTGAAAAAATTCCCAAAATTTTTTCTCATCCCCAATAACGTGTAGAAACTTTTACAGAATTTTCGGAGACCTCGGATTAGACGGGTGGCCCGTTTGACGAAGAAACCCTCATATTTATATATTTATTTCACATATTTGTCCTATATAGAGATAAAGGAATTTATCTGTACATAGGGTTGGGAAAGGAAAGGCGTTATGTCTTCCGGAAAGTATAATATAATAATATAATATAATAACATCCATAGTTGACTATTCCAAAAATTCCTGAAATTTCAAAGTTTTAAAAGAGCGCATTCAACAAAGTTACGTCTAAAAGGTGAAATTTAGGTAGTTTTGTGTACGGACTAGCCATTTGTTAAATTATGTTTCTATTATTTTTGTTCCTCATGTCTAAATTTTTGTATTTCTTGTGTTATTAGTACAACTATCCGAATTCAATTCGTAGATAATCATTATTTATTACGGATGAGCAGAATAAAATTTTTTCGCATGAAAGTTGCGGTTGAATCCCCCGCATTAAAGCCCCCGGTCTTATCATTTGAACGAACTCCACACCCTGGAATTTCACAAGTCGCCGGCGTTGCTTGATGCCAAGCGCGACTTATACGTTCACAGCGACGATATGCTGTTGTCGAGAAAAGGTTATTGTATACAAGTTTAGTTATTTTTGCCATATCGCACAAATGTCAATTATTAGCTACTCACGTAATGATGAGCATTTCCAGGAGATGCCACGAGGAGGCTAATTGACAATATCTCCCATATTTTTTTAAATCGTCGGTCAGCTCGGTCACCTCGGCGAAGAGATGCGAAACTGCGACTATTCCGTCAACTCCGAGAAGCTGGGAACTATTTTTTTTTTTTTTGTCGATCATCAGCTCGGTCACCTCGGCGAAGAGATGCGAAACTGCGACTATTCCGTCAACTCCGAGAAGCTGGGAACTATTTTTTTTTTTTTGTCGATCATCAGCTCGGTCACCTCGGCAAAGAGATGCGAAACTGCGACTATTCCGTCAACTCCGAGAAGCTGGGAACTATTTTTTTTTTTTTGTCGATCATCAGCTCGGTCACCTCGGCAAAGAGATGCGAAACTGCGACTATTCCGTCAACTCCGAGAAGCTGGGAACTATTTTTTTTTTTTTGTCGATCATCAGCTCGGTCACCTCGGCGAAGAGATGCGAAACTGCGACTATTCCGTCAACTCCCAGGAGCTGGGAACTTTTTTTTTTTCCGAAAGGATTGTACTAAGTTGGTTGAACAAGTTATTAATACCTCGAGCCTAGCTCGGTAGTAACGCCATATTATGAATAAGTGACTAAGTCATAATGTCTAAATAATAAAGTCACTAAGTGTAAATAATTGGAATAGGGTCAATAACTCGTCTAACAACCTTAGAGTTCCTATTCCGTATGCTAGGCGCTTTGCAGATTTTTCCATTTTTGTGGGACTTTGGAATGCAAACTACGGGTAGTTTGAGCCCTCAATAGGTCGCCCATCCACTTCACATCTTTGTTGATTTTCACGCGCATGAAGTTATACGCGAGTTCACGCCGATGTTGGCCGCAAAGGTCGTCGTCGAACCAGCCAGTATAATCGGGTGTACGGTTTACAGCCGATTTCATCAGGCGGAACAGTTTGTCTTGAATGCCATACTGAGTCCTGAACACCGGATAACCAGCATCGAAAACCGCGTTTATTACATCAAATACGAATGAGAAACCATCAGTCGCTACGCACATATGCCCGAATTCTTGCTGATCTTGGGTTTCGTACGCTCGGAAGTAGGTCAATAGATGTCTATCGCCAAGCTTCGGTTCGGGATTGATAAGCGTTTTTCGACAGTTTTCGCAACCTGTCTTGTCGAACGCCTTCTTAGCGATATAGCCTGCTAAGTATTCTACTGCCGATTTCGCAAGTGTTGCCTCGGTTGTACGAGACGTACCGACTTCAGCGAGAATTTTCTCGATATCAATCGGGTCCTCCTCGTCATCGCTGTCGTTATCGAGTTCCTCGTCAAAAGCGCACTGGGCATCGCTATGGCTTATAGGCTGAGGAATTTTTCGCGTTCTGTTATTCGCTGCTGTTTGCACATCGGCATGCAACAGCGTGTCATCTTCATCGTCCAAGCAATTTGCGGATTGGGCTGGTTTCATCAAATTGAGGACGATGTTTTTCTGAAAGACGAGCCTGAACTGCGTGGCAGTAGGATTCTGATTATAGGTCCCCCCGTGGCATCGTACCATGGAAAACAGATTCTCTAATGGATCTTGATTCAATCTCGATGTCATCAGAAATTGAACACCTTCCGTTTTCAGATCTTCCCAGAGCAGTAAGACTGCTTGAATGGTTTGTCTGACACCTTTGAAGCACGGAGGAACCTTCAAACCCTTATTAGTCACCGTACGCCACTCCGCAGAGCGTTCCAGGACTTCTTTCAGATTTTCCTGAACCTGTGGACGTCGATCAGAGAGAGCGCATCGATTCGGATTCGCATCGTTAGCGCATCGGCTATTCAAATTATCGAACGCGTCATTCAATTCCGTAAAAAAGGCAGCCGTATCCATAACCGTGGCGCTATCGATACAATTCGTGGTTCCAGCGGCCATTAGTGCCGCAGCAACTCTACGACTAAAGATCTGTAATGCCAGGCGACAATTCATTTTTTGGAAAAGACCCGGATACACGTGTTTGCTCGATAATTTTACCGCAGCTCGCGTCAATTCATCTTTCTCAAGATTCCATAGCTTACGCACGTCATTCCACGATGCTTTCCTACAAAGAGCGAATATGACGTCGTACATCAACATCTGATTCCTGAAGTTCTTCCACAAATGGGGAGGGTCGGAAAAGCAATAGATTTTCTGATCTTGGTAAATGAAAAACGGCCCATCCGGAGACAAGCGGTTACCGATAACACTTTGATTGTTAGTGCCTTGATCGCAGACCAGCCCTCGTATGTTTAATCCTGTATCGATAACGGCATCAAGCATTGTGTCGATAAGTTTCGATAACGTTCCGGAATTGACCGCGCCGGCTGTTAGAAAATATCCAATCGGCTGCTTCCAATTGTGTAACAATCCGCGGACCATGAACACAAGAGCACTGGTAGCAACTCCGGTCGAAGATCCTAGACTGCCAAGATCCTGGAAACCCTCAACTTTCTGACGACTTTCATTGAACTCAAACCCTTTTTTCAATTTGACCTCGTCGAAAAGAAAAATGGACTGCCGTTCGCTGCTATCCATGCACGAAACCTTGGTCTTCAAGCAATCGAATATGGCCGGGCAAGTTCCTGGCCAAAGATTGATGTTGCCGAACCAAAGTTTCAATACACTCAACGACGGAAGAATGAACCCAAAACTTTCCCGCATTTTGGTGTACAGACTTGGCGACGTGTAGTGCATCTTCATAGCAATTTCTTTCTCGTCCGGAGAATACACTGTACCTTTATTATGAAATAATTGCATGAAGATGAAAGTACACAGAAACCCTTGTACTTTGCGTGCAACTGCTTTGGCAAGGCTTTCGTCCGACACTAAACCAGACCGAATTTTATTAGTTTGTCGCCACAACGACATTTTAACATTTTTGAGCGACCGTTGAAGCTCCTCGTTATATTGGTTTAGTCGAGCGATCTCACCGTCTCTACGACGTATTTTACGTAGCAATGATTTTTTCTCGATCATGCATGCATGATGAATATCCGGAGCCGGGGCTACTTCGTCAATAATCGGCTGTTTATCGTAAACGTAAGGAACGGCGTTACGTACCAAGCGACCTTTCGGACGAATATGATCGCGGGAGAAATGCTCGCCGCATATTCGTATACGGCTTAATTCTTTGTCACTGGCTTCGGCCATGTCGGCGAGACCGCTATTGACGAGCCATTGTATCGCTAGCGCAGGTTCCGCGGTTGTTGGTAGGCTATAGAATCGCCGATTAGGAATATCGTCCCTGCTACGATTACCGCATCGCGAGTACGCGCAAGTGAAACTATGGGCTAATTTTTTTCCGGCCATGATCCGTAATCACTGCGAGTAGGTGACGGATTAGGAAGCACTTACCTGTAACTAGCCAAGCGTTGAGATATCCGTTTGGTAGAACATACACTAAACCCGTCGATTATCTATCAAATCGAGATGTGACAGCTCACAGCAACGTGTTCAGTTAGACGCGCGCTCCGGCAACGACTGACACGTATACTCGCTACCCGCAAACTCCGCCCGACGGAGCCGTAGGCAAATGACGATCAACTTTACGCGGAGGCAATGCCAACGATTGTCATTGTCCCCAGAATTACTATCGGGCCGCAAAGTCGAGACACCTGGGTTTGACACGCTGTATATCTAAATGCAAAAAAAACTTAGAGCTGCGGGATACGAATCATTTTCAAGCTTGTTTTTTCCCCATAAGATGATTCATAACCCGTTGCAGTGTGGAAATCAGGAGGGGGGTAATCGTTCAATAAAAAAACGTAGTTTTATCCACATTTCCTTTCGTAGCCTATCCACAACTATGTGAAATATGGTTATGCGGTCATCGGAACTTATATTAGATAGATCACGGTAGATCACGTGAAAATCATTTCAATTTATTGCGACGTGTTGAACTTAGGCTACGAGGAAATGTGGATAAAACTTGAAAATTATTCGTATCCCGCAGCTCTAAGTTTTTTTTGCATTTAGATATACAGCGCGTCAAACCCAGGTGTTTGGACTTTGCGGCCCGATTATAGTAGTAGACTTTACGTTACAGAGTAACTAATAGTTCAGAATAAATAATATTAGGAATCATGAAAAAAACCACTGTATCGGCATTTGTTTCGTTAATTTTTGTTCCTATTTGCAAACAGGTGTAACATCAGCGTTTAACTATTATTTCTTCACCTATTTTTATACCGATCTCGTATCGAGCAGACCGGGGCAAAGTGAGAAGGTTAATTAGGACTAATTGGTAAAATTTTCATTTCTTTGATAATGTATTCGATTTCTAAGTATTCCTAAAGATTTTCGGCGAAAGAGATTACTGATGAAAATATTTCATTCGCGTTATTCAGTGCGGGTGCTCACTTTGCCCCGGTGTCTCCTACATACAGGGTGAATTCCTATCGTCCGAACGCTCGCGGCACTTGTTTTTGCAGTTTTTTATGCCTGAAACACGTGCACTGCCACCTCAACTCCTAGTCTAAGTGTATACGGACGATAGGAATTCACCCCGTATATCTACTACTATTACAAAGAAAAAGAAAATTGCAGTGGTTTGAAATTACAACTATCAAAAAGCTTGGAGAATTCCGCGTGAAATGTGTACAACGAGACATACCTACGAAGAATAATTAGGAACTAAAGATGCGATCAGTTTCCAAAAACGTCATATTTCGTGACCTTCGTACTTATATATAGTAGCTTACTTCAACCTTTCGGCATATTTATTAAACAATGATTTCAAAAATCTGGAATAATTCACCCAGTCACTGCGCAGTATATGCTCTGTCATGTTGTGAAAGCGAAATTCGGAAATATACATCGGTTTCATTATTTCGACAAAATTAGACACAAACGGCGATCTGGAGGACGCGCGCAGCTATAGAGGAGTTTGTTGAAGCTCAAAATATTGAAACTCGAAAACTGCGGTAGATTATTTATCAGAACATAGATCAATGTTTTCGATCAGCAGTAATTAAGGATTATCATTCGTGGGTGGAGCCTATAGTTGGTTAGATGACTGAGTGTACCCGTGCCTGCGTGTGTAGCTAATCAGCCTAATTAGCTTGTGTAGGCATGATACACATTTTACGCGGAACTTTCCAGGCCTTTCGATGTTCGTAGTTCAGAATCTCTGCAATCTTTTGTTGTTGTAGAGTAATTCTTGCTCAATGTAAAAGGATTGCATTTTTTGCGGCAATAATGTGTACAGTATGCCGTTATTGACTGCATATGACGCGAGTGTATGCATAATCTGACAAAAAACTTTCAAGCTTCGTAAATAAAGGACTTACAATTTGTCCCCATGAGTGCAGTCCCCATGGTATGCAATCAATATACCATCGAGAAGATGTTCTTACATATTCTTAAGATTTTTTCAGATTTTTCTATGACTATTTCGGACAATATACAGTAGAACCCCGATTAACCGGGGTGCTCGGGACCGGAGGATTCACGGATAATCGAAACTACGGTTAATCCAAATTAAACGTAGATCTTCATTTCATATGGGGAATTCCAGCCCAACCGGGACAGCTTTTGAACCTCTCTCGATTTTTTTCATTTTTTTTTTCTGATATTCGGTAGACTGAAAGGAGTGCTTGTGATTTATTTCAAACTTTTAACTCAATTCGTTTTCGATTTACATATTTTTGAAAATTCGCAATTCCCGATGATCCTCAAACGTTTAAACACCTGTATCTCTGAATCTATCAGTCGGATTGCAAAATGTGAGTATATGAAATTCATCGGAAAGAAGTGTACTTTTCGAAAAAAATATTTCTGGATAATTGTGCCTCGTCCTTCATAGTGAAATCTTCGTTTAATCATGAAAAATCGATTTTTCTCAAAGTATGACATAATTCAAAATTTTGAAAAAATTCTCAAAAATACTTCGAGAAAAGACAAAATTTTTGAGCTATGGCTGATCGTGGGCCTCGGCTGCTTTCTATTTTTAACAGAATTTTAATCGATTATTTTGAATTTTTTCTCAAATTTTTGATAGAATTTCAATTGATTCAATTTAAAATTTATTTTGAAATTCTGTTGAAAATTGAGAAAAAATTAAAAAATCAATTTTCAACAGAATTTTGATTGATTTAATGGAATTTGTTTCTTAATTTTCAATAGAATTTTAATTAATTCAATTAAAATTTCGATTAAAATTCTGTTATAAATAGAAAGCAGCCGAGGCCCACGATCAGCCATAGCTCAAAAATTTTGTCTTTTCTCGAAGTATTTTTGAGAATTTTTTCAAAATTTTGAATTATGTCATACTTTGAGAAAAATCGATTTTTCATGTTCAAACGAAGATTTCACTATGAAGGACGAGGCACAATTATCCAAAAATACTTTTTTCGAAAAGTACACTTCTTTCCGATGAATTTCATATACACACATTTTGCAATCCGACTGATAGATTCAGAGATACAGGCGTTTAAACGTTCGACGATCATCGGGAATTGCGAATTTTCAAAAATATGTAAATCGAAAACGAATTGAGATAAAAATTTGAAATAAATCACAAGCACTCCTTTCAGTCTACCGAATATCAGAAAAAAAAATGAAAAAAATCGAGAGGGGTGAGGGTCAAAAGTTGTCCCGGTTGGGCTGGAATTCCCCATATACATTGTGAATATCTACATATAAAATGAAGATCTACATATAATTTGGATTAACCGTAGTTTCGATTATCCATGAATCCTCCAGTCCCGAGCACCCCGGTTAATCGGGGTTCTACTGTATTTAATTTTTTTTTTTTCTGCGAATATGCTCAAAGGTTTTATATTGCATGAAAAAGATTTTGCCACCATAAGACCGGAAATTTTTTTTTGGCGCTTACGACTTTCTACTTTTATAGCGTTTTCCACTTGCCAAAAAAGTGCGCACCGATTGCGGATTCTCTAGATTTTAATCAATGGGGAATCCAGGAAAACTTGGAAATCCGCACTCGGTGCGCACTTTTTCGACCAGTGGAAAACGCTATTATTATTCACGCGATATATCCCTTATGTATAGCACTGAACATTTTCGTACAAAAAATCAGAGGAGGTTATTAGCGCAGTCAATAAAGAGGAAACCAGACCTGTTAATAAAGCAGTGTGATGGTCAATATCTGCGATTCCTACAATTATCAATCTAACTTTACCTCATGAGTCGACTCATAGCTACACCGATGCGAGCACGAATCTGTGAATCCAGTCGGTATTACAGATAACGTTTTCGTCCCCAAGCCCACTTCAAGCCCACTTACTCGGCACGAAAATTAACCCAGGGCTGACCGTCTTTATATTCTTCAGTCAACGTTTTGAAATTTAAAGAATTTTCGTTTTCTTCAAATTCGCGAACCCATAAGTTACTTAGAAAATGTTAATTAATCAAATAATGTTATTTAATATAATGCGTACTTTATTCGACCGATTTTTTCTTCTTTTAATCAATTTATAAACGAAGTGATATTTATGACGTGTCATATAATCCTCGAAAGAGCTTTAATGTAAAATATTATGATTTTAGACATTTTTTGACATAAATAAGTAAAACAAAAAATTTAAAAATTCAAAAAACATAAATTCGAACGTTGCAAGCTCGAAAATCTTCTGGAAATTCGATTTAGAAAATTTCACACCGTTTTTTTTCCCCTAAAAGTCCGTTTAAATACAAAAATTAAAAAGGACTTCCGTTTCCGTGTGAAAGGTGTGCGGTTGAGTGAGTGACAGGTGCGGAATAAGTGTGATTCTCTGCGTGGACGAAGGTGCCGGCAAGGTGTGAAAGGCTGTGGGAAAGAGATAAGGTAAAAAAAGTTGAAGAAAGGAAGATAAAAAGAGTGAATGGAGACGAGGTGGATGCGATAGGACTGAGTCAGGAAAATAGGCGCAAGAGGTTAGGGAAAAACAGGCGGGAAAACACAGGCTACAGGTGGTAGAACAGAGGGTAATGGGTAGGTAGAAAGGTGGACAACAGAGAATAGCGAGACAGCAAGTAGTTAGGCAGAGACAGGAGTAACTGGACAAAAGAGAGAAGATAGAAGGTAGAGGCAGAAAACTGGACAAAGAAAGATAAAGTGGACAACAAGGAAAGCCGGAGGGAAGGAAAATAAAATAAAATCAGGGTTACGAACAACAGGGAGTAGGAAACCGGGCAGAAGGGGAAAAACGGGGTGAATTCGGCCAGAAAAGTAAAAAAAAAAAAAACAAAAAAAAAAAAAAAAACTGTGCAAAGGCTAAGGCAGAAAAGAAATGAGTGACGAAGAAGGAGGTCGAGGTACAGGGAGGCAGGAAGGGATGGAGGAAAAGATGGTGGAAGAAAAAAGAAAAGCTGGAAGACCCAAAAAAGCGGATATACTAGCGAGGGAACGCTCTCATAGCGTAGGGGGGATAGCGGACTTTCTAAAAAGAAAAAGAGTGAGTATGAGCAGAGAAGACGAAGAGATGGCTGGATGGGTAGGCGCAACAGATGAAGAGCGAATTTTTGGGAAGAGTAGGAAAACCGGAAGGTCGCCAGATAAGGAAAAAGAGGAAGGGGAAAAATACACGATAGGGATAGTAATAGAAAGGATAGAGAGGATGGAGGAAGAAATGAAAAAGAGTGCCGCAAAGTCGGATCGGCAACTGAGCGAAATGAAACAAGAAATGGAAGAGGTGAAAAAAGAACTGCTGAAAAAGCAAAAAGGATGGGAAAAAGAGAAGAAAGAGATGGAAGAGCAATTAGAAGAAATGAAGGAAAAGGTGGAGGGGCCTAAAGAGGCACATGGAGGGGGCAAAGACGAGGTGAGGAAAATAGAAGAAAGAGTGAAGAGAATCGAGCTAGAGAAGGAAAGGGAAAAAGAAAAGGAAAGACAGGCACCGCAAAAGCTGGGGCAAGTCGGCGGGGAAATAGCCGAAAAGGTTAGAAGAGTGGAGTGGGCCTTAGAGAAAAAAGAAAGAGAGGAAAGAAGAGAAAACATCATTGTCAGAGGAATAGAAGCGGAAAGAGGAGAAGGGAAGGCAAAAGTTGAGGAGTTAATGGAAGAAATAGGTGCACAAGTGCAGATAATAGAAGCAAGAGAGATGAGAGGGGTGAGAGGAGGAATGATAATAGCTAGGGTAGGGAGCAGAGATCAAAAAAGACAGGTGATGCTGAAAAAAAGGAGCCTATGGGGCAGGCAGGAAAGGATAGAAGACGACCTGACATGGGCAGAAAGGAAAATGAAATGGCGGCTGAGGGAAATAGCAGGTGAGGAGGAGAGGAAAGGCAGAAGGGTGTGGACTGGTTACGGAAAAATAAGCATAGACGGGGTAATCTGGAAATGGGATGAGGAAAGACAGATGCTGAGGGACGGGCAAGGAAACGAAAGGCCGGAGAACATAAGTGGAGAACAAAACGAAGAGGAGAGTGATGGAGAAGAGGACAGAACGAATGGAGAGCAGACGCAGGGGGGGTGCAATACCAGGATGAGGGGAGGAGCAGGTACTCGCAGAGGGAGAGGGTGGCAAACGGTCCCGTTCGGAAGAGGGCAAAGTGGCAGAGGGACGAGGGGAGGTTGTTAGAAGGAAGAACGGAAAAAAAAGTAAGGAGGGGAGAAGCGGAGGATGTCAGAAGGGGGCAAAGATAGCCTTCTGGAACGTCGCTGGAATGGCGAATAAAGACAAAGATTTCTGGGAAGGATTAGAGGAATGGGACATTATAATGCTATGTGAGACATGGCTGGAGGAGAAGGGATGGGAAAAGTTAAGCAATAAGCTGCCCAGAGGGTACGACTGGGAAGTGCAATATGCAAGGAGAAGGAACAGAAAAGGAAGAGCGATAGGGGGCATGGTGACAGGGGTAAGGAAGGAGCTGGTAGAAGGCAAAAAGGAAGGCAAGGAAAAGATAGGTGGGGAGGAGGAAGGAATAGTGTGCAGGGAGGTGAAAATAGGCGCGGAAAGATGGAGAATAATAGGAATATTCGTTAACGGGGCTATAGAAAGGAAAATGGAGAAAATAAAGAAATACGCAGAAGCAGAAGAGGGAGGAAACCGGGGACAAAGGGCGAAAATGATAGCAGGGGGTGACTTTAATGCAAGAACGGGAGAGATGGGAGGGGGTTACTGGGGTGCAGGGTGCGAGGAGGAAGAAGGCAGAACTTCGAAGGATAAAAAGATAAATGGGGAAGGCAGAATAATGCTAGAAGGAATAGGAGAAGCGGGGTGGACAATATTGAATGGAAACACGAGAGGAGATGAAAAAGGGGAGTTCACTTTCACCGGAGTGAAAGGAGAGACGGTAATAGACTATGTGATAGGCAGCAATGAAGTAAGAGAGGCAGTAGAATGGCTACAAGTAAGCGAAAAGATAGACTCGGATCACCACCCGATCGTGGTGAGAATAAAAGAAGGCGAATGGAAAAGCAAAGGGAGAAGTAAGGCAAAGAAAAAAACTAGGAGAGGAAACTGGACAACAGAAGGGAGGGAAAGTTTCAGAAGAGAAGTAAGATGGATAGAAAGCATAGAAGAGAGAGGAATCGGAGTAGACGAAGAGGTGAAACAAATGAAACAAGAATTCAGCAGAGCGGTAGAAGTAGGAGCGAAGGCAGGGGAGGAAAGACAAAAGATGAGGGGCTGGTGGGATGAGGAATGTAGAGATAAAAAGAGAGAAGTGAGGAAAGTAATGAGAGAATGGAGAGAAAAGGGTGAAGGAAAGGACAAGTACAGGGCAATGAAAGGAGAATACAAAGAGATGTGCAAAAGAAAGATCAGGGAGGAAAACGAAAGATTCAAGAAAGAGGTAGAGGAAGCGAAGACGGAGAACAAGGTCTGGGAAGTAATAAATAGAGAAAGGTGGAAAAGAAAGAAAGTGGACGAAAACATAGAGATGAAGGAGTGGAAGGAATACTTCATGGGGATGCTGGGGGGAGTAGAAGAAAAGGTGGTAGGAAGGGGAAGGGAGAGGAGGGAAAGGGACGATGAACAGGAAATAAGTAGAGAGGAGATCAGAAAGGCGATTGGCAGGCTTAAGGACAAGAAAACCCCGGGAAAAGACGGAGTTGAAAATGAGGTGTGGAGGTACGGAGGAGAAGAGATGGAAAAGTGGGTGCTGAGAATATGCAACAGGATATGGAAAGGGGAGGGTTGGCCAGAGGAGTGGAAAGAGGGTATCATTATACCTATCATAAAGAAAGGAAGTGGGAAAAACACCGGAGACTACAGAGGAGTCACGCTGATGCCAACCCTGTACAAGGTGTATGCATCAGTGCTGGCGGCGAGGTTGGAACAGGAGATAGAAAATAAGGGAATTGTGCCGCAGAACCAGACGGGTTTCAGGAAGGGGATGGGGACGGTAGACAGCATATATGTGTTGAACTATCTAGTGAACAGGCAAATCTACCAGAAAAACGGGAAGATGGTTGCGCTTTTCGTGGACCTAAAAGCGGCCTTTGATTCAATAAATAGGAGAATATTATGGGAGTCAATGAGAGAGAGAGGTATAAGGGAAGAGTTAGTAGTAAGGACGGAAGAAATTTACAGGGAAACGAAAAGCAGGGTCAAAGTAGGAGAAGAAGTAGGGGAGGAATTTTGGACGGCAATGGGAGTGAGACAGCTGGGGTGCCCACTAAGCTCTTTCTTGTTTAACATTCTGATTGCAAACATAGAGGAAGAGCTAGGAAGGGCGGAAAGACATGGAGGAGTGAGATTAGGAGAAGGAAGGATTTACACGCTGGCTTACGCGGACGATATGGCAATTTTAGCGGGGGAGGAAGTGGGTATGGAGATGATGATAAGGAGATTAGAGAAATATATTGATAAGAAAGGGCTGGTACTGAATGTAGGAAAAACTAAGGTAATGAGATTTAGAAAAGGAGGAGGCAGGTTTAAAAAGGCAGAATGGAAATGGAAGGGCAAGAGGATAGAAGAAGTAAAGGAGTTCTGTTACCTGGGATATACGATAAGTAGGAATGATGGGCAGGAGGCGCACGTGCGGGAAAGAGTAAGAAAGGCAGGAATAGTGATGAGGCAAGTGTGGGGAATAGGAAAGAGAAGGTATGGCAAGGACTGGGAGAGAAGGATGTGGATGTTCGACAGACTGGTATGGACAGTGGTAGAATATGCGGCGGAGATATGGGGGTGGAAAGAATGGAAGAGGGTGAAAGCGATACAGGAAAGGTTCATAAGGTGGGTGCTAGGGGTGGATGGGAAGACGCCAGGATACATGGTCAGGGAGGAGGTTTGCAGAGATAAGTTGAGAATAAGGACATTGAAAAGGGCATGGAGCTATGAGAACAGGCTGAAAGAAGGAAGGGGGAGCTCGTTAGCAAGACTATGCAGACAGGAGTTGATAGACAGGGGAAGAGAAAGGGGCCGGGAGGAGAGAGGCAGAGGAAAGTGGGAAGAAGAAAGGGAAAGTAGGTTGGGAGAGGAGGGTGAAAATGCAGAGTTTGGAGAAATAGAAAGAAGGGATAAAATAAAACAGAGAGAAGAAAGGTGGGAAGAAATAATCGCGTCGAGGTATAACAGATGGTATAAAGAAGTAGTGGTCGAGGGCACACCCGAGTACCTGAAAAAGAAGTGGGGCGAAGAAAGGTGGAGCAGGGTAGCCAGGTTCAGACTTGGAAATATGGTGAAAGAGGCAGAATACTGGAGGGAAAATGGGGAGAGAAAATGCAGAATGTGTGGAATGGTGGAAGAGACGTGGGAGCATGTGTGGGATGGATGTGTAGGGATGGAAAATGAAGAAGGTAGCCGGCAGGACAATGTAAAAGAAGTGCTAGGGGGGGATGGAAGGGGAGAAGAATGGATGAAAGATGTGGAGCGAGTAAGAAAGGGGCGAGGAAGTGAGGAAGAAAGAGGAAGAGAGGAGGAGGAACGGAGCGAATGGGAAACGGAAGTTGGTGTGTGACAGAGGGAGTGAAGGAGTGAGAGGGAGAGAGAGATGGAGCAAGAATTTGGCCCGATAGATATAAGAGAATAAATATAACTTATAAAAGGCGATTTGAGATAAGCGGCGGAAAAGGATGGATGGAGAGAGAGAGAGGAATAGGGAGGGAGATAAGAATAAGGTATAGGCTAAGATGTAGATTAAGAAATTGTAAGATGATGTGAAGGGCCTGGCATGCCCTACAAAAAGGCTTTGAAACCCCTTTGGGGAGCAATAAAGAATACATACATACAAAAATTAAAAAAAAAAACTTCTGTTCCACTGAACATAAAATTTGTAATATTCGAAAAAAAATGGATCCCATCATTTACCCATCAAGGGACTAGGCTTAAAAGTTGGGGGATAAGTGACACTTTTTTGGGAAAAATTCTCCAGAAAATCGATCGCTACGTGTTTTTTGGAAATCAACATTTTAAGATAAAAATTTGAAAATCTTATACAAATACGGTTTTGAGATTTTTTTATTTTATATTCCGAAAATTTGTATAAAAACGAAAATTCGAAAAAAAACGTTCCGATTGGTCCATTTTTAGAAGAGAAAAAAAATCGATTTTTTTCAAAAATCGATATCTCGAAAACGGCTGGGTGAAAAAAAATTGAAAAAAAATCATGGAGGCCTTTCTCAATGGATGTATGTATGTATGTATTGAGGGAGGAGGGGTGGTGGCCGGGCGCTCAGTCCTACCGGACCATTGTTTCTCAATGGATACTAGAACATAAGAAATTAAAAAAAAAAAATCGGAGATGCAAAGGCTGAATGTTGTCCGATTTCGCGTGGAACGCCCCATACACATATAATATCGCGTGTCTAATGGTAAAAGGTCTATTTTTTATTATTCTTAGCGGAGTTCGCTATAAAAGTACTCGAAACGCATAGATTCATCGGAATTGAGTGAAAAAATAAATAGGTACAGGTAAAAGGTTGTATATTTGGTAGACCCATCCTTTCATCACTAACTTCGTTTTTTTTTTTTTGGTATACATTTATTAATGGGAGAAGGTCATATCCACGTTTTTTTATTTTTTTTTTGTTTTTTTTTCCCACTAAGCGCTTTGAAAAAGTCTGCCACGCAATGATACATCGATTTTTGAAAGACATTGTAAATTTTCATTTGCCGAAAAAAAATCCCTATTTTTCTTCGCATGTATCGATAGAACTTCGCGTTTCAGACGTTCTTGGACCATTCTCATTGAAAAACAGACTTTGGCGGATACGACCTTCGACCGCTAATTGAATGATTTTTCAAATTCATCTTTTTTGAAGGCATTTGGACATCTTTGGCGGAGATACAAAGAATGTAAAAGATCGTATATTGGCGCACACGTTGTATGTACCATTAGGCACGCGATGTGTTTAAATGCTCGTATGCCTTAGCTTTTCATCTACGGAGCGACTGTATATGTACGCCGAGTAAATACTCGGGTTCATTCTAAGAGAAATTTGTGCCACTCAAAACTCGTTTTTTATGCGAATAAACATCAGAAATTAGTTTCGCAAAAAAAACGCCATCATCGATTTTGTCGAAAAAAATTTCAAAAATTTTGTAGAGATCGACAAACATTCAAAGACCTTGGCAATGGGGTGGCGACTCATTTGGTTCAGGAGTTACAGCCATTTGAATGTGGAAAAAGAGAGAATTTCGTGTTCATGCTCGTCAAAAAAACCTCAGCCGATGAACTGTGAAAATTAATGTATGATATTATTATCATTTGAGATTATTTTTAAAATTTGACGATTTCCCTTTCTCCTCCTATGACTCCTAATCCCACCCTGCATCAACCCATTTTCCGACGAGCGCAAATGTAACATTTTTTATACTCTGTAACGTGGCAGCTCGCTGCCAGTTATTCGCCTCCTCCAACGCCGCGGAGCGTACCCTGCCCTCCCCGCCCCGCCGGAGTCCAGGCCGGTCGACCGGACCGCTAGAAGACGGACCACGTGGTCGGCTCGGACTTCGGACTCTGGCCAACGGCCCTCTTCCCCGCAACCCACCCGCTCGGCCCTTTGACCGG
The DNA here is from genome assembly GCA_963989295.1 of Ametastegia equiseti. Classification (NCBI taxonomy): domain Eukaryota; kingdom Metazoa; phylum Arthropoda; class Insecta; order Hymenoptera; family Tenthredinidae; genus Ametastegia; species Ametastegia equiseti. Next base: position 1,656,452 of record OZ022397.1, read on the forward strand.
TAATTTGCGCATCTAGCGGTGTCTGGAGTGACCCAATTACCGGAAGAAGAAGGCCGAGCCATCTTGATCTTGACCGTTTCGCGAGAGACAAGTGCTTCTAAACCCTCCGTGTCAGAAATTGTTCTGGAGTCATCCAAACGTTTATATTTCGCGATACTTTTCACGTGGTGAAAACCTCCTACCCCCTAGTACCTAATCGTAGGTTCTTGGAGCCCCAAAGCGACCCTGTGAGTGACTGTGTGCCCCCTCAAAAACATTGCCACCTCCCCGGGATTACCTGAGCCCCGCTACGACAAGGTAGGAAATTTATATTCTCCTTTTTCCGCCTGGACCAGCCTCCCCGGTTTCACCGAGAGGAGAACCACCGGATACGACGGTTCTAGGATACGTCTTCCAGGCTGGGAATTGACCATTTTCAATATTAAGCTAATGTGTTTTCGATTACTGGAAATATAAGATTTAATTCAACCAACGCCCGTGTGTCTTCAATCTACGCCCCCACGTTCCCCTCTACCATCCTGAGCCCCGGCATCCCCTCAACCCTTCCCGATATCCCGTTTTCCCGACTTTCCTTCGCGGCAACGCGACGAGTGGTCCGCGTAACGGACCTGGCGCCCAACTCTCTCTTATTGACTATCTGCACCCGTGTGACGTTGGAAGAAGCGTCCAGGTTTGATAGCACTGCCAACCCAAGTCGACCAAGGACTCGGGAGAGCGTGTTACAACTCTGATCTTCAAATGGCTATAAGTCCTGAACCAAATGAGTCGCCATCATCGCGAAGGTCTTGGAATTTTTGTCAATCCCTGAAAATTTTTTTTTCTCAATGAGTTTCTAGTGGCGCAAATTTTTGAAAAAAATCTTTACTCTAGATAACACTCAAATACCAAAAAACTTGGCATTCTTCATGGTGAATTTGTCACTCGGAGTTGTATAATGTAGGAAAGGTCTTAATCAATCGAGCCGAGTCATGTGTTTGAATGTTGCCTGACGTTTCAGCAGTGGTGTTCTGCCCTCATCAGAGGCTGTTTAATAAAGAACAAATGAAATGACAAATAAAACAGTGGTGTGACGTTATTAATAAGAATCAAAGGATCTGGTACACTGCAGATCCATGATTGAAAGTTGACATTTAATCAAGGACAATTGTGTCACATTACTTTATCGAACATAATTACAATCGTAGAACAACATGAAGAAACATCAGTTTAACAGATTGACATAAATTAGCGGACTCATTAATAGACTATACCTTAAGTAACACAGTGTTACATGTGTGAATAATACGATAGTGTTATTAGCCAACGGAACAGTGTTCACTTGCGTTGAAAGAACACTACTGAGGAAAAACAGTGCCCCTGGGTCATTATATAAGCTAATTATGTAGTGTGGTAGTAAGTGAACTTGTCAACACAAGTCAATCTAGCTCTGACGTCAAAGGCAGTCGAAAAAATCGTGACGTCAATCGGTCAGGATATTTTCAAGACACAAGGGTGGACACTACCTCATAGCCTACTACATCTATATATCATTACACATGTACACAATGACGATACACTCGTAGGTATTTAAAGATCCGAGCAGCTCCTAGATCTAAGATGTGTTAACATATTCGAGTAGGGTAAATGTAGTTTTTTTGTGTCTTCTTTTTTGTTAAGACTGTTCGGTTGTAGATTTATATGTAACATTTCCGATGTGATCCTTTTGGACCACACCGTTTCTTTATCAAGTATCACTAGATTATCCCAATCTAGATTATGTTTGTGCTTCAATTGGTGTACTGAAACTACTGACAGAGCACTGGAGTCTTTCTTAATATTATCTCTATGTTTTTCAACCCTAGTCTTAAGTTGACGTTTTGTCTCACCTACATACGAAGCAGAACAATCCTTACAATTAATCCTGTACACTACATTACATTGGTCTTCTTTCTTGTCTGTATCTTTCCCTTTGGTAACCAGAGATTTTAAGCTATTGTTCACCACTGGTATTGGAGTAAAATTAAATTTTTTTAGGGTACTACCCAACCTCTCTGAAAACCCTTTAACGTAGGGAATGCAAATCACCTTGTTCTTAAACCTAGGTAACGGATTGGAAACAGTTAATACCGTCGTACAAAGATCAGGGTCAGTGAGCGTGATAATAATGGTATCTTTAGTCCGTATATTCGCCATCGAATTGAAAATATACATTTTCCATTAGGTAAGTAATACCTGCTAGTAGTTCACTGAGTGGCAAAGTTGTGTGTTTGGCAATGTGAGTATATCTATTACTTAAAGCAGTCTTCACTAGTTCTAAGGGGATATTGGTAAATAGCGAGGTGACGTCTAAAGATATCAGAATGTGGTCTTCCGTGACCTGACACTTGGTGAGTTTATCAATCAAATCACAACTATGTTTAACATGTGAATCAGCTTTTGGAATGCTTTTGACCAGCAGCTTGCTAAGGAACTTAGAAATAGAGTAAGTTGGACTGCCAATGGCTGAAATAATTGGTCTTAGTGGAACGTCTTCTTTATGTATTTTAGGTAAGCCATACCCTTTCGCTAAGACCGTGCTAGTCTGTGTTAGCTCATTCCTATGTAGTTGTTGTGGTAAAAAACTATTGACATACCATCTATCTAAAATTCTACAGGCAGTCCTGCGTAGAGCGGTCAATGGGTTAGTATTTACTAATCTATATGTGTTTGTGTCAGCGAATAAGTGTTTCATGTCGCGCGTGTATGTATCCCTGTTCAACGCTACAGTTACACTGCCTACACAACCACAACACTTTCTTCACGACGGCCGATAAAGGCAGTGTCACTGTAGCGTTGAACAGGGATACATACACGCGCGACATGAAACACTTATTCGCTGACACAAACACATATAGATTAGTAAATACTAACCCATTGCACGCTCTACGCAGGACTGCCTTGTGATCGTAAATTATATTAATTTACCCACGATCGACACTTCGGCGCAGTCCTCGTATTTTACTGAATCTAATACACAATAGAGTTGGGCGCCAGATGCATTCGCATCACCTTAATTAACAAATTTGATATATCTGAGGACTCGGCGGATGGCTGACTAGGCTCAGGAACACCATCAGGAATGGTAGAATGGCGGGATTCACCAGGATAGTAAACTCGATCGATTCAATCTCAGATTTCGTATATTCTTCAATTCATAATTCTCAATTTTCAGATTTCATAACAGTACTTTTCTCAATATTACTCAAAACGAACATTATGTTGACGAGAGATTTTACAGAACGCGGTAGTGTGTGCTGACGAAAGTTATACGAATCAAATCAAACTAATGACTCGAGAATCACAACGCGATGTTACCTGAATTCCAACAATAGCAAATCTTGCACATCACTACGGTAGGATTCGAGTTAACGAGAGTATGAGAATTGACGAGATGTTTTTCCGAATCTAAACCGAATCTACGAAACTAGATCTTATTCTTAATCATATCAGACTTAATTCTACGAAACGCGGGACGACTTCTTTACGAATTACTAAATATACCGAACGGTACGAAACCGTAACGGGAGCTCAACTATAATTTTCCAAACTACAAAATGTCGTCCGCGGCTACTCTACGTCCGAACTAAATCTGCAGGGATAACCAACCAATACTAATTTCTTATTCTACAGAATTACCTTACAGTACTCAAGCAAATATCAAATTAACCAATCTGGGATTGATTTTTTTTACCAATTTTCTACTAAAGCAAAATCATACGCTACGTATCTCTAGCCACGAGGTCGTTTCAACTAACCGAACTATACCGAACAAACGAACTGGAGATCACGCGAATCTGCTACGGCATACCGCACCTCAGAGGAGCGAGATCCGTGATCCACGCAGATTCGGGACTAATACGTAATACAACACTTCACAAAACGACGTCGTAACTTTAAAAAAGGTTCAAGACCTTACGTTAATTTTTCTCCTGTCGTACTCCTCACACTGATTTTATTTTCTTTTACTTATACTTTACTGATTTTACTAAACTGACTTACTAAACGGGAGAGTACGGAAGAAATTCGGAACCAACAATGCAAACGGAAGTGAAGTTACAAAAAACGGAAGACTTGACTGATTTTTACAAAGCTACTACAACAGAATTTAGGCTGGACGCTGGCTGACGTGTTCCTTGGGTGACGGTCGAACGTAGAGAGGACGAGGCATCGATCCGTCTTGACGATCCGGGGTAGCGTACGATGATCCAGATCGTCCTGATTGGCCTATTTGTCTCACACCGCGTAAGTAGGTCGTGCCTAATCGTCGCAAATATTTGAATATTAACGACCCGCCGTGCACCTTGACCGGTGCTTCTTGCGACGTGTGTTACCCCTCGGTGGTCGTTTCGTGACGTCACGCGTTGGTTCCCCTCGTCTCCTCCTTCCCTTGGTACTGCCAGATCGATTGCCTGCTTTCGGGCGCACCTCGGCAGAAGATTCTTCCATCCGAAGTCTCTCAGCTGAAGTCCGGTAGCATCACCGCAACTTATCCGTCTCCGGCGTCGAGCACAGCGTTGGGCATTGCGCTTCGACTCGCAATGGCATCTGTTGGTCAGGAACGTCTGCACTGGGATATCGGGAGATAACTCGGCGGCGATAACAATGACCTGGACGGTAGATGATCGGGGTTGGTTCGGCTCCTGGCCGATGAGTCACGTACGGGAGGCTGTGTCGCTGTCTGCGTAGCCCTGTACGCCTGCTACGTGGCATCCAAGTTTCAGTCGGGAGGTTCGAGACGAGTAGCGTAGGTGGTTTCAGTCACTAGCCAGGGTGTTGTCTTTCAGGCACCACGTGACATACATGACTTTTCGGTTCCTTGCGGACTGACATCGTGAGTAGGACCAATTCGGGAGTCATGAGGATCGTCGTAGCTTCGTCGTGGTGTTCCTTGGTTGTTGTGCGTCGTGATACAAAATACAAAATACGAAAAAGCATTAATTCTAACCCTATTTTTCTGCCTAATCTTTTTTGTTGGTTGGTTTCCCGCAGATCCCTTCAGATACGCGTCAGCCAGATTCCCGAAATGCGCTTGGAACGTTGGTGTTCCAAACGCCACGTTACAGCCTATAGAATTTTAGATAGATGGAATGTCAATAGTTTTTTACCACAACAACTACATAGGAATGAGCTAACACAGACTAACACGGTCTTAGCGAAAGGGTGTGGCTTACCTGAAATACATAAAAAAGACGTTCCACTAAGACCAATTATTTCAGCTATCGGCAGTCCAACTTACTCTATTTCTAAGTTCCTTAGCAAGCTGCTGGTCAAGAGCATTCCAAAAGCTGATTCACATGTTAAACATAGTTGGGATTTGATTGATAAACTCACCAAGTGTCAGGTCACGGAAGACCACATTCTGATATCTTTGGACGTCAGCTCGCTATTTACCACTATCCCCTTAGAACTAGTGAAGACTGCTTTAAGTAATAGATATGCTCACATTGCCAAACACACAACTATGCCACTCAGTGAACTACTAGCAGGTATTACTTACCTAATGGAAAATGTATATTTTCAATTCGATGGCCAATTTTACAAACAAATCTTCGGCACCCCGATGGGTTCTCCGGTGTCACCAGTTTTGGCAGACATAGTTATGGTGGACTTGGAGCGTGAATGTTTGGCTAAACTAGATTTCAAACCCGTATTTTACTATCGTTATGTGGATGATGTTATCACGTGCATCCCTAAGTCTAAGATTGACCAGGGGGGCGATTCTGTAACTCTGTCCATAACTTATGGACGTCTATAAGTTTTTTCCCCGAATCTACGCCAGTGCATTGCCCCGCTAGCACCCGCCCACCACCGCAGCAGCCTATGCGCTTTGTTTACGGGTAGCAACCGTCGGAGCTAGCCAATCAATTTACGGACAAGGAACAATTGAATCCAAGGAAAGTCCGACTCCGTGATAGCGCTAACTTGAATTCGCGCGTTACCGAATCGAGTTTCTAGCGCCTGCCGGATCGAAACTTATAGACGTCCATAACTACAACGAACGGCATCGAGACCTATAGATATCCATAACTGCTTGACTTTTTGGACGTGTATCTCACGCGAAAAAAGTTGCAGCTGCTGAAAAATACGGAGTAAAAATACCTAAATCCGGCCGATTCGACGTTAAATTTCTCATATGTCATACATGTATATTTTAAATGGCATTATCGAGTGAAAAAACGGAATATGTTCGTTATAGACTGTCATTACGGCGGGCGCTAGCGTATCGGTAGCGCTAGCGAGCGATCGCTGCAGTTATGGATGTCTATAAGTTATGGACATCTATAAGTTTCGACCGTGCAGGCGCTAGAAACTCGATTCGGTAACGCGCGAATTCAAGTTAGCGCTATCACGGAGCCGGACTTTCCTTGGGTTCAATTGTTCCCTGTCCATAAATTGATTGGCTGGCTCCGATGGTTGCTACCCGTAAACAAAGCGCATAGGCTGCTGCGGAGGTGGGCGGGTGCTAGCAGGGCAATGCACTGGCGTAGCCTCGGGGAAAAAACTTATAGACGTCCATAAGTTATGGACAGAGTTACAGAATCGCCCCCCAGGTTCTAAACATCTTTAATAGCTATCATGAGAGACTACAGTTTACCCATGAAGTGGAATATGAAAGAAAGCTCAGTTTTCTAGATGTACAAGTCATCAGGGACGAAAATAATGTGTTAATTACTAACTAGTACCGGAAACCTACTTTTTCGGGTAGATTCTTGAACTTTGATTCCACGCACCCTATCTCTCAAAAAAGAGGCATGGTTTTTAATCTAGTAGACAGAGCTGTCTCTTTGGCTCACCCAAAGTTCCACAAGGACAACTTAACTTTAGTGCGAACCCTGCTTCGAGCAAACAATTATCCGGCTTTTTTTTTGAAAACTTGATCACTAAAAGATTGCAACATTTGAGTGTCAGAAATATACGGACTAAAGATACCATTATTATCACGCTCACTGACCCTGATCTTTGTACGACGGTATTAACTGTTTCCAATCCGTTACCTAGGTTTAAGAACAAGGTGATTTGCATTCCCTACGTTAAAGGGTTTTCAGAGAGGTTGGGTGGTACCCTAAAAAAATTGGATTTCACTCCAATACCAGTGGTGAACAATAGCTTAAAATCTCTGGTTACCAAAGGAAAAGATACAGACAAGAAAGAAGACCAATGTAATGTAGTGTACAGGATTAATTGTAAGGATTGTTCTGCTTCGTATGTAGGTGAGACAAAACGTCAACTTAAGACTAGGGTTGAAAAACATAGAGATAATATTAAGAAAGACTCCAGTGCTCTGTCAGTAGTTTCAGTACACCAATTGAAGCACAAACATAATCTAGATTGGGATAATGTAGTGATACTTGATAAAGAAACGGTGTTGTCCAAAAGGATCACATCGGAAATGTTACATATAAATCTACAACCGAACAGTCTTGACAAAAAAGAAGACACAAAAAAACTACATTTACCCTACTCGAATATGTTAACACGTCTTAGATCTAGGAGCTGTTCGGATCTTTAAATACCTACGAGTGTATTGTCATTGTGTACATGTGTAATGATATATAGATGTAGTAGGCTATGAGGTAGTGTCCTCCCTTGCGTTTTGAAAACATCCTGACCGATTGACGTCACGATTTTTTCGACTTCCTTTGACGTCAGAGCTAGATTGACTTGTGTTGACAATAGCATGTGACGTTGACACTTACTTCCACACTACATAATTAGCTTATATAATGACCCAGGGGCACTGTTTTTCCTCAGTCGTGTTCTTTCAACGGAAGTGAACACTGTTCCGTTGGCTAATAACACCATCGTATTATTCACACATGTAACACTGTGTTACTTAAGGTATAGTCTATCAATAATGCCGGAATTCATCAAGCTCCGTTAAATGTTTAAGCGCCGTAATATTTAACGCCCCGTTAAAGTGTTTTGTTTCCATCGAAATTTTTAACCAGCGTAATAGTTTCAACGGCTTGTTAAAAATGACCGCCGCGGTTGCTGAGCGACTTAGTACGGGAGACCCACATACAACGATAGATACTTGCAATTGCAGTTCGTTGTCGTTGAATGCACGTGAATCCTACAGACACACACAACTCAACTTACGCATTTCTTTAACAAGACACGCGGTTGCTCAGCAACTGCGGTGGTAATTTGTAACGAGCCGTTAAAACTATTACGCTGGTTAACAATTTCGATAGAAACAAAACACTTTAACGGTTCGTTGAATATTACGGCGGTTAAACGTTTAACGGAGCTTGATGAATTCGGGCATAAGTCCGCTAATTTATGTCAATCTGTTAAACTAATGTTTCTTTACGTTGTTCTACGATTGTAATTATGTTCGATAAAGTAATGTGACACAATTGTCCTTGATTAAATGTTAACTCTCAATCATGGATCTGCAGTGTACCAGATCCTTTGATTCTTATTAATAATGTTACACCACTGTTTCATTTGTAATTTTATTTGTTCTTTAATAAATAGCCTCTGATGAGGGCAGAACACCACTGCTGAAACGTCAGGCAACATTCAAACACATGACTCGGCTCGATTGATTAAGACCTTTCCTACAAAAAACTTGGCATCTGAAGTTTTTCGATTCAGGTGCGAGGTTTCGAGTCATAAGAGCGCGAAATATAAAAAGAAACTAAAAGCGAGAAACTTTCAATAAATGTCCTGTCTGAACGTTGTAACCTATCGAAAACCAAGAGAAACGGGGGTAGGTTTTTCAACTTGTAGTTCAAGAGAAAAAAAAATCAGTCATTTTGAAAAAGTCGAGGTCTGCGGGCGTGTCGAGTTGAGGTAGAATATCCCATGTACCCACGTGTAATAATTCTTCAGAACGCACAGACAGTAAGCGACAAAGCTGCGCGAATGCAGCCAATAAGATTTTGAAGTTTGGCGCGGCTAATGTCGGTGCGTCAAGTAATAGGCCAGAGTGAAATTCGACCGGAAATAGGCTGGAAATTCGAGTAAATGTTGGGACAGCACCGCTGATTTTTGGAATAACGCAGACCGAATCCGTTCAAAATCACGATTTCCTGATATTTTTCTTGACACTTGCATGGCTTACGTTGCCCATAATGATGACAGACAGGGCACTGTTCATATCAACTTCATCGGAAACTTGAAAATACTTTCCGAACGAATTTTTTCGTGCTACAAGGCGGTGTCAAAAAGTAACACCTGATTCACGGATGAAACGAGAGTTAGCAAAATAAATTTGCAACAAATGTCTGCGAAAAAAAATAAAATTTTTGTGACACGTAATCTATTCTATAGATTGTTCTGTTGCATAAATTGAATCGATGAATTTTTCCATACATATACAGGGTGAGTTTTCTCCGGGGTTCTGAGAGGGTGTGGCCTGAATTGGTTTAGGCTCCGCCTTCTTCTATTCATACTTGTTATTGTTAAGAAAATAATCTCCATTCATGTGGAGACACCTTTATTCCCAAATCTGCCTATTATTCCGGGCGATCTAGATCAAGTCAACAAACAGTCCAATCGCATATTCTGTTATGATGATAGTGTAAGGAAAGCAATGACACTAACTATAAGCCTTAATAATATTAATTTATTCGGGTAGTATCACATTAGATGTTCGAACGGACCACCTTCTGCATCGATATACACAACAAGTCTTCGTTAGAGCCGAGTAAACAATAACTGACAGTGGGCGAGGAATAATATTCTCATAATAACAGGTATGAATAGAAGAAGGCGGAGCCTCAACCACTCCAGGCCACACCCTCTCAGAACCTCGGAGAAAACTCACCCTGTATATTATTAATATTATAATACATAAATTCAGTAACTGAAGTAGGTCTTAGTAGTTTTTGTGTAAATCGAGCACTGGAGCTTTTATCAGGGTCGCTTTAGTGGCCAAACTATCACAAATAGAGAGGTGCCGGCACTGATTTCTACATGAAAAATTTCGTGATCTACAAGATTAATTCTATACATCTTTGCCCTATCTGTCATCATTTTGGCAGCGTGAGCCATGAAAGGGTAAGAAATGAGTATAAAATTGCGCTTTTCAACGGTTGTGTTGTTTTGTTTTGTTACAAAAATGAACGGTGCCAAATCCCAACAACTCAGGTCCTCATTGAAAAACGCCCAATATTACTATACATAATATTATAAAATACCTAGAGCCTCGCTCCAGAATCATTATCACGCTGCTGCTATTTTCACATGTTTTAAATGCACTGTCAGTACCTATTTTGGGTGGTGTATTGCCATAAATAACCGTTTTGTTCCATCTGTCGTGGTTCTGTGGCTATATGTTTTTATCATTCGTGTACGATATACTGAAATCTTGATTACTTATTTCTTAATCCACAGCTTGCAAAGGAGTGGAAGAAGAAACCGGACAGAAAACTGAGATCCAGGTTACAGTCGTTATGGAAAAACAGTATTTCTTTGCGAGCGGAAGTGGAACAACTCCTGACAGAGAAGGCAATTATGTTAGATGAAGATGTAAGTGAGAATTCCGGCCGAATGGTCCAGATTGACTGTGAAAATGTCGAGAATACAATAATCGACACTTCCTTCACGGATTTTACTGTACAGTGTCCGGAAGTAAAAAGTGAACAAATATGTAGTACCCCAACAACAATTGATAACACGAAAGAAATCAATGAAATATCAGTTGACAACCTCGATAATTTTGATTCGAGTGCAAACACTTGCGAAGTGAATAGTGTTGACAGTGGAGCGTTGATAGGGAAATCGCCAACCAACATTGAGGAACAAGCCGATAATGTGTACTCCATTGAAGAATCGAACACACAAGTATCTATTGTGTGTACTGTACAGCGCTCGATATTTACGACTACAGTGACAGCGAAAATGAAACCGAAGCGAATCAAGAAAATATAAAAGATGTGAATGCTTCTTCGCCAAAGTTGCAAAGCCACAAACAGAAATATAGTGTAGATCTCGGCGAAAGACATCTCTACTCTGCTAAGTTCAAAAACAGTGATGGAATTGTTACGAACAGTGCAATGCGCAGAGGGCTTAAGACTCTACAAGCGACGGAATACGAATGCACGTGTTCTTTGAGATTCAGCACAATACGTGATAACGAAACAGATTATGTAGCTTACGCCAGATGTTTGAGTGCCGAACACAAGCAGTATTTCAAATTTATTCTTATTGATTTGAAAGAAGTGTTTATGTGACAAGCTCGGCTAAAGTATCGTTCAAGCACGAAAAGCGCAATTTCGCACAATTAAGAGGCGTAGAACGTGAAGAAGTCAAAAAAGTCCTGAAAACTAGACCACCACGAGATTACCAAATGGAAGTCGCTAGAAACATCGATCCTGCTTTAGCTGCAGATGGGAACATGCAAGATCTGAGGAGATTGTACAGTAATGTTCATCGATGCATGCTTCGTGGCTAACTTCTTTTTTCCAAGTTTTGCTTCCTTTCTACTGATACTTTGTGTGCCCATGACCGGAGAAGCAGTCAACAATAGGTTAGCAGATGACAGCGGCGGGCGATTGCAGCAATTGTTTATCAAGTTGCTCCTATCAACTGCTCTGCGCGCCATAGGTAGATGACACACGAATAGAAAGGAAACAAAACTCGGAAAAAAGAAGTTAGCCACGAAGCATGCATCGATGAACATTACTGTACATTTACCAGAAGGCTAAATCTGAAGACAATTGTAAAAACGACTTGGTTCTCAAATCTGGCGACTTGAGTGACAATTGATGCAATTGTGGATGGTTCAAGATAAAGAAAAAGATCCTTACCTAAGGAATGTTTGTTTACCGTTAACTGCGATAATGTATGCGAGGCTCAACTGAATCTTCTGGATCATTCCAATGGAATTGTTTTGCACCTGGACGCTACGGGATCCGTTGTCAGAAAACCATCGGAATTAGAATGCAAACGGATTTATTATTATGTTATCGTGACGAAGCATCAAGAATCTGTCATTCCAATCGCTGAAATGGTGACATCTGAACACAATATACGATCCATTGCATCTTTTTTGAAGGCGTACAAGTTTGTTGTTCAAGAAAAAGTTCACATTTGGCCATTCGTGTCGGCCATTGTTGTAGACTGGAGCTGGGCATTTTTAAATTCGATATTCTCTGAATGGAATCAAATGTCTATCGGTGATTACATTACATTACGGTGATGAATGGACAAAGACCGAAGAACATTATAATTGTGCAAACTTGTTGCGCGCATTTCACGAAAAGAATGTCGACGATAATCAAAAAAGACTTTTCTCGGTATGAAAATATTAAGTCATTTTTATTGGAATGCATAGCTGGTATGATGCTGTGCAGAGGGGTGGATAAACTTGAGAATGTATTCGAACATTTCGTCAAGGCAGTGTCAACACCAGACGAGGACGATGCTCAAAGTAGTTTATGTGCTTTAGCGAGAATAATGACAGACCGACAAGTAGAAATTACAGAGATCACAAACGACCTTGAAAATGAAGATAGTGGCGACGAATTTAATTCTGAGAAACGAAAGCCGAAATCTGATTCTGCATCGCTGAAAAAAAGTAAAGCAATTTTCGCAAACTCTCCATTCTTCATATATTTTGAGGGTGAGTTGAAAAAAATGGAAGCGGAAATTGACAAAACGAAGCCAATTACAAATAGGTACTACGTACCTGATTTCGCTCGACACATGACGTGGAAGCATTTGCCATATGCTCCCCCATGGACTTCGCTAATGTTGGACCTAGTCGATAAAAATATCTCACGTCTCAGCAATGCCTACGTGGAGAGTTACCACAGGGTCATAAAACATCAACTGTTGAATCACCAGAAGAATCTGATAATCGGCCACTTCGTAAGGAAAACTGAACAATACACACGTTCTTTGATCGCAGAAGCCAAGTTGGACGTTTCTTTGAAAACAAAGGAGCTGAGTAAAAAGCCGAAATATCCGAAAACAGTGAAGAGGAACGTTATCCCTGCTCCAAAATGCAAGGATCGTGATATAATCCCAAAATCTTTGTCACAGGCGAATGTTGATGCTGAAGTTTTCTCGCAGATAGAAGATTTGGTAGAAAACAATGTGGAGCCAACGGATTCAGAAAATATGTTTCCCGAGGAAGCATCCGATCCATTAATCGGCGAAATGTGGAGGGATTCGAAAAAGGAGTGTACATGCCAGAGGGCACTTCAAGGGTAATGTGCTCGTAAATCTGGTGAATCAGATCAATAGAAAATCCCGTAAAAAAAAACATGTAAGTACCAGTGCTCCGGAACCAGAAGCGAAGGTGAAAACCCCTGACCTGGCGGAGTTCAGCAGCAATGAGCTTCAGAGCAGTGATTTAACCAAGAAGGAAAGCAGTTTATTGCTCAATTCTCGTGTTTTGGAAAATGTACTGTTTGACGATGTGAATTTCTACAAGCAGTCTAAGTCTCACAATGTGAGAATTGCGTATTTCTTTGCCGAAAAAAATCCCCCAATCAGGTCGAACTGTTTCCAATTGACTGCCAGACAGTTCCATACATTGACTCCGAACAGATGGATAGATGGACTGATCATCGACTGCTATTGTATGACCCACATCGATAGGTGGACGAATAGTATGTATTTATCTACAGACGATACCGGTAGTATCCTCGGAGGCAATTGGGAGTACAGAAAACCGCCTTCATGTGGAATATATAATATTTCTCGCGCTTTGAGTGGAACTATCTTGATGCCTTACATGTATCACGGTCACTGGCGATTGTTCGTCGTTAACATAACCGAAAAAACCTTGACTTTGTTAGATCCATACGAGGTCACACATGATCAAGACAGAGCCTCCAAGCATTCCGGCAGTTTGTTGAAGCTAGTAGCAAAAGCTCAACAGTGAGCGAAATGAAGAGAATACAGTGGGAAGTTAAGGAGGAAAAAAGGCCGCGCCCGTATCAGCATCCCCTGGACTGTGTCAATTGCGGAGCATATGTGACGCATTACGTTGAATGTTTGGCAAATAACGTGCCATTTGATTTGACATTCGATCCACTGTTATTCAGAGAACACATGGCACTTACTTTGATTCGGAAATCAAAGTCTGTCAAAGAAATGTGTCTGTACTGTTCCGGCGAGCGCTACGAAAATGCTGTTGCAGTATGCGAAGCGTGTCATCATTGGTGTCACTCACATTGCATACAGAAAGGAGAATATGATTCAGAGGAGGAAGAAAATGAGAGCGACCCACTGAATCGATTCAAGAAAAGACTTAAAAAAACTACGACAGGACCACAAAAGAAGATGAAGTCTATCTGCAGCGATCCTCATACAGTGGCGTTCAGATGTAAATTATGCAGACGCAATGACAAATAGAAAGTGGAAGATGTGTTATCAATCTAATAGCAGCGTTTGAGATGTTTCATTTCTGAACGTTGCTCATCCAAAATACTGCTATTCCGCACTAGATCTTGCATTGCAATCACGAATAAAATTGGACGATTATGGCGTACATGGGTAGTACTTGGAAATGGGAGGATACTTCAGAAACCAATCGAGATTATACAATTGTGCGACGGATAACAATTGCATGTTGGGCGAACTTTTTAGTTATGAACACTTTAATAATGAAATTATAGTGAAAATATTATGATTTCTTCAAAAAGTTCTTCTAAAATTGAATCTTTAGGATAAAATCCAGCTAAAAAAGGAAATCCGAAAAGGCTTCCGACGCTCCGATCGGGACGAATATTCTTTTCAGAGCTTCGGAATATTTGAGAAGGAAATATGATTCGGTCCGGTCGTCGCCAAACGACTAGTCCGGTTGTTATTAATTTTTTAACGAATTTGGCGATCTGGGGGATGCAGGTAAAGGGTGGCTTCCGACGCTCCGATCGAGTCACATATTTTTTTAAGAGCTCCGGAATATTTGAGAAGAAAATATGACTTGGTCCGGTCGTCGCCAAACGACCAGTCCGGTTGTTATTAATTTTTTAACGAATTTGGCGATCTGGGGGTTGCAGGTAGAGGGTGGTTTCCGACGCTCCGATCGGAACGAATATTCTTTTCAGAGCTTCGAAATATTTGAGAAGAAAATATGATTCGGTCCGGTCGTCGCCAAACGACTAGTCCGGTTGTTATTAATTTTTTAACGAATTTGGCGATCTGGGGGATGCAGGTAGAGGGTGGGTTCCGACGCTCCGATCGAGACAAATATTTTTTTCAAAGCTCCGGAATATTTGAGAAGAAAATATGACTTGGTCCGGTCGTCGCCAAACGACCAGTCCGGTTGTTATTGATTTTTTAACGAATTTGGCGATCTGGGGGTTGCAGGTAGAGGGTGGCTTCCGACACTCTGATCGGGACGAAAATTTTTCAACCTTTTTACACTCATTCCAAAAGCGTGTATGCAAAGTAAGAGGCTTCTCGACTCATCATTATGCTGTTGGAAATCGAGTTCGGATAAGGGTGGTTTTTAAGGGTGCTATATACAAAATCGACAATCATCTCTCATATTTGGTAGCCGTACACCATTCGCTGCATTACTCATCACACGTCAGTCGCGAAATACCGGAATTCCGATTCTGGACTGTTTGTTGCGTTAACGTTACGAACTTCAACCTCATCACAAAAGCACCTCTGGTGCAAAAACCTTTCGCTAAGTACATTAATGAGTAGATCTCTCAACCAAAAAATAGAAGGCATTGTGCTCGTTCGCTCGCTGCGCTCGCTCACTCGATTGGTTTAAGATTGTCAACCTATAAAAGCAATGAAATCCCATACAACTGCCAAGTTCCTGCCTGATACCACTCAACCAAAAAATGAAGAACGTTGTGCTCGTTCGCTCGCTACGCTCGCTCACTCGATTTGTTCATGATATTATCCGTTGTGGAAACAATTTGAATGAAAAAATTGGAGATGATCACATTCGTGAAAAAATGTTTATACCAAAGAATTGATGAAAAAAAAGGAAAAAAAAATTCAGAGGTAGTGGTACCACCGTGCCGACAGAAAACAAAATGAAAATAAATTGCGAATAACTCCGGAACACGACATAGAATGGGTTAGTAACCGATAATTCTACACGCGATAAAAAATTCAGCCCAAACAGTGCATGAAATTAGCAAAAATCGACGAAAACGTATTTTTCGTATTTCATTCGGAATATTGTCAAAGCTCTCGCACCATTTACGCAAAAAAGCCTTCAGTACAACCGTTCTACCGGAAATACGGAACACAAATGTATGAAAACTTTTTCATTTCACGCAACAATAATGATCAATTATGTGAACCGGTAATTATGGTAGCAAAAAGCAATTGTGAACTGTCAACGGCTAGCAGAAGTGATTTTAGGTCGAAAAATATCCGACAAGTGGTGCTGCGCACGCGAATTATTGTCAATAGCGAGGATTGTTAGGTCAAAGATATCCTTCAGGTGGTGCTGCACGCACGAATTATTGGGTGCGTTCGTCATGCACGCTTTTTTCGCTTAAAGCGCTAACACGGTATAATTTCAGTGACGGACACTATACCGCGTGTTAGCGCTATAAGCGAAAAAAGCGTGCATGATGAATGCACCCATTGTCAACAGCGAGAATTATTAGGTCGACAAATATCCGACAGATGGTTCTATGCATCAAATATTGACATTAATCCTCGCGTCTACCAGCCGTTGACTCGGTTGACAGTTCACAATCGTTTTTTGTTACCACAATTACAGGTTCACATAATTGAGCGGTATTGTTGCATGGAACGCAAAAGTTTTTGTATATTTCTGTTCCGTATTTTCGGTAGAACGGTTGTACAGAAGGCTTTTTCACGTGAATGGTGCGTGAGCTTTGATAATATTCCGAATGAAATACAAAAAATACGTTTTCGTCGATTTTCGCTAATTTCGCGCACTGTTTGGACTGAATTTTTTGTCGCGTGTAGAATTATCCGTTACTAACCCATTCTACGTCGTGTTTCGGAGTCATTCGTGATTTATTTTCAATTTTTTTCTGTCGGTACGGCGGTTTGGGTATCGCATGCTCTTAATACTTTGCTTGCGCTCGGCCGCGGTAATGATAATGCAATGTCGAATCAAATGATTCTCGGTAACGTGAAGGGCGAAATTATTGAAAAAGTCGAAAAGAAGTACGTTCGGAAAGATGTTCCAATAATTGAGAACGTGATCGAGGATTGCGATCTTTGGAAATTCAATTGATCAAAGCACATGGTACGTTATTTTCATGGATTTAATTAACAACAATTCCGATATCGGCTACTGGCGAAAATATGAATCGTCACTCGGTCAACCCGTGAATCAAATCGATTCTCACAATTGTATACGTAGAGTTTACGGTTCGCGTGTTACTGCTGCACCTGGCAATGGCATTCGCCTTCCTATAACATCGATTCTTACATTTTTGCATTCACAACACTGTTACAGATTGCACGGATGACGAGACCACGGAACTCAACGAGGAGGCTGAAGATTTCTAACCCAGAACACGCTTGCCACTCGTCCATGACGATACGGCAGCTCCTGGAGGACCGCAGGATTAATATGAATAGCAGGGCTGGTAACTAGTCGCTTTTCTCACTACAAGTCACTTTTTTATATCAAAGCCACTTTTTGTCATTTATTCCGGCAAAATGGTCACTTTGGTCACTTTTTTCATTGAAACTGAGATTGTTTCAATTTCATTTTCTCCGATGCGAGATAATTTGTAATTGATTCAAGGAACTCGATTGTGTATCGACTGTTTACCCAGCTAACACAGTTATGGTCCCAAGATGTATCGGCTATGCAACACAGAATCCTGCGATGTAACAGACTATGTCACAGGTAACGTGATTGAAATGGTCCATGTACTCTAAAATGTCCGCCACATTTCGTGTGGCCGCTATGTAACAGTTACTAGAAATTGATATGTGTCTGGTACGTCGCAGAAAAGTAAATTTTACAGAACCGCAATACATCACAGCGCTACGTATCATGTATGGAGCAAATACATATTATCGTTGGCAATGTATTATTACTCAAAAAAATGTATAGTTCAGTCTTTTATTGAATAGATCAAACATTTATTGCTCGCGCAGTTATTTCATTTTTCGTTGTCTAGTAATTATGAAGAATCCACTATTATTCATGAGACAAAAAAAGTTGTAATGACTATATCGAGGATACCGCAGCCAACATACCTCAGCCAAAAATGAAGAAAAAAAATCATGTCGATTTTTTTTATTCAATACCATACGAGCCTAGCGCATATACGCAATTGAAAGTTGACCGCCAATCGATGAAAACGCATTTTTAAGTTCGCTACGAAGAAAATTTTCATACGCTATTTGGCCTAACCGGGATTCGAACCTGTGTTCGCCACTCGCATTCGCTCGGATAGCATTTCGGATCACACGCCCTACCGACTACGCCAAACTACCTTATGGAATTAGGTGACTTGATGTGATTCATAATACCCCATATGATTTGCAATTTGGTCCACATAATAATAATCCAGACAGTATAGAAGCCTACAATTGTCACAGATTAAAAAATATTGTGAATGCAATTTATGTAGTAAAACGAAAAATGCTGAACAGATACGTTAAACAAAGTCATTTTATGTACGGTGAGTCATGGATCGGATACGTAACTTGGGTTACATCCCATCCACATAAACTTGTGGCATCATAGCGAGAGCGGCAGTACTCCGTACATGCGCCATGCACAGGATTTCGTAGCTTAGACCTTGCTTTAATACATTTTTCGACATTCATTAGAACATAACAGAAAACGTATCTGGGATGGGATTCTGTAACTCTCCGCTAACTCCGCAAAGTCTGCTAACTCCGCTAACTCCGCTAACTCCGCAAAGTCTGCTAACTCCGCAAAGTCTGCTAACTCCGCTAACTCAGCGGGGACCGTTGGTTGGCTAAGAAGCCAACCGACTGTCCAATCAGAGACCGCTTCGGGTCTCGATGGTGCCTATACGGTGGCGCTGTGTACGGTGGTACCCTGTACGGTGGTGCCGTGGGCTTTGTCCGGCCGCTAATTGCAACAAATAAACAAACGCAAGAGCTCCTGTCACTTGATACATATGCATAAATTTCACAAGAATAAAGTGAGGAGATAAAAAGGTAGAAAGAAAACGAATAAATGAATAAAAATATTGAACTGTGGGCTACAGGAAATAGGACTATAGGAAAAAGGTAATGAGAAGTAAGCGATAAGAAATAGGCACCACCGAAATCCGAAGCGGTCTGATTAGACGGACCTTTGGCTTCTTAGCCAACCAACGGTCTCCGCTGAGCGAGCGGAGTTAGCGGACTTTGCGGAGTTAGCGGAGTTAGCGGAGAGTTACAGAATCCCATCCCTGGAGTACCCTGAAAATATGGTTCTTATAAGTAAATATATCTGTTATCGAACGGAGATAATCACTACCTATGAAACGTTTCCGCATACAAAAATATCCAATTATGGCTTAATTCGATAGATGCATAGAAACTGTAACGACAATTTTCAAAGATAACGTGTTGCCGCCATTTTGTGACGACAATAAACAAAGATAAGGTGCGAGGACAACTATTGTCGAAACCCTACGTCCTTCCAAGTTAGTTATTCGATTAATGCTCAATAAAAGATGTTCGCGGGATTTGTTTGGGCGCCAGGCGCAACTAAACTTACGTCAGTCAAAGGTAATTTTCACAGATACTAACTTTACTCAATAAACTAAATCAAATATAATAATCGACTTGAACATGAAAATTTACATCGAATAACCTATAGGAACGACGGCCTTGAAGCACGGCTAAGTCAGCTAAAATAAGGTATAGGGTAGAGTGCGTGGATTCACCTTTCACAGATATTTATTTAATGTGGAATAATTGAGGATAAAAGTTCGGACACCAGATTTAATCCTTCTTTGGAACCGAAGTTCCGTATATTGTACTCTCTTTTATTACACAAATATGCGAGCGATAAATCAAAGAAACATGAATCAGATGTTAGCGAGCTGTACAGGATTAGTTTTTCAAATCAAAATACGCGAGAAATACATTACTCTAAGCAAGCAAATAATATAAGTTCCTAGCGGTATTGAAATACCGAGCAATAACACACGAGGTGACCTAGCTAAGCGTGCTGTATAGGTGAGCGATATAATACAAAAGAGCTATAGTCGAAGTTAAACGTATCACTGGGCGATACGATACCCGAATAAAACAAAAGAATTAAAAGCAACGCTTAGCGGTAAAGAAATTATTCGCAAATACCTAGCAATAAAGAAATTCGCAGAGAAGCTACATTTATCAATCAAAGAGTTCAAATAACGATTTTCAGAACGATTAAATTACGAATTTATCAATCATTACAAAAGAATCAATATCAAAAATTACAGAGAAGAAATCTAATTCATCAAAGGACTCGACTTTACTTAACTAACTTAACTTAATGCAACTACGTTCAGCCTACCTACGAGGTACGGATGGAATAGTAACACACCATGTTCGCAGATAATAATTAGCAAAATATTCAAACAAATTAATAATAAAAGCAAAGCAAATCTACAGAAATCAAACACAAGAAATAGATCATCAGATAAAATCAAGCATTATACTCTAAGACATGCGGAAAATTGACTCGACAGTAAGATCGGATAAAATTACAGAGCAGAAACAAATTATTAAACAACTAATCAGTCACGAAATCTCTCTGCTGGATTTGTTCTAATGCGAGACTCATCACGTGGCTCATCGGCTCACGCTACACAAAATGTCCAACTGACTCCTCCAGAGATTTTTCAAGGCTTTACAAATATTCAGAACAAGCGACCTTACCTTACAAAGAAATCGGCTACATCTCTTTAAGCACAGGTAACTAATAAAGCGGAAAGAAACTTAGCGGAAAGAAACTTAGCGGAAAGAAAGCAACTAATTCACAAATAGCATAGCAAGACTTAGATAAGGTGCGGTAAGCGGTAACGGTGGTGCGGAGAGACACGTCTTCGTCGGAGAGCTGCTGAACGTAGAAGGAAGAGCGGGATGATCGTCTCGGGTGGCTTGACCCTGGTCCTCGGCTAGGGGGTGAGGTGGGGAACCAATGGTGTTTGACACTTTCGATGATTGGCCAAATTTCGAATTGCGAGCGGAAAATCCTGTCGTCGCGACGACTCGTCAACCGTCGTGACGTCAAAATCGGTCCGATTTCTTCATTATCGAGCGGAAAGGAGGGTTGCCTGCTTCTCAGTCGTCCGAGGGAGGCGTTACTCTGGATCTTCGCGGTCCGGTATCGTCCGTGCGTCAACCGGGCGGATTCAAATACTGCGGCGGCAGAGTCACTCGAACTCGACCTCGCTGCAGCTCTCTAGGTCGATCTGGATGCCCCTTTCCCGGATCTGCATCCTTCGTCGGCCTAGAGACGATGCGGAACGTTGTCTTCGTCCTATGTCGCACGATTCTCGTCCTACCGATAACGAATCTATTTCACTGTCTGCAGAGCTGTAAAACGTCGGTGATAACGCCGGAACAATAGTTAGTGTAGTCGGTTCGGTGGCGGGAATTTCTTCGATTTCACCGATGAACCTTGGAGCGGGAGACTTGTGATACTTGGCGTATCGTCCTATACGCCGCTTCCTCGGTATCCGAGCGATAGGCGAAGTAGTCTTCGGGCGGGAAATCTTTTGTGGATTCTATACTCCATCCATCCAACTTCTATCCAGAGTAAGCATCCTCCCCTCGTCTGCGTAGGTGCTATCCTCGGCACTTTCCAAGGCGCAAATCCCGGATTGCACACCCATGAGGTTAAGGTGGCGGTAATTCGGACAGACGTCTGCAGTTGCAATTCCTTGGAGCGATAACTTCCTGTCATTGGTTCCTTCCCCAGCCGTGATGATCTCGAAGTTCTCGAAGTCATCTTGTCTTCAGACGTACTCTCTCAGTTTTACCGTACCGGTACCATGTTCAGAATAAATCAAGAGCGTTAATTACTATCTAATAAATGTCCCTATTTTTGGTGTGTCACTACCCATCCGTGGTGTTTCGTCTAAAGACGCGTCTCCGCACCTGTTTCCGCCTACTTTTCTCTAGATAATCTGAATTTACTGGGACGTTGCAAAATGCAACGTCACACTACATAGAGAGCGTTCAGAGCTGCTGGAATATAGAAACTACCATTACCGGCGAGTCACTCTTGTGGCCTTGGCCACGAGCGCCTTGTTAACGGACCACGGACGCGCATCCAGCTGATACTGGCACGATATAGGTGTGTGCGTGTCTCGTAGCGCACGACAAATAAAGCACACATATATATACATAGCTCAGCGCGCCGCATCGGTGCGCGTCCTCTGATATATATTATATTATGACATAATAATATAATATAGTGGCAGCCGCATATATGTATATAATTGATTTCCGATAATATTCAGTCAATTATAACTGAAAAAAATATGCATCTCATAAAAAAAAAAAAAACGGCTAATAACGATCGTTTAAATAAAACTTTTTACCTATTATATTAATGATGACCCAGCGCTATAATAAAATCGTTGAATCGAATTCGGAAGCACCCTTATTCATACAATATCTATATATATATAATATGTGAATATATATATATATTATATTATATATAATATAATATACATATATTATATTATAATATACATATATTATATTATATATAATATATATTATATAATATACATTATTATATAATTACGGCTCGTAAAAGTTATCCAAGTTCGGACATCGAATAGACATCTGTAAGTTGTCCTATAATTCATATCCGCTGAATACCCGAAATCAAGTATCCAATCGATATCCGACACTGGGTCCCCCGCTGCATGTCCTCGAAAAAATGTCTATCGAATGTATATTTCCGGACTATCCACATTCGGACATAAAATAAACATCCGCAGGATGTCTGGTATTAAATATCCGGTAAATGTCCGGAACCATATGTCAAATGACTGTACGTTTCATGTCCACGGACATCGGGACGTGTAACGGACTATAACTGAACATCCATCGGATATGGCGTGCTATCTGGGTGTACGTTCGGGTCGTCCTACCTACCTCCGGGAGCTGATTGTCGATCGTGACCCCTTGGCCTATGGCTCTGCCAGGCTTACCCGCGGTGAATTTCTTCCATTGCGCCGGAATACGGAGACCCTTGCGGGTTCTTCTTCCGTCGAGGGGGTCCGCCGGTGGGACTCTCTACCGCGTGAGCCCAAAACTGTGCGCACGCTTCTGGCGTTCAAAGCTGGTTTGTAGAAGTTTTTATATGAAGCTGAGAGGATTTAACCTGGAGAGCCTTTTTGTCTCAGCTATGCTCTGTGCTGGTCTCCTTTCGTTAATTTCGTTAATTTTTAGTTTTATCATAACCTAGCTTTTAGTCTTTATTTGATAATTACCTGCTTTCTGTTCTCTTATTATTTCTTTACCATTGCTTTTTCATTACTACTATTTTTATTTTATTTTTTTATTCTTGTTCGTTGCTTTTATTTTATTTCTTGCTATTTGTTACTGTATCTAAGCTATATACTATGTGTACTCTCATTTCTTTATTTTCTGTTAGTCTTATAATTTCTCTATCTTTTGTTTTCTCTATGTATATACTTTGCACTTGTGTGCTTGTCCAATATTGTTATGGACAAAATAATAAATTCTATTTTATTCTATTCTATTCCCGGGCTCTTGCTGCGACCAACACGTCGAAAGGGAGCAGGCCCGCGATGACCCCAACGGCTTCTTCTGAGACGGTTCTGTATGCACAGGCTACTCGAAGAGCGCATTGCCTGTGCACTTAGCGTACGGTGTTTAGCTTCTTTCGCGTGTTCACGGTCGCGCCCCATACTGGGGCCCTGTATGTGAAAATAGATTCGCAAACCCTCGCTAGGAGCTTCCTTCGGTTCTGTTTTTGGCCCCCTATGTTGGGCATAAGGCGTGCTAGTTGTTGGATCACCTTGTGACTCCTCTCGGCAGCCTTCTCGATATGTGTTGTGAAATTCAGCCGTCGATCAAGGTATATCCCGAGGTATTTCATATCCTCTCGTGTCTCAATCAGCGTCTCCTTGACCCTTATCCTAACTTGTTGACGTGTCCGCTTTTTTGTGAAAAGGGCAGCCTCCGTTTTCTGTTCCGCTATTGTCAGCCCTAGGCTTTCAACGATGTTTACCACGGCCTTCACCGCCCTGCTGGTTATTGTGGTAGTACCTCTGGCTGTTTTCCCCCTCGTGATTATTATCGTGTCGTCGGCATAGCAGAAGACTTGCGTGTCCGCTACGTTGTCTGTTTCCGCTAGTACCCCATTGTACGTGAGGTTCCATAAGGTTGGGCTGAGGACCGATCGCTGTGGGACTCCTCTCGTGAGGCTTATCTTTTTTTCTTCGTTTCCCATCTTGAATATGGCCGTCCGATTGAGCAGGTAGGATCGCAGAATACGCCCGATCTCTTCAGGGAGAGAGTTACGTTCAGCTTCCAGCATTATTTCAGTCCAGGGGAGGGTGTTGAAGGCGTTCTTTATGTCAACGCATACGGCGATAACAAAACCCGCCTGCCTGGTGCCCTGTTCAATTTCGTTAAGCACTTCCTCCACGGCGTCGAGAGTGGACTTGTTCCGTCTAAAACCGAACTGCCTGTCGCTAATTCTAGCGTTTGTTTCCAGATGATCCATAATTCTGTTGTTCACCACATGCTCCATTATTTTCGCAGTATTACTTATTAGGATGAACGGGCGATATTTTACGGTGTTCTCACCCCCCTTCTTGTTTGCATAGCTTCCGGATCAGTATCAGTTTCGCCTCCTTCCGTGACGTCGGAAAGGGTCCTTCATTGAGGCAGGTGTCCATCGTGTCTCGGATGTGTTGTTCGTCGTGTGAGTGGTATGCCTTTATAATTTCAGCGGGCAGCCCGTCGAAGCCGGGTGACTTTTTTCTCTTCAGAGCGTTCACAGCGATCTTCATTTCTGCCGCGGTCGCCGGGGTGTAAGGTCCGGTAGCTATGGGCTCCCGGTGTGGGGCTGGTGATGGGCCTGGGGGAAACAGCTCCGTTATCGTAGACATTGCTTCCTCCATGTGCGTGGGGGCGAGAGCCCTGTTCTCCAGTTTGCCTCTCACAATTTTGTAAGGCAGTCCCCAGACGTTTTCTTCCAAGGTCCGAATCAGCTCGTTCCAGGCTCTTCCCTTCGCTCGTTTTATCTCCCTGCGGAGTTCCCTCCGTAGAGCTTTATAGCTTGTCTCCTGGTCCTTTAGGCTAAATGTACCTACGTGTACTAGTCTACAGGGTGATTCATTTTTATCTCCCCAGGCCGTTTTCTCGAAAACGATAGGAGATACGGAAACAAGTTGAATAAAAAAGTTGCATGATATTGAGGGGGAAAGAACTTGGCAATATTGATTGTTTTTCTCAAGTCACCCTATCAAGGTGAAATCAAGGTCAACTTTATTTTTTTTTAATGGATGGCTATGTTTTTGACATCGGAATCGAATAGAGCACAAAATTTTGCATCAAAAACATGTTCACTTTTTCACCTGAAGTCAACAGGTACGAAGATGAGGGCTCCACAACGTAGAATTGTGGCCGGGCGGTCCACGCTGCGGCCGCGGGTTAAAAATCCGTGGATACCCCCTCGAGGGCGCCGGTTACCTGGAGACTAACGTAATAATGTGCACATATCAATTCTGGTACTCCACTAAGGTTACTTGGAGGCTGAAGGTCACTTGCAAGCACTACTAATCAGCATTTAAAGGAAATTGAGTACCTAATACACGAATCGACTGACGGAATTAGACCGCATTGGTTTGCCGGAAAGATTGCCGCATGTTCAAAGCAGCATTCGCATCAACGTCAAGGTTGTGCCGTTACGCGGAGATTTTTGTCCCAACTTTCCTTTTTTTTTCTTCTTCTAATTAATTATTTTGCAGAAAAGCAAGGAAAATGAAAAAATAACTTGGTTTTTCTCTTCCTAATTTATCTTTTCCAAAGAAAAGAAAAGGAGAGTGAAAAAAAAACCTCCGCGTAACCGCACAACCTTGACGTTGGTGCGGAAGCTGCTTTGAACATGCGGCAATCTTTCTGGCGAACCAATGCGGTCTAATTCTGTCAGTCGATTCGTGTGTTAGGTACTCAATTTGCTTTAAATGCTGATTAGTAGTGGTTGCAAGTGACCTTTGGCCTCCAAATACCCTTACAATTAGTCGAGTACCAGAATTAACATGTGTACATTATTACGTTAGTCTTCGGGGAACCGGTGCCCCCGAGGGGGTATCCACGCATTTTTAACCCGCGGCTGCAGCGTGGACCGCTCGCCCACAATTCTACGTTGTGGAGCCCTCATCTTCGTACCCGTTGACTTGAGGTAAAAAAGTGAACATGTTTTTCATGCAAAATTTCGTGTTCTATTCGATTCCGATGTCAAAAACATAGCCATCCATTGAAAAAAAATAAAGTTGACCTTGATTTCACTTTGATAGGGTGACTTAAGAAAAAAATCAATAATGCCAAGTTCTTTCCCCCTCAATATCATGCAACTTTTGTATTCAACTTTTTCCCGTATCTCCTTTCGTTTTCGAGAAAACGGCCTGGGGAGATTAAAATGAATCACCTTGTATATATGACCTATGTAAATAATAATCTACCTACCTGTACTACCCATATAATATAAACGTACCATATATTGTGCAATAATTTCTAACAATATTTGTTATAAAATCATTTGAAAAATTCCGATAGTTGTACTTAATTAACTACCCAGATTAGTATATAATAGTTCTCGAGGGTCGGGTATGGGCCATGGCGATTTTCTGCCGACTTCCGGAGAAAAACTCGCGGGGGCCTCGAGAGGCTCTGAAAACGGGGGCCATCGATACCAAAGCGTTACATGCTGGAATGGCTCTTGCTAGACCGCCCTGAAAGGCCCGGAGAAATATACGTGGCAATCTGGCATTGACCGTAGATGTTCCCCGCAATTATTTCTGCCCGGGTAACTGGTCTTTATATGAATCTCCCATTGTGGGCGATGAGTCATATGACAGAAATCCATGACGAACATTCATATCACTCTCATACGTCTAGAACAGGTGCATTTGGTGGAGAGGTTGAAATAGAGTCTTTTGTGAGAATGTACAATATTCATCTTTTGGTATTTATCAATAATTTTTCAAATCCTTAGGATATAATGGTTGATTTGGTTTGATTGACTATTTCTTGTGTTTGATTTCTGTAGATTTGCTTCGCTTTTTATTAATTTGTCTGATTATTCTGCCAATTATTATCTCTGAACTGCAGGTGGGTTACTATTCCGTCCGTATCTCGTAGGTAGGCTGAACGTAGTTGCATTAGGTTAAGTTAGTCAAGTAAAGTCGAGTCATTTTGATGAATTAGAATCTTCTCTGTAATTTTTGATAAATTCGTTCTTTATTTGTTCTGAAAGATCGTTATTTGAACCTTTAGATTGATAATTTAGCTTTTCTGCGAATTTCTTTATTGCTAGGTGTTTGCAAATAATTTATTTACCGCTAAGATTTGCTTTGAAATATTTGTTTTATTCGGGTATCGTATCGCCCAGTGATACGTTCAACTTCGACTACAACTTCTTCTGTATTATATCGCTTATCTATACAGCACGGTTAGCCAGGTCACCTCGTGTGTTATTGCTCGGTATTTCGATACCGCTCGGAAATTGTATTATTTGCTTGTTCAGAGTAATGTATTTCTCGCGTAGTTTGGTTTGAAAACTAATCCTGTACAGCTCGCTAAGTACGAATTGTCATTTGCCTCTTTTTCGCTGCTTAATATCTTATTGATGTTTCTCTAATTTACTGCTCGCATATTTTTGCAATAAAAAGAGAGTCCAATATACGGAACTTCGGTTCCAAAGAAGGAATAAATCTGGTGTCCGAATTTTTATCCCAATTATTCCACGATTAATAAATTTCTGTGAAAGGTGAATCCATGCACTCTACCCTATACCTTATTTTAGCTGACTGAGCCGTGCTTCAAGGCCATCGTTCCTATAGGCTATTCGATGTAAATTTTCATGTTCAAGTTAAGTATTGTATCTGATTGAATTTATTGAGTGAAGTTTAGTTATCTGTGAATTGATCTTTGACTGACGTAAGTTTAGTTGCGTCTGGCGCCCAAACAAATCCCGCGAACATCTTTTGTTGAACATTCAATCGAATAATCAGCCAGGAAGGACGTAGGGTTTCGACAATAGTTGTTCTCGCACCTTATCTTTGTTTATTGTCGTCACAAAATGGCGGCTATACGTTGAGTAGTGAAAATTGTCGTTACAAAATGGCGCCCAACGTGGGGTAATAATCACGTGAATCGTTATAAGACGTCACCAATCGTGGAGAACCCGAGAATACTGAAATATCCTTACCTGTTCCCAGAAATTCTTCGATTCAGCCAGTCTACATAATTTCCGCTTTAGATCTCTGTAACAAAATACATGGTTTTGTCAATGCTAGTCAGTCGTCCTCGATGAACTTCAGTTCCAGCTCCGTAACAAACAAGTCAAAAACCAAAGTCGTGAATTTCACCGCTCCCGCGAGCGATGCATCACAACCTTGTAAAAATTTGAAATCATCAGAACTTCGATTGTGTTTTAATTGTCGACGACCCGGATACCGATTTCCAGAATGCAAAGAGCCACGAAAACGTTTCTGTTACCGATGCAGTTATCCAAATGCTACGAAAGCGACTTGTCCGAGAAAGTGCACTAAAAAGGAATGCATCCGATTCCTAAACGAAAACTCGAATCTTTTGAGACCTCGGATATCACCAGCAAACTACCGCGTACGAACCTCTGGCACTGGTATTCTGAGAATGGTGGTCGCGAAACGGTCAGTGAAACTTGTATTGTTAATCTTTTTAGCACCCGCTCACACACACAC
The DNA here is from genome assembly GCA_963989295.1 of Ametastegia equiseti. Taxonomy (NCBI): domain Eukaryota; kingdom Metazoa; phylum Arthropoda; class Insecta; order Hymenoptera; family Tenthredinidae; genus Ametastegia; species Ametastegia equiseti. Next base: position 1,685,293 of record OZ022397.1, read on the forward strand.
ACCCACACACACACACACACACACGAACCCGCCGAAAAAAAAAATAATAGTGATAAATTAACTCTCCTGTTATCTGGATGTTTAGATAAAGGTCATTACAATATTATAGAATCTTCAAATATTAGTTTAATAGGCAAGGGCATAAATAACAGAATTCACTGTTATAAAAACAAGGCAAAAATTAATAACAAAAGAAAAGTTGACATGAAAAGTACACATGAGTGAGGCATGAATCAGGTAGGCTCATACCTCAGCATATCTGAACATATCTGGTTTATACGGGTGTCTTGCAACTAGTCATACAAACCTATATAGGGCGATTCTCCGTGTAAAAAGAAAACGATTTAATAGCAACATTAAGTCAGCCGATCGGGAGCCATAGTTTTAGCGTGTAGCTGGGTATCAAGTTGGAAAATCACCCCGCTATCCCACGCGCTTGCACCGGTCGACGCGATCGTGGACAGAGCCGTCGCGTTTGTCTTTTCTGTCTCGGAGCTCGCCGCGACCCGCCCGGTTGCTGTCGCTCTCAAGCTTGTGGCTATTTCAAAGAATAATCATTTGATATTTATTCTTGCAGGTTCAATTGAACACGGTCTGCGATTTTTGTTCAGAAATATAAGTTCCTAATGATTAAAATCAATCACTCGAAATGCGTCAGCTTCCGAATGCTAACATTCATAAGATTGACTGGATTCAAGAGTTTGAATTAGTAATTACAGAAGCCTGTTTACCGCGATTGATTGTTGGGGAATCGGTGGAAATTTGGGGGATTGGGTAATAGACGGAATGAATCACTATTGCAATTTTTCTTTTCAATAACAATGCTTCAATTCTTCATTATTATGCACAATCACATACCGGAGTGCCTATTATATTCGTCATCTCAAAAAACATCGAATCGAAAAAAAATTTCTTTCAATGTAGAAATCCGTTCGAACACTCACATAATCGTTCTCAAGCATTTTCAAGAAATTATGTATGTGTGTGCGTGCGTATTAGGCCGGAGTGAAAAAGGTCATTTTCCGCGGATCGTACTCTAATAGCGCGGAAAAGTTACGTCTTGGCATCACTAAAAAGTGTGCCAAAGGGAAAATTTACAATCGATATCTTCTGTTCCGGCTAACGCCTCAAAGTTTTGAAATTTTTTACACAAGGTTTAAATGGAGGAAAAACCCCAAAAGACCAGTTGGCACTAAACAAATCATAAAAAATCACCGGGGGCGCCGATTTCGGCCTCCGTGCGCTTATTCGGAACGAGAAGAATGTGGCTTTCTTTTATCGTGTTAAACTCCGGAATATATTATTCAGTTTTGGAGATACAGTAGACTCTACGTATATTGCCGCGGGCTATATGACCGCACAAGCGGGGACTCCGTCACACATACTTTTACGCACACAAATTGCGCTCCCCCACCACGACGCAGTTGCGTATGCTGCTGCCGGCTAGCACCGCCGGGCCACTAGCCTCAGAATGAAAACAACCGCGTGGAGAGGGCTCTCCAGTCGAGGCCGTTCTTCTCTCCAACAGCCCCATTTTCGGCCATATGTAGAGTCTACTGTACAAGCGTTTGAAGTATGACTTTTTTCGGAAATACAAGGGTCTGAAATATGAGTTTTTCATCGGGAACCTTCTAACTTGATTCATTTTTCTGTTGTTTCGAAAAACGTTACTTCTCCGTACCACAGAACTCAACTAACGAGATTGAGCGGTTTTCTTATCTGTTGTCAATTTCATGTTCTTCATCTACCATTTTTTTCCGCAAACTCATTTTCCATACCCTTGTATTTCCGAAAATGAACGAGATATTTGAATGTCGGAACGCTGAATGAAAGCCAGATTCTTCGTCGAACTTTGCTCATTTCTTCTTGGTGCAGACTGGTCATTTTGAAAGTCCTGTGTTCTCGAGTTAATTTTTTAGTCATTTTCTCATTTTTTTCCCCGAAAAAGTCATTTTTCAAACGCTTTTATCTCCAAAACTAAAGAAGATATTTTGAAGTTCAACACGGCAAACGGAGGCTACATTCTTCCCGCTTCAAATTAGCGCAAGTGCGGCGATTTTTCATAAATTTTTTCAGTGCCAACTGGTCTTTTGACGGTTTTTCTCCATTTAAACCCCTTGTTAAAAAATTCAAAACTTTGAGGCGTTTGCCGGAATAGAAGATATCGATTGTAAATTTTTCCCTTTGGCACACTTTTTAGTGATGCCAAGACACAACTTCCCCGCGCTATTAGAATACGATCCGCAGAAAATGACCTTTTTCACTCCGGCCTAGTGTGTATGCCGAATTTTGTATCCTGAATTCCGGGAGAACGACTTGCGCCATTCGGATGAAATTTGTAGAAAAAATGAACTGTCGGGTGAAGATGTTGACTGTTGAGTATGCCCCTTTCGAAGACTTTTCTCTCACAGTTCGGCCTCACGCTTCTTTTCATTGAGATTTTGAGTTGGAACTCTGATGAGTGAAGTGGCTAAACTTGAGAAGTACGGAGTTGTATACGAAATATCAGGTGAACAAACCTATTTGATTTTTCATTTTTCATTGACTAGAATTGTATTGATATTTTTTGAAAGGAATTTTCTTTTCCATGACAGAAAAGCATAGTAGACAAAAACGAAGGGAATACCAATTACAAATTGTGAAATCATTCTACTGAACTTGAAATGAACAATTTTAGAAGTTTCCACATGTGATATTTTGTCCCAAACCTGGAGTTGAGCACTTATTCGTGTTCCGATCAAAAATAGGGGGAAAAAAACTACAGCAGGTGTTCGAAGTGGCCACCGTTTTTTTTTTTTTTTTGTTTCTTTTGCCTTTAGTTCCTACTGAAAATGTCAACGGAAAAAAGCGTGAGGCAAAATTATTACTTGACTTCGTTTGCCAAAACCAAAATACTGGCACGGGAAAAATTCGCACAAAACTATCCGCAACCAGAAATTAAGTTTCTGATATTTTTTTGGAATCCATCGTGGACAAAACTTACGGAAGAATTTTACACAAATTATGCGCCCAATTTTTGACAAGCAAAAGATAGCCGAAAAAAGGTCAAGTTCAAAAGTGCGTACCAGGTCCCAAAACATCGTAGCAATTTTTTTTTTAATAAGCAACATGACGCTGAATCCAGGCCCCTCAAAAACGCCGTTTGCGAAGTAAAATTACCTCTTTCTATTGGACTGTCTAACTTTTAGTAATAGCTATAAATTTCGACTGGTGTATCCAAACTTCCGAGCAGCGGTGTAGCTTGCCATACATACTGTTACGGAAGGCTGAAACCACCCCACACACATGACATGCGCAGTCTAGTAGCCATCACTCGAGAGACATCCTCGATTTACAAATGAACTATCGGTTGCTGCGTCAACCAACATTAATTGTACAAACAGTCTCGTTCTAGACCCTCACTTGAACGCTGGCATTTTCAGTAACCTATTTTTCATTGATCTATTCCATTCGTGCCTACGAATCGCTTTATTACCTTCGGGTACCCACTATTCAATTTTTTGGAAACTTCGTTGCGCAACCCAGGTGTCAGGGGTGGTACATTTTCAGAGTTTCCTCTCAAGGTTTGCTGTAGTTGATCTCGAGAGTAAAGGCGAATGTCGGATACAAATAGGTTATTTTTCTTGGAAACTTCGTTGCGCAACCCAGGTGTCAGGGGTGGTACATTTTCAGAGTTTCCTCTCAAGGTTTGCTGTAGTTGATCTCGGGAGTAAAGGCGAATGTCGGATACAAATAGGTTATTTTTAGAAATTAGAAACCACATATCCAGCTTTCTGTTCAAAACCATTACACACTTCTAGACCATTCGTTCTTGAAGTTTTGCAATCTCGTTTGAACTTCGATAATGAAGTATTCTTCATTGTGAATCAATAATAAAGGTTCAATTACTAAGAATTGACGCATTGTTATTGAAGAAAAAACCGCAATAGTAATTGATTCCGTCCATTACCCAATCCCCCAAATTTCTTCCGATTCCCCAGAAATCAATCGCGGTAGACAGGCTTCTGTAATTGATCATTCAAACTCTTGAATTCAGTCAATCTTATGAATGTTAGCATTCGGAAGCTGATGCAGTTTGAGTGAGTGATTTTAATCATTGGAAATTTATCTTTCTGAACAAATATCGCAGACCGTCTTCAATTGAACCTGTAAGAATATTTATCAAATGATTATTCGTTGAAATAGCCACAAGTTTGAGAGCGACAGAAAGCGGGCGGGTCGCGGCGAGCCCCGAGAAAGAAAAGACGAAAGCGACGGCTCTGTCCACGATCGTCGACCGGTGCGAGCGCGCGGGATAGCGGGGCGATTTTCACACTCGATACGCAGCTACGCGTTAAAACCGGTTCCCAATTGGCTGACTATTTGTTGCTATTACAGGAAAACCATTTCACTGACATAAATTTGACAGGGGAAAAATCGTTTTCTTTCTACACGGAAAATCGCCCTATACAGGTTTGTATGCCTAGTTGCAAGACACCCTATTCATTGTAGATTCATCATATCTTCATTCGCGAATGCAATTATTGGAAAAAAAAGGTTTTTTTTGTGGATTATCTAATTCAGTAGCGAATTGCTGTGCGACAATTCTGACGAAAGAAAATGCTGGAGTTGCAAAATATCAGGATAGTTACTCATAGTGTGATTCGATACAAGGAATGGCAAGGAGCCAAATCAATCGAGCAGAGTACAGGTGTTAGACTGCAACGAATTCCATTTCAGTCTTCACGTTAAGCTTGTCCTAATAGGCTAGATTTCATATGCTTGAATACCTTCCACGCTGACCCGAGTTTCAAATCAGTGTTAAACTCCGCTAAGGTCCATGTTATATTATCTTCGTATCGTCTAGTCCGAACGGAATTGTGAGTGGACGGTGTACGTTGGACTCTGATCAGCAATTGATACGTAGACGCAGTGTGTTAGGCTTCAATAAACTTGAATCCACGGTATACGTCAACGCAGCACATTGAATTCCGGTGAATTACAGGTAGTCCGCGTATTCAAGGCTGCATGTCGACTATGAGGTGACGTAACTTGTAACAATTAACGTTCTATTAAGGAATGTTGGCATAATGTTGTTTGACGTAACTTACAAGTAAAAGGATTTTACTCAAAGAGTGCCTGCATACTTTATACTTCACAGTGACTTAGGGCGATAAAGATTGATGAGCTCTATTTCATACTCTACGTCGATACAGTATGTTTGAACCTGAACTCGATAAAGTCTTTTTTCTAATTTCAGACGTCGATGGAGTACGTAGGAGTATGAGAGACTCTATTTTATACTCTGCGTCGACAAAGTAGATCCGACGATGCTACACGGAGAGAAATTTCTAATGAAGATTTTCATACTTGGTACAGTAATTTCAATGTATTCCGCATTTCACGCCGTAGCGTATTATTGGTATTGTTTCCAAATTGTTGGTAACATATGATGTACTCTACGTACCATTTATCAATAATTGCATCACAAATTCGCCAACGATAGTCGAACGCCATTATGCGACGCTATCGAACTCCACGCGTAGATCCGCCTATGCCGAGCTGTGAACCACCGATGATTTCGCGGTCCTGTTCCACCGGCCTCACGATCTGAGACCGGAGTGACTGAGGCGTCTTCTCGGTAACACCCGGTATGTGACTCAGACCACTTAATCTTGCATCAATCTCTGAGGAAAAATTTGAAACACATGTACTATGAATTTCAGAGTCATATGAGTGGAAAAATTATTAAAAAAAAAAAAAAAACTAAATGAAAAATCTGCCTTGTTTTTTACAATCTGCAAGTTAACCAATGAGAATACAGAAGTGGTCTCTCATTGGACAGTCAGTTGGCTTAGAAACCAACCAACCGTCTCCGCTGAGTTAGCGGAGTTAGTGGAGTCCGCGGACTTAGCGAACGTAGCATAGAGTTGTAGAATCCCAAGTCAAATCACGATTAACGAATGAAAATCTCGAGAGCTTTTTGAGGATTTCCATCGGTTCTCACGGACCAGATTTCCAGAGACTTGCTAAAAATACCGAAATGACTTCGCAGCAGTGATGTCCTACGGAACCAACAAGCAAGGCCTTTCTTTGTACCAAAAAATCTGCAATTCCCAGAGCCATCATGCTATTTTTGAAAGAACAAATCACTTACAGCATATGAATTGAGAGGCCTGGGACTCTCGCCTGGCACACCGAGATCGCTCGCAGTTGCCCACACCTGCCCTAGGGTTATTTGGGGATAAGAGCCGTGTAAAGGCTCAGCCCCTAGCGAATAACAACAATGGAAATCAAATTCATACGAAGTAGCCGAAAATGTGAACAATAGCGAATGAAGTAACGACAGGCAAAATTAATAATAATGAAGAAGACCCAACGAGTGAAATCGAAAAATCCAGAGTCTCTGGGGACAAAAACCGCCCCAAGGTCGGTGCGGGTGGTTGAAAGACCACCCCCTAACCAGAAATATATTCGCAATTTCCATTTATCCGCCAACAGGGATATTCGAATTTGAATCCCAAACCTAACTTAAATCTCACTGTGCTCTGATTGTGTTGACGCCCGTGAGTTCTATATTTGACTCTACCGACTCCAACTATAGACTCGAAAGTGTGAGATAGAGAGAGAGAGAGACCGCTTCAGACTCCATCCCTCGGACTCGCACTTATCTCGGATCATGTACTTCTCTCGAGGGCACTAGATTCTGACACAAGAAAGGTTGATTTCGCCTACAAATGGCCGATACAAGATAAGTAACCCCCCCTCCCCCTCAAATTAGGAATAATGGTCGCTGCCTACCGACTCAGGTTTTGGCAAGAATTGACCCAACAGACTGGAAAGAAAGGCCTCGTGGCCGCACGGACGAACCAAAATGGTAAACCGCCGCTAACGGGTTTCTAATTCCAAACATGGGCTGAATGAACGGACGCTTGCCGGACTCAGTAGCCTCAAAAACACCTGCGAAAATCCTCAGACCCTCCAGAATTCGCCAAGAGTTACCAAAAACCAAAACTAAGCCCCTCAGGGGTAACTAACTAAAAATGCAACAAGGTGACCCGACAGAACATGCGCTTTAGGTACTAGCCTAACGCAGAGTGTGCTGACCTAATATCGCCGCGCTCAGGGCGGTCTATTATCGATTATCGATCTATTTATTAGTCCGGGTGCGCAGGACTATAGGATCGTGCCACTCGTGGTAGCGGGCAAATTTAAATTCGACCTCCGGGTTGGGAGTACGGCAGAACCTGGTTCTCGGACTCTTTTTGCCGGTGGGAATCCTTTCCACCGGCTATTTCCCCGCTGTAAAGTGTCCTCCACGTTTCCCCACGACTTTGGTGAAGCATAGCGTCAGTACAGGGTGGTTTTTTCCTGATTTTCATAATTTTTGCCCTGTCGGGATCTTGTAGAAGAGTGAGAAATACCCCCGCTCAGGCATGTCCATCAGACAGGTCTCCCACTATGTTGAAAATAAACGGAACGTATGAGAAAATTGGTCTCAGATCAGAGTCAACCACGGTCACTTTTCGGAGTCAAACAAGCCTTTGAGCTCGCAAACTTATCCCCTACGGGAGTTTTTATGAATTTCCCTGCGTAAATATACCCCCTAAAGGTTCAGCAGCCTTATGTAACGCTACAAATTCATTTGCAACATTGAACCTTGTATCCGGCCAACGGCGACTGGACTAGTAGCGTACGGAGCCTAGAGCTTTTCTCTGTCACATTATGTATACACTTGTTGATCTACAAAATTCTGAGTTTTCTGTTTATTCCGTCCCTTCTAACGATAAGTAGTTAGGGCTTCTGTCAATGTGTACAAACTACCTACCTCTTACCTTTTCCGGATGTTGATTATTACTCCACAGTTTATGGAACATGTTTTAACCAGTGTATTTCAATTATCTTGTTTCAGCTCTGAGTGGCATTCTCTTCCCTGGCAAAGAAGAAGCTGCTTACTCGAACTTTCGACTATGGGAGGCTTCCGGATCTGTATTAGCATATGCATACAGTCCTTATTTATGCACGTACATCAAACTTTACATATTATTGGCTATTTTTTGTGTCGGAGTCTCTGGATACGCAATCGTCATTCGGTTGGACAGAACCAACACAACCATTGTAGATCAGAGAACAGACTTCGAACTTGTAGCAACCACAGAAGCTTCTACATGAAAACCATGGCATATCAGTGCCCACATATGCACATATATTCTATATGTATATTGACTATCACTAATGACTTATTTTACGTCAATCCGGAAATCTTCTTAACCTTGATGTTGCCGATTTTGCTACAACTCTCTTGACGGATTTTTTGGAACAAATAAATTCATTTGACATTTTTTGGATTTTTCTTTTGGCCCCTATTTCGCAAGTTACACGGAGGTTAAAATCAGCCAGAACAGCCACAAATCGGAAACATGCCCCTCCGAAAACGATCACATCTCTAGTTGTGTATTGCGAAGCTATTGAATTACATTATTTTCGTGTTTTTACGAATTCTACGATAACGAATAATTTTATCGATTACGAACAAATATATTCCCAACCGCAATATTCATGAACGTTCGTTGTTCGATAACGAGCGTAATAGTTACGGCCCGTAATACATCACAACTAATTTTCTCTCAAAAAAAAAAAAAAAAACCGAAAAAAACTGACTATCATTCCTCGGTTACCAATCGGCTGTTATATTACACTTTATAGACACCGACCGCGCGCCAATTACGATTGATGCCTTCTATTGTTTCTCGATTCTCAGCTTCATCAATTAACAATAAGCATCGTTTCTGCAGATGATAACACGGTATCAGTACTACCATTGCAAAGTCGATAGAAAAATTTTTATCAGCATTTTATGTTGATTGCTCGGAGAATCATTGATTAAAAAAGAAAAACAGTTACATCCATAACCGCGGTTTGGTGACCGATGAATAATAGTCAGTTTTTCCCAGAGAATTGGTTGTCTTGTAAATAAACAGGCCGTAAATATTACGCTCGCGATCGTACAACGGACGTTCATGAAAACCGCGGTGAGACGTGGTTTTTGAACGAGACCAATCAATGAAATTAAAAAAAATTAAATGCGAAATAAAAATGATAGTACTTTCCGTTGCGACTACGGACAGGCTTTTTTGGCGAAACGAGAGGTTTACAGTCCAAGCCGAAGGCGAGGGCTGTAAGGAGATTCCTCAAAAAGCCTGTCCATACTAGTAACGGAAATGATTTTCCATTACGAAGTTTTGAGGTCAGAGTTAGGAAAAAAAAGCCTGCGGCTCAATTAATTTTTTCAAATACTATCAAGATATAGATTGAAACTCCGATGAAAACTGTATTAATACGATTCATTTCCAAGCGACGGCACGCGCAGACGCTGAGAGATCTGGCTTGGGCCCGTATAAAGAAATGGTCGGCATGTGGATTTGTATTAAGAAAATTAATGATATTAGAGAACAAGGTATATCATGTGGGTTCATTATACATTGTAACGACTATCAGTACCTACTATCTAACGAATTGCCGCTATTTTGTAACTACAATTATCAAAGATAAGGTGCGAGGACTACTCGTCGGCTGGGAGGAAAAAGGCGCTATCTCAGCTTCGCCATAAAAAAGGTGCTGTTTCGGGTTCGCGGTGAAGAAGGTGCTATCTCAGCTTTGCCTTGACGAAAGTGCTATCTCAGCTTCGCTGTAAAAAAGGTGTTGTTTCGGCTTCGCGGTAAAGAAGGTGCTATCTCAGCTTTGCCTTGACGAAAGTGCTATCTCAGCTTCCCCGTAAAAAAGGTGTTGTTTCGGTTTCGATTTGAAAAAGATAATGTTTCGCAAGTGATTTGTTTTCTACATGATTTTGATTTGGCAACACGCGCGGAAAATATGAATTGCCAGTTTATTTACATGAAACGTCGACTGAAAAATTTAAAGACAACTACCCTCACGGGGTTTTGCGTGCCAGAAAAGTGAGCTTGAGTTGGCTCGGGGATATGAACCCAAACAACACAGAGCCGCCATCAAGACGATTAGAAGCCGTCTGAAAAATTTCTGAAGTCGACTCCAAGTTTCGGCTACTTGTTGGCGGAAAGGCAGTGTAAAGCTGACTTATGACCCGATTTTAGACGACTTGGAGTTGACTTTACAAGCCTACATTGAGTTGACTTTACAAGCCAACATTGAGTTGACTTTACAAGCCAACATTGAGTTGACTTGAAGAGCCAACATTGAGTTGACTTGAAGAGCCAACATTGAGTTGACTCACAATCGTCCTAAATTCAGCTAATCCTCTCCCTACATGTGCTCGGTTATGAAACGTGCTTCATTGATACATTTCGGATTATTTATGACAAAACCGCGAGGGAACTTATGAAAAAGGGTCTAGTGAGATTCAGTTCTCATTTCGAATAAGGCATAAGGTGCTCCGCGCGCGTTCCGATACACCGTGAAGCACGAATACATGTGCTGATTAGGTCATGTTCTTATAGAAGACAATAATTTCTTCTGTAACGCACAGAATTTCAACATTTTCTCGTTGTTATACGGAATCTCCGTGCCCTTCTCCACACCACAAAACATTACCTTTTCAACTTTCTTCTTTCATCACAGTGTTCATTTTTTTTTTCTTCCAACTATCACAGACAAACTGCGATTGTGATTGCTAACCTCGCTGACTAAAAGAACGCGCCATAGGCTACATGGGTGCATATTAAGAGTTTGATTTTCATCCACCGCCAAGACTAGTTTGAGTGAAGTAGAAGTCGACATCTGAAGTCAACTTAAATATCGTTGAAAAAAGTCGACTTGAGTCAACATTTTGAGTCAACCAAAAGACGGCCGAGATTAGTCGACTAGAAGTCGACATTTTGCCCAGTATGTTGTGTGAGAACGGTTTCCAACCTTACCGACAGAATAACATTGCGGTATATCTAAAGCAGGGGTCGGCATTTGGCGCACTAAGTGCGCCAGGCGCACCGAGCAGGTATACGGGCGAACTAGATTCTTTCAGCGATGCAATTACGGGAAAACAAAAGCCGAAGCCCAAGGAGTACCTGGGTCATGGGCCCGGTCCCAAGGAACAATGGGATCCCCGAATCCGTGACATACGAGGAAGAATATATTCCGAAAATGGTTGATCAAACGGAATGTAGCAACCTTACGGGCCTCTACGGAAAATTGCTCTATTGTGTTGACTTGAGTTATCTGTGCAAATCAATATTTTCGTTAACAAAGCACATAAAATCAAGGCTCGCAGGTCAATTAACGGATGGAAATCTCAAGAGTTTGTTGAGGATTTCCTCCAGTTCTTACGGACCCGATTTCCAGAAACTTGCTAAGAATAGCGAAATGACTTTGCGGCATTGATATCCTACGGAACCAATGAGCAGGCCTTCCTTCGTACTAAAAAAATCGGCCCTGTTTAGAGCCTCCATAATGTTTTCGCAAGGCTCTATTGCTCACGGCATATGAATTTAGAGCCCTGTATATATTTCTTGAAATAATCAACGCACTTTCATACGCAAACAAAGGAACCAAGGACCTAGTCTCGACCCAAGTGACGAGCTTAACAGACCCTTCGAATTGGGTGCACTGGCCAGGTAGCCTGGCGCACCGAGAACGCTTGCAGTTGCCCACCCCTGATCTGAAACATGAAGATATACTACAATATTATTTCGGCCGATAACCAAGTCCATTTGCTCGCCGTCTTTAGAATCTTCAGTCAACGCATGAAAAAATCACTTTTGGATAACTATTTATTTTATTCTGTGTAATAATTGAATTTTCTTTCTTTGACTAATTTATACGATGAAATAATCAAAATGTTCGTATTATATCACACACGATTTAGGATGTTGTAGCAATTAATTATGACTCGAATCCAAGCAGTGAGCGTGTATACTAATCTCAAATGATAAAACCACATTCTTATCGAAAGGGCTTCACTCACCGAGGAAAGATCTATCTTTCCAAGACCATGAAAATTTTATTCATGCGATTTGAAATTGGATTACAAACATTCCAATCATTCCGTAGTATTATTCGAAGAATGAAAATTTAATTATTACACCAACTAGAATGAATAGTTAGTCGAAAGCGATTCTTTCATGTAATTGAAGTGATAATTCATGTTTTCCCTGCGAGTTGCCAACTTGAATTATGAAGAAAAAAAATCGCTCGCCGAATATTACCTTTCCCAAATCAAAACCGAAGGAACACCTTTTTCACAGTGAATCTGAGATCGCACTTTCCTCGATACAAATCTGAGATAGCACCTTTTTCGCGGCAAAGCCAAAACAACACCTTCTTCGCGGCGAAGCTGAGATAGCACCTTCTTTCTTCCAGCCGACGAACTATTGTCGAAATCCTACGTGCTTTCCAGTTGGTTATTCGATAAAATGCTCAGTAAAAGATGCTTGCAGGTGTAATAGACGTGTACAGCACACTTAAGTAAGGACCTTAGTAAAGTATAAACAGAGAGAGACTATGCAATCCCCTGTACCTTGAACTTCATGTGTCGTCCACACAGCGGCCACTAGCCAGTGTACAACAGTGAGGGATCATAGCACCCCCGGTCACCAAATTTAAGGAAAAGGGGGATGATATGAATCAAAATAGGGGACTTTTAGGGAACTCTTTGAATCTCAAATTGACAACAAATTATGCATAATGAATGGTAGTAACTTTTAATAAACTGTTAAATAAACATTAATATTGTAATAAATTACACCCAGTACATTATACGGATAATTTAGTAATATATGTAGATTAGGGTGCTTTTTTTGGCGACTATTTTTTTTTTTATTCCCATGTCGAAATTCTCTTGGAAACACCTAAAAAAAAATTCCCTGAAAGTTTGAGCCCTTAATATTAATATTAAGTACTCGCCCTCGGCGTTTGAAGATTTCCCATTTACGTAACTTAAATTTCCCATACACGTAACTTAAATTTCTTTTTCTTAAAATTCCTATAGCTCAGAGGCCCTTTATGATATTCGAACGTTCGAAGAACCAAATTACTCAGAATTGAATGCTCTACAATAGTGCCTATTGCAACAGGAGTGTCACTCACACGGGTGAGACAGTACAGGCGATTAAAGTCAAAATTTCATGAATTTCGTGTTTTTTCGTTGTTTTTTCAGAATTGGCTGAAAATACAGACAAATTTTGAATGACAAAGTTGTAGCAAATTGAATTTTCTTCAAAAAAGGTTACAGGCACCGATCTCTATTATTGATATTTTTCGAGATAATGAGCTTTTTGTTTTTCATGATTTACGATTTTCATGAATTTGCGGCTCATTATGAGATCTTGAAAAAAATGTCCTGAGCACCGGTTCTTAGCACTTTTTTAGAACATTCAATTCTGAGTAATTTGGTTCTTCAAACGTTCGAATAGCATAAAGGACCTCTGAGCTATAGGGATTTGAAGAAAAAAAAATTCAAGTTACGTGTATTTTGAATGGGAAATCTTTAAACGCCGAGGGCGAGTACACTCGTTCGCCGCAGTTACGAGCAGCTCGGGACCGCCGAGTGCCGCTCTTACGAGCGCGACAGGGGCTCCCCACTCTCAGGACTATCGTTGGATGTTGTTGCGCATAACTATGCGCGAGCGTCGAAAAATGCGGTTGCGTGAATCTCGCGCGCGCTGTGTGCGGTCGGTAAGTGGGGGTAAGGAGAAGGTGATTTAGCTCGTATCTGCGGCACGACGCGTGCTCGTAACTGCGGTAGCTCGTAACTGCGGCGCTCATAACTGCGGCGAACGAGTGTATTTATTATTAATATTAAGGGCTCAAACTTTCAGGGAATTTTTTAGGTGTTTCTAAGAAAATTTCGAGGTGGGAGTAAAAAAAAAATATTCGCCAAAAAAAGCTCCCTAATGTAGATACGAAATTTTAGAGCTTTCGTTTTTTGCTCACACGATCGACTACTGTCGGCGCAAAAAGGTTTGGCCCCTCTATTCAAGTCATCATAACTTCTACGAAAAAAATGATTTAGCATAGAATCAAAGACTGTCGTAAAGCTCCGAGTTTTCTGCGTCTAATGATTATTCCGAAATTTCGATTGAAAAATCACGTGAGCTGTTATGATCTCCGAAGGGTTGAAAAACGTAGTTTTCACGGAGTCTATCAGTGTACGTTAACTTCAACTCATCACCGTTTGTCTGAAAAGAGTACTAAAAATCTGCAAAAATTCCGAAAGATTCCCGTACCATTGACAAACATAACTGCGCTTTTGAATTTGGAAAATGTTCAAAAACCTGGACACCAGGTGGAAAAAAGTCCGATGATGTGATTTGGCGAACGGCTTGGCACAGGCGAATCTGAGCTAGCTCAAAATTTTCGTAGAAACATACACTATTTGATTCCGTAATTAGTTTGTGTCTCACAATACTAATCTTGCTGTAATTGACGTCGATAGTTTTTCTAAATAGTGAGGGGCTCCGTGTGCCTGAGTCGCGATATTCGTCGCTGTATTTCCCCTCGTCCCTCCCGCCTGGCGACGCAATTGTTGCTAGCGGTCCTTGTTTCACTATTATGTTCGTGCGTACACGGACGGCTAGCAACAATCGCGTCTTCGGTATACTATATGTGTGTACGAGAACCGCGAGCAACAATTCCGTCGGCAGGCGGGAGGGACGAGGGGAAATACAGCGACGAATATCGCGACTCAGGCACACGGAGCCCCTCACTATTTAGAAAAACTATCGACGTCAATTACAGCAAGATTAGTATTGTGAGACACAAACTAATTACGGAATCAAATAGTGTATGTTTCTACGAAAATTTTGAGCTAGCTCAGATTCGCCTGTGCCAAGCCGTTCGCCAAATCACATCATCGGACTTTTTTCCACCTGGTGTCCAGGTTTTTGAACATTTTCCAAATTCAAAAGCGCAGTTATGTTTGTCAATGGTACGGGAATCTTTCTGAATTTTTGCAGATTTTTAATACTCTTTTCAGACAAACGGTGATGAGTTGAAGTTAACGTACACTGATAGACTCCGTGAAAACTACGTTTTTCAACCCTTCGGAGATCATAACAGCTCACGTGATTTTTCAATCGAAATTTAGGAATAATCATTAGACGCAGAAAACTCGGAGCTTTACGACAGTCTTTGATTCTATGCTAAATCATTTTTTTCGTAGAAGTTATGATCACTTGAATAGAGGGGCCAAACCTTTTCGCGCCGACAGTAGGTTATTTTACCTCTTATGGATATCCTGCCGCCATTTATCCAGATCTTGTTTTTCGCATCTTTCTTTGCTGCGTCGTATTTCTGAACTTTTATGCAATTCGTGAACGATGGCTGTTTTATTCAGAACTTTTTGATTCACAGCTTCACTCAAACTTTTTTAAATTTCATCTTGCATCGTGTCAGACATTTTTACAGAGCTTTTGTAAGACTCTTGAGCAGTTTTTGACTTACTTCCTAATTTTTTAATAGTTTTGGTCTCTATGTCTACGCTTTCTAATACAGCCTGCTCTCTGTCAAGGCGTGGTGCCTCTTCATCCTTTTTTTTAGAATCCTCTCTTGCAAGGCGCTGCTTTTCTTCCACATACAAATTATACGAGCGATGCGCATTTTGCGCTAGTTTCAGAAGATCTGACGTAGTCGGGACCTTGTGGACTTGTCTACCATATGGTTGAAGCCCATAGGAAATATACCTATAGCTTAGCGTTAAGGGTTTTTCTTTCATGTTTGCTCGATCTTCTGTGAGCAACCTGACAGACGTGGAAAATCCTCTTTCTATATCCGCACTACCGTGGGTTAAAGATAATGCAGCTTTCACCACGCGGATAATAGTAGGGTACCGAAAATTTGGTGCAGACGTTAGCGAAAAGATTTGACTCCAGTACTGGTCTATTCGTTGACCGTCTGATGCGAATTTTATTTCTTCATCGATTTGAAGTAACTTCCACTCACATGCAAGTCTGTCAAGGTCTATATTGTTGAGTGGCACTAGCTTTGTCAATTTCATGAGAAAATCGAGGCTTTCTGGTTTAGGTATACGTATTTTCTGGACAGATGCACTGAAGATATTTTAATACCTTGAAACTATTTACTTTAGCAATGATGTGTTTTGCAGCTGCTATATAAAATTTCTTAGCGTCTTTCTTGAGAAACAATCTATCTTTTTCTGATAAAGCTGCCAGTGTTTCCGTTAACGATTCGCCACAGTAAACATCCTTCAAGTCTACGAAGTTATTCAAGTCTTTCACCAGAACGTCAATATCAATATTAAGTCAAGTAGGTACACGATCGTTCAAAATTGATAATTGGGAAACGCTTTTTAAGAACAGCAAGACTGGTTTTCGCAATTGCAAATACAATACATGTATAAACGACTCATTTTTTTGCATGATTCAAGTAAACTCGGTAGTAAATATTTTAGCGGTATAAGCGACGAATTGCAAGTAGGCCTCCAATTGCACGTTCCTAATATGATTTCTGATGTCAAGATACTGTTGTTTTGTTGAAGTGGTCTTTTCGTTTTTTGGGATAAATCTTAAGAAATATACTTCCAACGCACTCAGCTGTTCTGAAACTTTTTCAGCCGCTGGCCCTATAGTGAGCCACCTCGTACTTATATGTTTGATAAACTTGTGTGGGGGTGAATTCAACTTTGCCTGAATTTTTTCGAAATCTTCACACCTTACATCTCGTTTGTGAAAGAAGTAACATATTTTAATCATCAAATCAGAGACGTCTAACGTTAAACAGTCTAGGCCTTTCAGAAACGCATTATGAACGTTATGAAGTTGACAAGAGCCTATGTCCACGAGAGGTTTGAAGTTCAGGCTTTTCCGTTGTTCTTGAAATAACCTCATTACTTTTCTGTTGACGTTAAGACCATCACAACCTTAAGTCAGCACGTTCTGTAAAGCAAGATTATATTCGTCTAATGCTTTCAGTAGATGACTGAATAAGATGTCACCGGTTGCGTGGCCGATAAAATAAGTCACTAATGTCCGGTTTCATCAACGACAAATAACTTCTATTCGTCGAATAAAATTTAACTGTCCAATAAAAATAGCAATTTGACATTGTGTTGTCATTTTTTTTTTTTTCTACAGATAGATTTTTATTCGACGAATAGAAGTTATTCATCGTTGGTGAAACCGGGCATAAGTGCCTATCAATAACACAATCTTCGATATTTGACCAGAACCTAACCCTGATTTGCAATTCTTTCTGGCTTTTAACATTACTCATTTCGTCGTATTGCAGCGTGAAAAACGTGTCATTTTTGTGAATATCAGTCAGTAGTACATTTTTAAAGTGAGGCCCTAAGGCTTTAGTAATGATATAATGCGCTTTACTCGGTGACAACGAGAATTGTTCAGATATGTTCCCTGGGAACATTACTTAAAACAGTTCTTCTTGACCACGGCAAGAGTTTGCCGAACTTTGCGATACAACATTTTCGATGGTCCATAGTGATTCGGCTCTCGTCACAGCTTCTTTGGGACTGAATAAGCTTATTGTTTGACGGTTCAAAGTAGATGACGATTTAGATTGAGGTACTGGAAGCAACCGAGATTGTCGTTGTGCAATTTTAGAAAGGTTTTCAACGTGTTTGATGGATTTAGCGTGTTGGTTAAGTTTTTCAAAGCCTTTGGCTGTAGAAAAGGATGTGTTGTGAACAATGTGAACATTGGGCCAGTGCCGCAAGCCAAGTCTTGTTCGCCATGACTGGCCCAATACTGGCTTGACCTCGGCATGACATTGGCGTAGCCTCGGCACTCATCGTTCAGGCCAAGGCTTGGTTGCTGAAGTTTGCCGGGTGCTGGGCCAGGCTAGTATCTGGACACTTGTTTGCCGAGGCTGGTACACAGCTCGCCCAGTATCAGTCAGGGCGAGTAAAATTTGTACTTGCAACTAAATCAAGCACACCCAGTTTAACGAAAAGAAACACCAAACAATCAGGCATGAAATAACTCAAAGCTGAAAAACCAGGTGCCGAAGAATCATGATAGCGAACTTTTAACGAATATGAATTCTGAGAAACATAGAAATTCATTATCCAACATCATTTAAGTCTATGTTTATTCGATTATTTCTCAATAGCACAAATGCACAACAGAAACAACAAAAAATATTATGTCATAGTTGATGGTAAACTAAAATTCGCATCGGATCAGAAATGAAATGGGTTATCTCATCAGATATTAAGAAAAATTAAGCTTTGCTTGTTACTTTTTCTTTGTACCGATCCAGAAAATACCTTTTTTACGGCATCGGTATAAAAAAGTGGCTTTTTGGAGACTGTTTTCGGTCGGTAAAGTGGCACTTCATGCAGCCGCTCTCAGAACTGCCATGAAAAGACTTTAAAAGGCAGTTTTGATGCGCAGTTCGAAGTGCGCATCTCTAAACTGCCGTATAAAGTCATGGCAGTTTTGATCGACGCATGCGCGGTAGTTCTGACCAACAAACTTCTGAATTTTGTGCTTTTTCATACAAATACCGCAAAAAATATGGTATGTGGCATGCTCCTAAACTGCTTTTCGGCTCGGATGATTTTTCAGTATTCGCCGTCGGCTCGCCTTCGGCTCATACTGAAAATATCATCCTCACCTAAAAACAGTTTGTTTACGAGCATGCCACATGATATACTATTTCAGTGATTCTCGACGATCATTCTACCTATGTCTCAATGTATAACGTGCCGATGAAAAATTATCTTTAATTTTGTCATACGCCAAAAGGACAAAAAATAAAAAAATTCAGCGGTCCTTCCCATGTAGGGTTGAAAAATGTCTGGAAAGGAGTATTATTCATGCCTACTTGTTGTAAAATATCCATCCGATGTACTGTCAGTCCATTGAGATACCATTTCAATTTGAGTCCTACGCAGAATGAATACCTGCGACTCGTCGGAAGGTGTAGCTCGTGGCGCGGCTGCTGATCCTGGTAAATAATCAATATTTGACCTCATCTAGAATATCTTTCTTTGAACTGCAGTTCAAAAGCTGCACATTACCAAAAAGCATCAATCTCCATAAATTTATGACAAAGATTTTTCATTAAAGAAAGTCCCTACTGAAATTGTGGTAAAATGCAGTTTAGCATTTTTTGAATGGCCGATAGAAATCGCATTACAAAACTGTCACATAGTATTTCAGATTATGGTAGGATATGTTTTGAAAAAAAGTTTACATTTTCTGCGATGAAAGTTCCTGCGCAGGGAACCTTTCGCAGAATCTCTCCTTCACAAGGAAGTTGAAACAAGAAGGGGGATAATAGTGAGCAAAGTTATTTACTGCCAGCTCTGTTGGACACTCTTCTCGTTGTCATTTATCACTTCAAAAACATCGATTGGCGCTTTATTCATGTCTCACATTGTCGACGGTAACGCGTTGACCTCGTATTCGAGAGATCATCAAGGAATCCAAGAAATCTTGGAGCCGGAAGGTTTCTCAGCTAGGAAAATTGCCAGCAGAGTCAGATTAGGGTAAGATTTAAAAAAAAATAAAAAACAAAAGAAATCAAAAGGTAACTTCGTCAGTTGACTCACTCTCGGACAACAAGTGAGTGGAGAACCAGCATGTGTGTCCGTTCGGGCGGACACAAAGTGATTGGAAGAGCCAGTACGTCTGTCCGTTCAGTCGGGTAGCGTCATATTACCGGCCAGCTGGGGCTTGACACCTTCATTGCCAACATCTGCGTGGAACTTATTGAATGTTAATCCCAAAAGTATAAGTCTACGGCTTCTAATGACTCAATGTCACGATACAAAATGACACTAGTATCCTGCAAAGATTTGTGGTCAAAAACGAGAACTTGATGACAAAGCTATGGTGAGAAATTGACCTGCTGTACACAGTACGCGCGTACGTATATTTTCCCAACCTTAACCTCAAAATCGCAACTTCGTCGTGATTTTGCGTCTCTCATGGTGAAAAGTTATAACATGCTGTACGCAGTACGCACGTACGTATATTTTCCCAACCTTAACCTCAAAGTCGCAACTTCGTCGCGATTTTGCGTCTCTCATGGTGAAAAGTTATGTCCGTCACTTGTATGGAAAGGTTTTTTGACGACTCTCGCTACAGCCCGAGCCGAAGGCCGAGGGCTCGGACCGTAAACCTCTCGTTTCGCCAAAAAAGCCTATCCGTAGTCGTAACGAAATGTACTTTTATGCTGTCATTGATTTGTTTTTTTGCATTTTCCATTTTCTGCAGAAATCGCACCGATACGTCATGTAAACGAAAATATTGCGAACCTCTAACCGACAAATCTTGTACGCTGGCATCGCAAAAATGCAAGTCTTCTTCTTTTCCGTGTACATGCGAACCTCCCGTGTCACTTGCGCTTCGATCCTTCGGAATGTGCCAGGCACTGTCCGTTGCGCCGCCGGCGATGACGTAATAATCGCTACAGAAGACGGGGATTCACAGGCGCGCTTCGTGACCGCGATGCTTCGCCGGGAGGTTACTCTCGCCTGTTGCACGGTGGACGCCACCAACGTGTTTCACTTGAAACCCGGTCTGTGTGTGGTGTTACATACACATACACATACAGGGTGAATTCCTATCGTCCGGCCACTAAGAGTCGAGTTGAAGCGGCCGCGCTCCGAGTGCACTTGAGCGCCGGCAATTTTTTGCCAGGCAGCCAACCTGTGAAATGTGGATCGTATGGAGCGTATGCATAGCAGAAGACATATCGCAATTCGAGTATTAGAATGGCGTCACGTGTATGGATGCGGCAATCGATCGCGATGTATCTAACCTCCAATATTTTAACTGAGGTAAGTGTACCAATGACCGATTCTGAATACTCACGTTGGACAAATCAGTTGCTAGAAACTCAGAGAATACGAATTGATTTTTTTGGCGATTTGAGAGCTCAGGAATGAGAAGGAATCATTGAATAGGGTCAATAAACCGAAAAGCGTCAGTCACTGGTACACTCACCTTAATTAAACACGTTCACCCAGCCTGCCCGATTCAGATTTAGAAATAATAAGCTCGTCAACAGATTACCTTGCCTGCAGAAGCTCGGTCTGGTATTTATCTGGCTAGCTGGACGTTGGAAATTCACGGGAAAATGATTAACAGGTGATGAAACATCACCTCACGGGGACAATAATTTCTATGAAAATAGGTATCATTTACTCCAGATAAAATTTATTATTTCTTCACTTTCATCGTCAACGGATCACCTCGCCTACAGAAGCTCGGTCTGGTATTTATCTGGCTAGCTGGACGTTGGAAATTCACGGGAAAATGATTAACAGGTGATGAAACATCGCCCCACGTGGACAATGATTTTTATGAAAAGAGGGATCACTTACTCGAGATAAAATTTATAATTTCTTCATTTTCATTGACAACAGGGCACAACAAGCGTTTATCCTGATAGACTGGCTCGCCGCCTGGAGCTATTTTTCAAAACGGAAATTCATCGAAGAACAATTACAAGGTGATAAAACTTTACCCCACGACGATATGAAATAATTTAAACAAGACCAAGTATCATTCACTGAAGATGAAAGTTATTTTATTAATTTTTATCGACATCAACGCAGGGCATAACACGGATCGACGAACCGTGCATCCCGATAGAATTCTCACGATTCATAGGAATTTTTCAAAAGTCCACCCTTCTGCGGCAGCACAAAAACCCAGACGATCATAAAAATGATCAGTCGCGCGATGGATATGTTCACGGGTGAAGTCGTTGGCCAGATGAATGATCCTTGCTCGCAGGTCGTCTAGATCTTCAATCTGTGTCTGATACAGGAGACTCTTGATCCTGCCCCAGAAATAATAGTCCAGTGGGGACAAGTCAGGTGACCGAGCCGGCCACGGTGTTGGGCCGAAACGCCCAATCCACTGGCCAGGAAATTCGGCGTCTAAATATGCCCGGACTGCCAGTGTGGAATGAGGTGGTGCCCCATCCTGCTGCAGTATGATCGGTGGACCCTGTTTTTGGAAAAAAGTATTGATCGAATGAAAACAAGTTGAATGCAACCTCTGAATGATCCAGCCAGCTAGCTACGATCATTCGAGTCCAAACACGTAAGTTCCTGCGATGCAGATGAAAAGTATTAGAAATTGAATAACTTCGACAGCAAAATACATCCGATGAAAGAATATTATAATTTGAACTTCGATTGATACGATCGTGAGTCATTATTGCTCGCAACTCTCTCATAAAATAAAAATATTATCATCGTCTCTGTTTCAACTAAATAGGTAAAAGATGGTTTCAACTCGATATACAAGCGTACATTTCCCTGGATCGCTCGCAGTTCAGGAACAATTTCGTCATGCAGCATTCGCAAATATTTCTCCCCAGTCAAATTTCCATTAATGAACTTCGGGCCAAGAACTCTGCCGTCGATCAGTCCTACCCAGACGTTCAACTTTTGGGGATTCTGCGATCGAACGCGGATGGACTCGTACGGATTAGCGACCGACCATATCCGGACATTTTGGCGATTCGGACTACCGTGGAGGACCATTGTAGATTCGTCAGTGAAACGGATCCTACGCACAAGTCCAGGCTCCTCATCGATGCGCTGGGTCATAATTTCACAGAAATTCATCCTGTGCTCGTCATCACCAGGATATAATTCCTGCTCCCGGAACAGTTTATAGGGGAAGTATTTGTGCTGGTGCAGCACCTTCAGAACCGAGGACTGAGCGAATCCAAGTTCCTGCGCTACGCGCCTCGTGCTGGTCCTATTATTGTCCTCGAAGGAGAGACAAATAGCCAGCTTGTCATCGTCCGTCAGTCTACGAGTCGGTCTCGTGTGTTTGACGTGATTGACGTCTAAGCAGCCTGTCTCGTTCAGCTTCCGGATCGTTGTCTGAATCGTGGACCGACTAGGGATTGGACGATCAGGAAACTCAGCGGCAAAGTGATCCCTGATGCGTCTATCACTTTCACCCAACCAAGCTCGACGACACCAATCAAGTTTTTCCGCCACAGTATATTTGTCTTTATTGGCCATCTTTCGATGCAAAGGGAATTATTCACAGTTCTATCGACTATCGTTATATTCTATCACTATTCACTTATTTACACTATTTACTTATTTACAGTTTATTTTATTGTCCAATAGAAAATTTCACTATTTATAATTTATCCTTAGTATTATCGATTATTTATTATTTACAATTTATGCTATTTATACAATATTCACAACAATAAACAACTCTTTATGACTATACTATGATAATTTATTATTTACAATTACGCTATCGTTTGTGAAAATGATACTTTATCGATAATCTGGGAAATCGTATTATTTTTCGCGAATTTATTCTCTCAATTTTTCGACTTTCAAATAAACTTTGGATATTATCGCCGGTAATAGCCGATCTAGTCTGATAATGGCGTTGAATAAGTGGCTTGGCATCTAATTTCGTTGTTAACAAAGATTGTTGGTTCACTTAACAACCAAACAATGAAAAAACAAATGAATTGACCTCACATAGTCACTGAAACGTTTTTGAGACACGAGTGTGAAACAAAAGCTACGCGGATCGTTTGAAGCGAACCCAGTAAACCAAAACGGATTGAGATTATGTGATAAACGGAATTGAACAAAATTCGAAACTTTTGTACGTAAATTCGTTGAAATTAAAAAGAATTGCCAGACAATTCTTTTCAAATCTATTTAATTCGTGTGAATTCGGTTGTTGACATATTTCATTCTTCGTTCTAATTCTTTCTGGTTCCCTGGAAAACTTTTGGGCTACGGAGGATAATCATCATCGGTTCCAGTGTCACCATAGGCTCATCCGCTAGATCAACTAACTTGATTTATTATTCATAGATTTGAATATACGAGTCTTCACCTCAGCCCAAAATTTGGAGTCAAGTCTGCTCCAGCAGTAGTCCTTTTTTCAAACGCCCAATTGCAAACAAATCCATGATCCACAGGTCCAATACTCTACTTTGAGTGTAGAGAATGAATTTGTAAAGAATAGCACGATTTCCAAGATTCTCGATGAACTATAATTTTTACAATAGATAGCGTAATTCTAAACAATAAATACGTGATAATAATAATATTATTAATAAAGAGTTGTTTATTATTCTGAATATTGTATAAATAGGATAAATTGTGAATATTGAATAATCGATAATACTAAGGATAAATTATAAATGGTGAAATCTTCTATTGGACAATGTAATGAACTATAAATAAGTGAATAAGTATAAGTATAACGATAGTCGACAGAATTATAAATAATTCCCTTCGCATCGAAAGCTGGCAAATAAAGACAAATACACTGTGGCGGCAAAATTTGATTGGTGTCGTCGAGCTTGGTTGAGTGAAAGTAATAGACGCATCAGGGGTCACTTCGCTGCTGAGTTCCCTGATCGTCCAATCCCTAGTAGGTAGCTCCACGATTCAGACAACGATCCGGAAACTGAACGAGACAGGCTGCCTAGACGTTCCTCACGTCAAACATACTCGACCGAATCGTAGACTGACAGACGATTACAAACTAGCCATTTTCAGCAACGAATCCATAATGGTCCCCCACGGTAGTCCGAATCGCCAAAATGTCCGGATATGGTCGGTCACTAATCCGTACGAATCCATCCACGTTCGATCGCAATATCCCCAAAAGTTGAACGTCTGGGTAGGACTAATTAACGGCAGAATTCTTGGCCCGAAGTTTATCAATGAGAATTTGACTGGGGAGAAATTTGCAGATGCTTCACGACGAAATTGTCCCTGAACTGCGAGCGATCCAGGGAAATGTACGCTCGTATATCGAGTCCATCTTTCACCTATTCAGTTGAAATAGGGACGATGATAATATTTTGATTTTATAAGAGAGTTGCGAGCAATAATAACTCAGGATCTTGTCAATCGAAGTTCAAAATTAATCAGATGTATTTTGCTGCTGAAGTTATTTTCAATTGTGAATAATTCTCATTTGCATCGAAGAAACTTACGTGCTTGGAGTCGAATGATCGTAGCTAGCTGGTCGGATTATCCAGAGGTGGCATTCAGTTTGTTTACATTGGACCAGTACTTGCTTCAAAAACAGGGTCTACCGATCATCCTGCAGCAGGATGGGGCACCACTTCATACCACAGTGGCAGACGGTCGCCTGACTTGTCGCCACAGGGTTATTACTTCTGGGGCCGGATCAAGAGTCTCTTCTATCAGACGCAGATTGAAGATCTGGACGATCTGCGAGCGGGGATCATCCATCTGTCCAACGACTGCACCCGCCAACAGATCGATCGTGCGACTGATCACTTTTATGATCGCCTGGGTTTTTGTGCTGCCGCAGAAGGGTGGACTTTTGAAAAATTCCTATGAATTGTGAGAATTCTATCGGGATGCACGGTTCGTCGATCGGTGTTATGCCCTGCGTTGATGTCGATAAAAATTAATAAAATAACTTTTATCTTCAGTGAATGATACTTGGTCTTGTTTAAATTATTTCATATCGTCGTGGGGTAAAGTTTTATCACCTTGTAATTGTTCTTCGATGAATTTCCGTTTTGAGAAATATCTCCAGGCGGCGAGCCAGTCTATCAGGATAAACGCTTGTTGTGCCCTGTTGTCAATGAAAATGAAGAAATTATAAATTTTATCTCGAGTAAATGATCCCTTTTTTCATAAAAATCATTGTCCACGTGGGGCGATGTTTTATCACCTGTTAATTATCTTCTCGTGAATTTTCAACGTCCAGCTAGCCAGATAAATACCAGACCGAGCTTCTGTAGGCGAGGTGATCCGTTGACGATGAAAGTGAAGAAATAATAAATTTTATCTCGAGTAAATGATACCTATTTTCATAGAAATTATTGTCCGCGTGAGGTGATGTTTCATCACCTGTTAATCATTTTCCCGTGAATTTCCAACGTCCAGCTAGCCAGATAAATACCAGACCGAGCTTCTGTAGGCAAGGTAATCTGTTGACGAGCTTATTATTTCTAAATCTGAATCGGGCAGGCTGGGTGAACGTGTTTAATTAAGGTGAGTGTACCAGTGACTGACGCTTTTCGGTTTATTGACCCTATTCAATGATTCCTTCTCATTCCTGAGCTCTCAAATCGTCAAAAAAATCAATTCGTATTCTCTGAGTTTCTAGCAACTGATTTGTCCAACGTGAGTATTCAGAATCGGTCATTGGTACACTCACCTCAGTTAAAATATTGGAGGTTAGATACATCGCGATCGATTGCCGCATCCATACACGTGACGCCATTCTAATACTCGAATTGCGATATGTCTTCTGCTATGCATACGCTCCATACGATCCACATTTCACAGGTTGGCTGCCTGGCAAAAAATTGCCGGCGCTCAAGTGCACTCGGAGCGCGGCCGCTTCAACTCGACTCTTAGTGGCCGGACGATAGGAATTCACCCTGTATGTGCAATTCCACGTCAGGCGGGCCACTTTTTTGGGTCGTAATCACCGATTTTGATCTCCATCGAGGATTTTGTACTACTCATGGATGTAAGTCTCTGGGCCGAACCAAAAGCCAATATGCGACTCTGTTGTCTTCCTAGCGGAGGTTGAAAAATGCCGTTTTTGCGCGCCAACTTCTCTTCGGCGGCTGATATCTCAGTTGTTTTTGGAGCAAAGTACCAAAGTATATAGTGATTCTTGTAGCTATTTTCACACGCTTTCCGGTGATTATACTGACATCGCTCCCAAACCAAAATTTGGCAGTCAAAAACGGATTCAAAATAAAATTTTCATTTTTCAAAAAGTTCGCCCATTTTGAAAATTCTGTTTTTTGTCTCTAAAAAAGGTTCAAGGTATCCCTTACACGTACCCGAAGTGGCAAAGTGGGCCATTCTTTCGTTGGTTTTTTATCTGATTTTTTTTTGGATATAATCTGAATTATTCTAATAACAAAATTTTTTCATCACGCATTTCAATTTTTTGAAACAGTTTCTCCGCATGACGAGCTCGTTTCTGGTAATTGGAGAATGTTCGGGACGAAATTGACAAAAAAAAGAAAAAAAATTGAAAAAACCTGAAAAAAATGGTGGAAAAATCGACTAAAACTTGGATGAAAAAAACATCGGAAAAGAGGCCCACTTTGCCACTTCGGGTACATGTAGGGGATACTTCGAACCATTTTTAGAGACAAAAAACAGAATTTTCAAAATGGGCGAACTTTTTGAAAAATGAAAATTTTATTTTGAATCCGTTTTTGACTGCCAAATTTTGGTTTGGGAGCGATGTCAGTATAATCACCGGAAAGCGTGTGAAAATAGCTACAAGAATCACTATATACTTTGGTACTTTGCTCCAAAAACAACTGAGATATCAGCCGCCGAAGAGAAGTTGGCGCGCAAAAACGGCATTTTTCAACCTCCGCTAGGAAGACAACAGAGTCGCATATTGGCTTTTGGTTCGGCCCAGAGACTTACATCCATGAGTAATACAAAATCCTCGATGGAGATCAAAATCGGTGATTACGACCCAAAAAAGTGGCCCGCCTGACGTGGAATTGCACATATGTATGTGTATTAAAAACTGAGCAAACAATAAGCAACGAAATAATCAACATTGAAAATAGGTTGTGTAATTGCGTTTTATTCGTTGCGACCACTACTCCACTGGGTCGTCATCCCTCGAGGCATGGATTTCCATGACAGCAAATTGCTACGGCAGCAACAGTCAAAGTATTCGATTGGTTACCACTCAATCAACAACGAATAGCGTTGCAGCAAAATTTTTCCGCAGCAGCAATTCACTGTCTTTATTTCCTGCTATGAGGTAAGTACTGTATTGAATATGGCAACGCATGAAACAAATCAAAATCGCGCGGGATGTGCATTTCTCGCCTATCTTTCGACTGTCTCTCTTTTCCTCGTTGAGTTTCACGATCAGTAGAAAGATTATACGTGCGATCAAAGAAATTACAAAGCCTTGAAACAACATGCCAAACCGACTTTTTCAATTCGAAAATACTCTATCCCAATCACGAAAGTGCCCTCAATTCTTTTTATATTCCAGCTCGTTCAAATTTCGCTTAATTTATAATAATATCCAATCGAACAATTTACAATAATATTCAATCGCCCACGTTTTTACCTTCGCTAATAATTTTTTCCAGCTTCTCAGCTTCCATACAGGAGTACTTCATAAAGGTTGGTTTATAATGTTTAAAAATTCATCTATTATATTTTTTTACGGCACAGGCATGAAAAAGTCGCTTTTCAGTGCCCGTTTTCTAACCGTAAAGGGGCGCTTTATATGGCTGTAGGCTACCTCGACACATAAAGTCTTTATAACGTAGTTTTCCTCGACCTGTAAAGTACTTTACAAGTCCAGGTCAGGCTGCGCTTGCGCAGTACAGCCTTTCCTAGCAGCTGAGCACCCGAGTGGCATAACCTCAATATCCAGTAGGGTAAAGACTTGATCAAAGATCTACGACAGTGACGCGAGTGCTAAAACAATTAAAATATGAGTGGCGATTCGATGTCAGACGAAATGGAAGTCGGAATGTATGGCACACCCCCTAGTACTCCCCCCGAGTTGTGTGAAACAAGTGAAGAAGCAGTCAACAATCTTCTACCCGACAAATCACGAGCTTCTTACGAGATAACCTACAAGCGGTTCACATCATGGCAAAAACAGCACAAGACTACTTCGTTCTCACAACGAGTCTTGACAGCGTATTTTTCTGAACATTCCAATAAATGGAAATCCTCCACACTCTAGAGCGAATATTCCAAATTAGGAAAAATGCCGCCTATAAAACACAGTGTTAACGTGGGGGAGTATTCTGAATTGAAAGCGTTTTTGAAAAAGAAGTCTGTGGGGTACAGACCCAAAAAAATCGAAAACCCTCACTTCCAAGGAACTGGAAAAATATCTGAACGAGGCCCCAGATGAAACGTGTTTGGCGACTAAGGTAAAAATGATCGAATCAACCGCAGCATCTAATTGTCTTCTCAGTCAATGGTCCGAAGCTCTGTGATGAACCGCGACCCTATGAAAAAATGATTTTTTGTCTGATTAGATAAAATGCTATCAGATATGACGAAATTTGATCAAATTCCATAAAATTCCATCTCGATTTTGGCTCTATCACATCATACGATATCAAGTTTTATCAGATTTTGTCGAATTTTATCAAATTTTCTTGAATCTGACAGAATTTCATCCAATCATACGAAAATGATTTTGTTCTGGGACAATAAAAATAAAAAAATATGCACACCAGTGACCGAGCAGACATTCTCGACGCATCCTCTTTTTCTTCATGATCTACTTACACTCTATTTTATTGTAGGTTGCTACGATCTTTGGAGTTTTGGGTGCATGCCGAAAAGACGAACTGATCAAAGTAGAAACCTCACATCTCAGAACGTTTTATGAGCCGGAAGACACTGACCAAAACCACCCAATATTACTCGTTCGACTGCCTGATACGAAAACTCATCAAGAACGAGAGTTTACCGTGAAAGGGAACTTTTATGAGTTTTACAAGCGTTACAGTGATCTGAGGCCAAAGAATACACCTCACGAGCGGTTCTTTGTAAATTATCAGAAGGGCAAGTGTACCACCCAGCCAATTGGCGAGCGAAAGTTTGCTATGATGCCAAAAGACGTAGCCAAATTTTCGAATTTAAAAGATCCTGAAGCGTACACTGGGCATGCGTTTCGTCGAACGTCAGCGACTCTACTCGCAGAAGCTGGAGCAGATATTTCAGCGCTTAAACGGCATGGTGGGTGGAAACCCACGTCAGTTGCAGAAGGATACGTCGAGAACTCCCTGTTGAGTGAGAAAAAAATCAGTGACCAGATCACAAGTGGCATACACTTGAGGGCATCCGCATCAAGCCATGGTACTGCGATGACGGAGAACCTACAAAGTCAGAATCGAGGCCAAGAAGTTCAAATACCATCGACTTCAAAACAAGATGATGTCAAGAACAAGGAGAATTCACAACCAACCGTCGAATTAATCCCTTCAGGGGGGCATGTCACTTTGAGCATAAACAACTGCTCAAACTATACTTTTACCATTCTGGAGAAAAAGTAGCTCAAGAACAGCTCCTTGCGTGACCCGTCGATCGCATTATTCATTATAACCACAAATTTATATCATAAGGATATATTTAAGCTTTCTTTTCTGTTCTAGTGTAACTAAACGTACAAAAATAATCAAAATAGACATGTGATATTATTTTACTCTTCGATTCTAGTAAAGTAACTGAAAAACCAAATGTGAGATTAGGAGTACTTCATTTAATTTGATTTCTATTATCGTACGTTAAACAAGAAACCAAAAAATTATATAAGAATAACTAAAATACTCATAGAATAACTGAAACACCAACAAGTAATTAAAAAACTAGTCAATAGAAATATTTCCAAAAACTAAATATAAATATTCCAAAGACTGAAAATAAGTGATATTATTCATAAGATCGTTACATGATATTTGAATAAACAAAACTGTAATAAAAATTATCACCAATAGTACTTATTTCTCTCGGTTGTTGAAGAAGGTTTGTATAACATTATTGTGTCATTTTATTACAAACAATTTTTATTTTTTTTTCAATCCAATTTTAGGTCATGTTTTAGATTGGGGGGGCTTGGCCCCCCCAAACCCCCCCACGGGGGCTTCGCCCCTGGACCCCGCCGCCACAGACAGTGGTCTGCCACAGTACAATTTTTCGAAGATCTGTGAACTATGTTGTGGACTTTTTCATGCCAATGCCGTAAAAAATAATGTATGGGGCGCGTCCGTAAACTTTTTGCGGCTCGAATGGGGTTTTCGTACTCGCCGTCGGCTGTGCCTTCGGCTCGTCCGAAAACACCATCCTCGACCGCAAACACACAGTTTACAGGCATGCCGCATAAAGTACTATTTCACGTTTGCATCGGTAGAGTTTGTATTCTGACATTGAATGTTTGTTATATTCATTGTTGAGCATGTGCGTGATTCTGTGTTATCGAACCTTTTTCAATTCCTACTTTTATCACTTTCACACTGTTTTATTAATTCATTGTCGTTCGTCAACGATGGAAACAGAAAAATTCGAAAATATATCAACTAAAATAAAAAAATATGTGAACTCAAATATTTTGGGAAAATTCAACGATTTGAACACATAGCATTACAGAGGTTTTGATTTTTGAGATGGCTGACGCATGGATGCTGCTTGACGCTCAAGACCAGGAAGATGAACAAAAGGAGCAGGTTGACTACGGGGTGAACAACCTGAGGGAGGTCCGCCGTCGCTTGCGTGACTCGCAGAATGCATTCGATATATCGGAGGCACGATTCATCGAACTATTCCGTCTGTCACGTGAGCTTGCGATGGATCTCATCGTCGAGTTTACCCCGCTTACTCCAGAAGGCGAGGTCCGACGGGCTCTCTGTCACTTCCCAGGTGGGCATCCCCATGTTCATACATTTAACGTCTTTACTTTGACCCGAGTAGCGTTCCATGTAAATTGCAGTTAATAACGACAAATCGAAGTAAGCGAAATCAATTTGGAACAACCTAATATCGGCTTTGCACTTTTTAGGTACTCTGCGCCGTGAGATTCTTCGCCGTAGGCTCCTACCAGCGAGCCATCGGACAGGACTCCTTGGTCGCAATGAGCCAGACTTCGGTCAGCCGCATCATCCACGCCGTGACAACTGCGATCCAGGAGCGTTTTTTCGGGGAGGTCGTGAGGTTTCCTGAAACACCAGTAGAGCGGGAGGCCGCTCGGGAAAATTTCAGGCTCGCTGCCCAACTCTTTGCTGGTGCTATCGACTGCGTCCACATCTCGACCGCGACGCTCACCGATGACGAGGTGGCCTACGTGAACCACCACGGCTACCACTTCATCAACGTTTAGATAGTCAGTTGACGTGAAATTTTATTCTTTGACCAAGATGAAACACATCGCTCAATCATTTTTCATTCATGTGTCTTTCAAACAGGTTTGCGACCCGGAAATGCTCATTCTGAACATCAACGCGAGGTTCGGAGGGGCACGACACGACGCAGCTATTTGGGCACAATCTCCTGCGAGGTTGCTGATGGAGCTGCACTACAGACAAGGCGAATGAGGAACTTGGCTGCTGGGTACATGATCACGATTACATGTTGATGCACGTTTGCATATGTATGTAAAGAAAGTGAACTTTCTTCATTCAAATTTGTCGCGCTTTATATATCACGCGCCACTTTAGGTAACTCTCGCTAGATGGAGCAATAGGGGAGATGATCAGCAGATTTTGAAGATTAGAGAAGAATAGAAGAGAGAGATAATACAAGGAGCGATAATAATAAACTTCAATTGTTTTGTAATTAATGTAAATAGTGTAAATAATACCTAATAAATACCTCCTGTTTTACAGAGAAACCAAACTGATTATTATTATCAGATAAATTGGCACCTACCTTATATGTATATACACTTTTGTAAGAATGACGCACTTTACAGGAGATTCCGGTTATCCACTGGAACCCTGGCTCATGACGCCGATCCTTCACGCCGAGGCAAGAACACCCGAGTTCCGGTACACGACCAACCACTGCAGCGCGCGCTCCGTCGTTGGAAGGTGCAACAGGAGACTAAAGGGTATCTGGAGGTGCTTGTCACGGGTTGGTTGAATTATTGATTTAGATATGATGAACTTGCATGCTAGATACACATTATACGTCATGCATCGCGTATTGCTGTAGTTCATCACTAATGACGTCAAAATGCTGAGAATGAGTTTCATTTGTTCTTATCGCAAAGGAAAGGGTGCTCAACTACCAGCCGGAGGTTGCAAGCCGAATACCCTACTGATAATCTCGATATGAGATCTCATCACCGAATTTCAAAATTGAATTATTATATCAGGTCTCATATAAGATCTCACACAAGATCTCATCTTATAGAAAATTCTCATAAGATCTCGTGTAACAGTCCAGCAAGATCTCATCTGAGACCTGATATAACGCATATTTTCGAAATTCGGTAATGAGAACTCATATGAGATGATGCAAGGACTCATATCGGCTGGTACGAGGCTCAGATAAAATCTAACAACAGAACTCCCGAAATTTTCAGTAGGGTAATCAACGCGTGTGCGACTTTGCACAACCTGCGTATACGGCACAGAGTCGGTGGAAATCTTCATGACGCTCCTGAAGACGCCGACGATGATGTGGCTGAATTCGTGCTTGCGGATCAGCTGGAAGGTAGACAGCGACTCGACCAAGGCAGGCTCGTCCGCCAGCAGATAGTGCAGGATCACTTTGCGAGGTAGACGCGACTCTGCGGTGTTCCTTTTGCAAAGACGACGCTTCGCCAAGACACGGAATACGACTAAGTAACGTTTATGAATATGACTAATTTACAATTAATGTCTAGGATGGTCGAGATTTTCAAAATGAAATGACAAAATTAGTCGTAATAGGTTTATTGATGGATGAAAATCATGTTTTGCCCTGAGCGTGTACCACACACCTTTGTTTCTATTTTCAGGATTCGATACTGATTCCAAGAAAAGTCTTTCACCCCAATGTGAAGCCACGGAGACGCCCACAAAAGATTAGTATTCGCAGACAATATTTACTTATTATTTTCTGTTGCTTTTCACTTCATTTCTTGCTATTAACATCGTACTTTTCATTTGTTTCCCTCAACAAAAACGACGTTTCGCCGAGACACAAAATTCAGCTAAGTCAACTTCATTCAAAATCTTGTTTTGCCCTGTGCGTGTATCACACACCTTTGTTTCTATTTTCAGGGATCCAATGCCCAACCATCTACCTTGGTCAGCAGATGCGTTTGTACAATTGACGACATTGATGCTGAAAATCCGCAATCGTCAGAATCGCAGTGCGCTTTCGAAAATATCTTCGAACAACGCTAATTATACTGAGGATCAGCTAAAAATGTATGTACTGTAACGGGGGGGATTTTGAAATCCGCCACTGACCATCGCCTCCTCCCGCCAGACGCGAGCGACTAGAATATTCGCGTGGCGATACGTTCGCGGATCCCCTTTTCCCGTTGCTATCCTGCCGTCCTTTTTCCTTTTCTTTCCTTAGGTGGCGTCTCCCCAAGGCAACTAGTTTCTTTCTAGAATATTTGTCTGCCGTAAGGTTTTTTCCTGTATCTACCAGGTTGCACATCGAGGGACGTCGTCACGGCCTACTCCAGGGGAAGTACCGGAAACCTGGTGTTAGTAGTCGTGTCTTAGCTGAGCTACGCCTGCCTCTTACGCAATACGCCTCTGCCTCGGCAAACCGCAATACCGGCATGGTCCACCGATTCACTAACGCAAAAATTCCGCCGATATGCTAATCATCAGCCCCATCCAGCGAGACACGGCGAAACCACCAGGCTAGTACGGAAACCCCTGGACAACGACAACCCGCCGATTTACCGCCTTCCGCCTTCGTCTTCACCAGACACTCTTCTCTGGATAACGCAACTAGTCGCCACGCTTCGCGCTGTGCCTTTACCGCTATTTTAGTTTAGTATTGTTCAGTTTGAGCTTTTATTTGTTGAGTAACGCTTTTTGAGTATCGCTTACGCATTTCGTTTGAGCTTGCTGTTTCGCTTTTCATGTAGCACCACTTGTTTTAAGTGCCTTATTAATTGGTGTGGAGCCGAATTTATTAAAGGTAGGCTCTTCGCTCTTTTCGACCACGACCCTCCGTCCATCTTGAATCAAACAGCCACGCTACCTTCCGCAGTCGGATGGGCCAGGATTGTTCCGAATTACACGTGACGGATTGACGATGGTCACAGTTTTTATATCTTCCCGATTCTTGGGCATATGTTTTCTTTATGAATATTTTGCGTCCTACGCCTTGTGAGATCACACGATTCATACATGTGTTACGCACACACCCGCCTATATTTAAATTCCGTCTTGGTAACTCGGCAATGATCGGCATGCCCGAACATGGCCGAAATGACACCGGTCAGCTTGACCGATGAGGAATCGCTCTTGCGCTAGGGACACCGACAGGTGTAAGTCGACGGCCGTCGCTATTCAGATAAGTCAATAATCATCATTTCCGCAATTGCCTGGTGCAAGACAATTTTAACCATTTTCGTAGACGATATAGTATCTGCCTGTA